>CM055751.1:6898286-7428286 GCA_029465975.1 Dallia pectoralis
GTATGGTCCTGGCGTGTCTAAGCCATGGACAAATAGAGAATAACCGAAGATTCTCCAAACCCATAATCAGATAAGGAAGTTGGTGTGCAGGAAACATCTGCAAAATAATGTTCTGGTCTGTAACCCGGTAGAACTCATAGTTGTGTGTAATTGGTCGGATGCTAACTTACATTCTCGGTCAGAGACGAGATTAGGATAATAACCAACGGTTCCCTCCCGGCCAATTAACACCTCTAATACAGAAAAGGCATTGAAAGAATGGCACTTGTGAAATCATGTGAAGTCATGGCTCTGAAACGAATCCGGACTCATTTTCTTGATAGATATCTGATCTGTTAACGTTGTCAGTCCACACGGGACATTTTTCACACTGCAATGTTCTGGGTTTTCTGCTGCACGAAGCAGAGTTTTTCTACTGTGAGTCTGCTTTTTCTCCAAAACAAGAGGAAATGTATCCACTCAGATGTAAGCTCACCGTAATCCTTTAATATCAGGACTGGAACTCACAGTCAAAGTCAAGCTCATACTCAAAGCATTGGTGTCACCAAATGTCGATATTTGACCAGAACACAGTGTGAAACACATACTGTTTCTATTTGGCTGTATGTATGTCCCTGCCAGTGTCTCTGTCTTGCTCTGCATGTCAAGTTATCCCCACATTAGTGGTTCCTGTTGTCCTCGTTAGTAAGAAAAAGTTCAAAAATGTCCACTGTTTATGTTTACAAGCTGCTGGCACAGTGCTTCAGCTGGCAGAAGAGATGCTAATGGCAGCATGTCTTAAATTAGTAGCTTGACTCATCAAAGTGTTCATTTTGACCGACAAAGCCCAAAGCTTGTTCTTTACAATCGTTTGATTTGGATCTCTGGTTCTCGTTTTTGTCAAAAATGTGTCTTCTTTGAAGGAATTAGCATGATTGATCTTCAATCCAAATGCTTCCTGTTTAGGGTAAATACATCCCCAGTGGACAGTCTATCTGGGACTAGGGAGATGTGGTGTGATGCATCTTGTTGGCCTCCTATTTAATAATTACAATGTGTCTTCTGTGGGTTAGATAACACAGACCATGGATAGGCTGTGCTCTCATCATAAATACCAGGTTGGACACTTTAGTTGCCTTAAGTGCCAATTACCTTAGTTTGCCATGTATATCATAGAATGATGAAATAAAAAAGAAACAGTCTTCTGTGTTTGGAATCAGAAAGCTTTTGAATTCTGTTTCACGATTTCTAGAAATAATATAATTGTGGCCTTGAAAAAAAATCCTTGAAAAAGATAAGAGCTAAATTGATTCTATAGGTGGAGAGTTTGCATTTTTTACTCACAATTTAGATTTACAGCAATAAAAGTGATATATTAATGTTGCAAATTCCAATTTGGAGAACAGGACAAAATCTTGAACTCTTCCTGAAGTCAATAAATCAAACACCCAGCCTGAAACCCAACAGAGCATGCATTAACCTAATCACTGATCGAATTTAGGAAGAAAACTAGAGAGGAACCAGGCTCTGAGTGGTGGCCAGACCTCTTCTGGCTGTGTTGGGTCAACTTAATAAATATTAAATGCATTTTTTTAAATGCAGAGAATCTTATAAAATAGTCCAGGTTAGATACATGACCAGTCTGACAGGGACAGTCGGGAGGGGTGGGGGTGTGGTTGAGGGTTAGGCAAATCGGAAGACTGTCAGGTATCATCAGCTGCTTGGTCTGCAACAAACCATGGGGGCCTTAGGGAGGGGCAGCTACACATTCCTATAGGGCTGCTAAGTCCCACAGTGTGGTCAAGGGGCTTCCTCTACCTATATATGTATGTACATAATCCTAAATGACCCCATTCCCCTACATGCCTACTCAAACACAGCCTCTAACCTCTAACACCAGGGGACATCGTGGAAGAATAAATGCACACACGCACATGTGGGATAGGAGTAACAGAACAGCCAAACTGATTAGCTACCAATATACTGAATCAATTGTATTTTAGACATGTGGTTGGCAAAGTTGTATCACTTTTTTTGGAGCCAGCCATGAGACCATTTCAGGCGTTGAAATATGTGCTTCACCATGTGTCTGGTATGTGAGTACACTTACAAGGCACAATGGGACATTCTTGTGGCATCAATTGTGTGTCGCTCCAGCGGTTGTCTTTTCCAAATTAGGCGGTTTGACCAATGAGAGCGGGAGTTTGAGCACACACCCAGGCATGCCCTTCTCACTCACATGGGACTCTGGTGTCCACATTGAGTTTGTCAGCATAAGCTAGTGCCAAGAGGTTAGTGTTGTTCTCCGGGGCTGTGTGCTGAATCCTAATATAATATACATCGAGTCAGAAGCTGAACATGACCAGTAACAAACTTTATTCACAAATGTAGAGGAATGTAATACTTTCATACTGAATCTAATATTGCAAGCTACAGTCAAATGTAGAAATAAATCAACACATTTTATTGCAATATTAATATATATTATGCTATTTCTTTAAGCACTAACTGTATATGTGTTCTGCGGTTCTACTGAGTTCCATGCTGGACCATGAGGTTTGTTTCTGCTCCTGAAATTCATACATGAATAGACATTGAAGAAACAATAGCAATGCAAATAAAACACACGCAGCAAATCCCATAATGTTTACATTAGTGGTTTCCAACGGTTTTCAGTTTCTGTCCAACCAAAGGAATTTTGCTCATCCTGGAGAACCCCTGATGTACCCCGTCCTGTGCATTCTATTCATCTAAGCCTATATGGCCCCATGTAAGTTATCGATGAACACAGACCGACTTCTCCTATGGGGCCCTAATAACCCTGGTCAAATACCTCTAGGCTATTTGAAGCGCTCTGTTAAAGCCGCAGAGGGAATTGAGAATTAGTTTTTATGTGCAATAAAACGTTTTTGGCACAGTTCAAGCCCAGCCCACTCAGTTCAGACCAATGGGGTTATATTATTCAAATGAGCCACTCATAAAGACCACTTGCAGCGCCAATTGTGGCAGACTGAGACTCACCGCAACTCAATGACCAAAATCAGATCATAGTTTTTGGCCGGAGCGGTGATTCCCAACAGACCCGAACATTTGGACTTACCACTTAACCATCATAGAAATATATTTTCAATCGGGACTTAACAAAAAAACTCCAGATCAACAATAATATGGGAACAGAAAATACACATTTGATCACTGTTTGGATAATCCTTGCAAACATTTGTACAGCTTTTTCAACTACATTAGAACCAACACTATTTGGTAAGTAATGGACATTTTGCGTTATTTTAATCGGGTTTTCTAGAGAAAAATAAAATACATTGTTTGCCTCTAATTGAATTCATTTTGTTAAAATAAACACTACAGCTAAAGCTGCATGACTGATTCAACCCAGTACAAGTGACCAAGAGTAACCCAGAAGTTTAAAACGTTGAGTAAGACGAAGCTTAACTATTGTGCACCTCTTTCATATTCAAAAATTGCAACAAAAAAACTATAATTAACAGATTCCACTACCAAAATACAAATACGTCATTTTCAGGGCAAGCAATTATTTACGTCTTCATGTACAAATAAAATATGCGAAGAAATATTTATCCATATCTCTTTTCCTTTGTTTTACATAGGCCTACTTGTGTATGATAACAGACGTTTATACAATCATAGTAGGCCTAATCTTAAAATAACATACCTAATGATAATGAAATTATATTACATTTTTATTTCTTAATAGGACCAATTACTTTTTTCAGAATCAAAGAAAGAAAACTGTCATTTAATAAGATAATAATACTAGAAAGGGAGAAATTATGGATTAAAGTTTGTTCGCAAGAAAGGCTATAGGGGGCGACGCTGGATTGTTATAAAAAAGTAAAAAAATTGATGGGGAAAAGTTAACCTATAACTGACAGATTTTAATGATTTTATAGATTGTATTTGATTTCCTTACAAGCTACTTCCAAGGCAAAAGAACATTTGCAAAAGAGATAATTTTCTCTGTTGGTGAAGACAATTACTTTTTTTGCATTACATTTTTGACTACACAAATACATTCAGATACTATATGTTTATGTTTAGTCTTTAGTTTTCTGTATTGTACACGGATTTGGTCGGTCGATATATAAGATTTCTTGGCTTCAAGACAAAGTTAATGACTACAATAACAAAATCAGAGTAGTCGATGGGTAATGCAAAAATCACATGTTTGGTGCAGTTACAAATGTATAATTATCGATGTAAACAAAGTCAATTTATCCAAACAACTTGATTTTAATTCTATTTGTAATGTTGGAGGTAGTCTGATGACTCTTGCTTCCTAACCATTGTCTTCTGGTTGGACACAAACTGCATTTAGTTGTACTGAACTTGTAGTGTACAATGACAATACAGTTGAATCTAATATAATCCCTTGTGCCCAATGGCCTCCATATTATGATAATAGGATTTCTGTATTGTGTGTACGTGCAGGTTATGCTGTAGTAGAGTGTAAATTATCACTGAACCAGTTTAACATCAGCATGTCCGTGCAGGTGACACCAACTCTACTATATGGCTTGAAGACTACACCGACATTGTATCCAAGTTCTCCCTGAGAACCGCTGAGGTACCGGATGACGATCTGTGTTACATTGTTCCTGGCCAGCAGTTAACCATCGAAGAATGTAAATTCAACCCTGAGACTCAGACATTCGTTATTATTCATGGATGGACGGTAAATCACGTTTGACAATCTATCATTATTTTCGAATCATCGTCATTTAAATAGGTATGGCTGTGTCCTACAAGCACAATACGGATAACACAACAACATATTGGCATTTATAACGACATTACATGTAATGACGGGATACAAGTCCCCCTGTCCCTAGTTATGAGGTGATGGGGTTCATTAATGAGTAGTTAAAGAACTCACACTTGGTTGGTCGTCAGATATCTGTTACAGCGAACAGACAACGGACAGACTAACGTGTCACACCACCAGCCACTGACCTCAGAACTGTGTCCAAAAGGTCACAGGGCTGTTTGAGAGCTGGGTCCCTAAACTGGTGACGGCGCTGTATGAGAGGGAGCCCGAGGCCAACGTGATAGTGGTGGACTGGCTGACCCGAGCCCAGCAACACTATTCCACCTCCGCCGGCTACACCAAACTCGTGGGCAAAGACGTGGCAAAGTTTGTCAACTGGCTCCAGGTGAGTGATCACCGGGATATCATTCAGCCACGGTGGGCGGATTTCTGTCTGGCATGCATTGGGGTCAGTGTGAACTTTAAAATTAAAGTTTGAGTCGCCCTCAAAGTCGTGTCAGAACTTTGGGTCGGGTTTCATCGTAGCATGTTTAGCGATCATTTGGTGCACTTCATAAGGTATTGTCTAGTACCTCACTGTTGATGCTCATTAAGCACTCGTATTGTACACCAGCGTATGTAGATAAGCATGTGAAACTCTGTGAACAATATCTTTAGCTACACAAGAAAGACAAGGTGAGAATCCATTACTGCATGTGCACAGGACAGTAGGCGTTCGGTTAGGATGACGCAGAGAAGGTTTCACGGCCGAGGCACAGACACACAAACGGAACACGTGACGGTTTAGAAAGCGGTGGGTGACGAGTCGACCGTGTTTGCTTCTTTCCTTCGTCAGAAAACCCAGGATTACCCCTGGGAGAAGATACACCTGCTGGGCTACAGCTTGGGAGCTCACGTAGCCGGGATCGCCGGCCTCCTCACCAACCACAAAGTCAGCAGGATCACAGGTGAGCACGCAACCTCTGTTTCCGTGGTCTCTGCTATTTTGTACGTAGTTATGTGCACCATGCAGATGGGAGTACACTGGTCTTGTATGTTCTCGTGTACAGTCGAGCTGTGACAGATCTGAAACATCTCCGTCTCTAATCCGTCCTCTCCCTTCCCACTCTTTCTGTCATTCCCGTCTGTCGCGCAGGTTTGGATCCGGCAGGCCCGACCTTTGAGAACGCCGACGCCCAGAGCACCCTGTCTCCTGACGATGCCCTGTTTGTGGACGTCCTGCACACCAACACCCGGGGCTCCCCAGACCGCAGCATCGGCATTCAGAGACCCGTGGGCCATGTGGACATCTACCCCAATGGAGGAACCTTTCAGCCAGGCTGTGATCTGCAAAACACCATAGCGATGATCGCCAATACCGGCATCCACAGTATGTACTGTAATTATACAACAGTGTGCAGTCCAGGCCGTACTGACGCCCATACGTACCTCACCTCCCACATTCCCAAGCTGCAGGACAGGAGCATAGTGTTTTCTTGAAGTTAAAACAGCTGCTATAGGCGCTTTGAGGTGTCACTCGAGCGAATCATTAGACAGAAAGCCTTTAGTCCTAAGTACACGGTCACAGACACGGTCATATGGTTATTAGACCTCACGGTCATACGTATTAGACGATTCAGTCCTGATGTTCCTCTCTACCGCCTCTCCTGTGTAGACATGGACCAGATCATCAAGTGTTCCCACGAGCGCTCCATCCACCTGTTCATCGATTCCCTGGTGAACGCGAAGGATCATCAGAGCATGGCCTATCGCTGCAGCTCCAAGGAGGCCTTCATGAAGGGAATGTGTCTCAACTGCCGCAAGAACCGCTGCAACAAAGTGGGCTACGGCGTCAACAAGGTCCGCCTGCCCCGAAGCACCAAGATGTTCCTCAAGACCCGCGAGATGATGCCCTTTAAGCGTAAGGACTTGACAGATGATGCCCTCTAAGTATAAGGACTCGACAGATGATGCACTTTAAGTACAAGGACTTGACATACAATGCCCTCTAAGTATAAGGACTTGACATATGATGCCCTCTAAGTATAAGGACTTGACATATGATGCCCTCTAAGCGTAAGAGATCTTTACAGATGATGCCCTCTAAGTATAAGGACTTGACACATGATGCCCTCTAAGTATAAAGACTTGACAGATGATGCCCTCTAAGTGTAAGAACTTTACAGATGATGCCCTCTAAGTATAAGGACTTGACAGATGATGCCCTCTAAGCGTAAGAACTTTACAGATGATGCCCTCTAAGTATAAGGACTTGACAGATGATGCCCTCTAAGCGTAAGAACTTTACAGATGATGCCCTCTAAGTATAAGGGCTTGACAGATGATGCCCTTTTAGCATAATGACTTGACAGATGATGCCCTTTAGACATGGGGACTTGACAGACGATGATGCCCTTAAAGAGTAAAGACTTGAAAGATGATGGTGAAGATTATAGGTAAGGATGTGACAGGTGTTAAATGACAGAAAAGCAAGCGTCTGCACACAAGTGTGTGAGTTTCCAAATCCGTAGTGGACAGGACTAGAAGGCTGACTGTAGTTATTCTAGTGGTGGCTAGAAGTTAAGTCTCTCTTTACCAGTCTCTCTTTACCAGTCTCTCTTTACCAGTCTCTCTCCACCCGTCTGTCTTCACCAGTCTGTCGTCACCAGTGTCTCTTCACCAGTCTCTCTTTACCAGTCTCTCTTCACCAGTCTGTCTTCACCAGTCTGTCGTCACCAGTGTTTCTTCACCAGTCTATCTTTACCAGTCTCTCTTCACCAGTCTCTCTTCACCAGTCTGTCTTCAACAGTCTGTCGTCACCAGTCTCTCTTCACCAGTCTGTCTTCACCAGTCTCTCTTCACCAGTCTCTCTTCACCAGTCTGTCTTCACCAGTCTGTCGTCACCAGTCTGTCGTCACCAGTCTCTCTTCACCAGTCGGTCTTCACCAGTCTCTCTTCACCAGTCTCTCTTCACCAGTCTGTCTTCACCAGTCTGTCTTCACCAGTCTGTCGTCACCAGTCTCTCTTCACCAGTCTGTCTTCACCAGTCTGTCGTCACCAGTCTCTCTTCACCAGTCTCTCTTTACCAGTCTCTCTTTACCAGTCTCTCTTTACCAGTCTGAGTGTTGTTCTCGATTGGTACAACGGGTCCCTGGTGCACATTAATGATGTCTTCCTGGTTATAGAGTAACGAGCAGGGGGCGGAAGGTTAGCCCATTTCTAGAGTTAAACATTGCCATATCTTTCCCTGAGTCATTCTCAGAATGTCCGATCGATAATATGCAACGACGGGCCATAACCACTAAAGTAGGGTGGCAGCAGAGTTCATACGTTTGTGGACGGAATTGAATCTATGCTCCGCGAAAACTTCCAGCCGGGTTCAAACGGGTTTACACCTCACACACTTCAAACAGGTCAAACAGCTGGACAAACTGCAGGTGTTGCGTCAGGCAAACATTCTCAGGGGGTTTATGTGACACTGTGTGTCTGTCTGTGGTTTCGTTTCTAACGGTCGGCTCTTTGTGCTTCCCCCACAGTTTTCCATTTCCAAGTGAAAATGCACTTCTTCAGCGGTGACAAACTGAGCTACGCCGAGCAGCCAATGAAAATCTCTCTGTATGGAACCCAGGACGAGAAAACGGACATTCCTTACATCATGTATGTATCAGCTGATATCGATTTGTGTTTCATTTATTTCCCCCCCCCCCATTTATTTTTGTCTCTGGATATCCGATGGCACAAATGCCCTGTTCAAACACAGCAACTTCTACTAGGCTCATGAGAGATGTTTGGCGAGTCTTCCTCCTAGTTTCACATCCAACCAGAAAGTCTGTAAGATCACTATGTGTGTGTGTGAGCTCACGCTCATTCAATTGACGACCTCAGTTAGCATGCAGGCTCTGGACCCACCTAAAGAGGGCGATAGAGAGCGATGAGTCATGGATTGTCCTGCAGATACTGCTAACCCTCCCTATCTGCACTAGTCAGCTGGTAGCACCCCTAAGAGGAGAGTCCCCTAATCACTGCCCCACCTCAGAGAACTACAACATATAGTCAAAGATATTAAATAAACATAACCCTGACAGGGCACAACAAACAGGACATCCAAACTTACAAATACTGTGTACAATTAAACGAAAATGTAATCAATACTGTATATTGCTGTGGATTAGAGCATCCGCAAAAATACTGCCATCTAGTCATCTTTTGTCAGCTGAGTACAATATACTGTACAGAAGGTAAACCAACCCAATAACCTTTGACCTGTGTGTGACCTCTCAGGCCCCAGCTGAACACCAACAGTACTCTGTCATTTCTACTAACCACTGAGGTGGACATCGGGGAATTGCTCATGATCAAACTGCGCTGGGAGAAAGACAGTTATTTCAGCTGGTCCGACTTGTGGGGCAACAGCAACTTCCACATCCGCAAAATCCGCGTTAAGGCTGGCGAGACACAGTCCAAGTAAGTCTGTAGTAAAACCTGTAGCAAGGTTATTCAATGGCAGTATTTGTAGTTCCAGTCATTTAGATTCATCCGTCAAAAGCTTAGCGCTATACTGTTGACATCGTTTGAATATCCTTGATCCCGTTCTAATTGTCGTGCGCTGTTGATTTGAGACCACTTTACTGATAACCGTCACCGTCTGCCACCAGGATGATCTTCAGCGCTAAAGATGGAGAGTTTTCCTACCTCGTCAGAGGAAAAGACGACGCAGTCTTTGTCAAATCGAAAGAGGACAACTGGAGCCGGAAAGACAGAACGTAAGAACAAACTTAGCATTTGGCAAACTTTGAGAGTTCATAACTACATGTAATTCTCAGTAGTCCGTGTTTCTTGTTGATTGTTTTTCTTTATCTTCACCGTCAGCATGCACAGGCTCAAGATGCACGGAAGCCACTTCAAGGAGAGCATCGAATGAAATTGGTCTTGAGTAGAGTTCACACTGCAGCCAGCCAAAGCTGTGTGACGCCGGAAAGCCTGGATGCCCGGGAAAATCCTGGCGTGAAGACATGGGATGTTGGTGACCTGCAGTGTGTGTGTTTTCTGCCGTACATCCTGTCATCTTAATCCCATGCCCAGCCTACATCACTAAATCCAGCGTGCTGGAGGTAGCTCGTGTGCTTTCTGTAGTGCGTTACAATTGTCACAATGACTTTTTCATGGTTTAGAGTTTGTTCAACGCTACAATTATGTCGTTAATCCTTTATCTGTGCTCACCCATATCTATTGCTAATACGAGTCACGTCGATTCATTGTCTCAAACGTCTACAGGTTAGCTTCAAATCAAAGAGATTGACATAGCTTATGCATTACGCCTAAACCACTAAACCGCTAAACCACTAAACTGCCTTTAACACAGGGACCAAAGATGGCGACGCTGTCTACCGATATTGCAGTGATCCCTGTAAATAGATTTTCAATCAGTATTAAACGAGTTGTCGTTGTAGATAAATTGCCTAATGATTCTTTGCGTGCATTTGGTTATTTTGTTAGTCTGCGTCGGTCAACTTGATCGTTCGTCAACCAGTCAGCGTGGGCAGGGTGTGTTTAGATTTCTCTTTTTAATTGGAAAAGCAGATGTTGTCTTTCCGGAGTGCTTTCCATTGCTTCCTATCGGTCAAGCATGACCTAAAAATACAACACATGGTCAAACCCGGGTGGTAGTACTGTAATAATAACCACAATGCATACCAAGAATGTGTCATATTGTATTTATTGAATGTACCTGTATATATTTGTATTTTAAGCTGTAAGATATTACGACAGGTTTCTATTGCTCTCTGTTTTTTGTAGATGAAGCATTGTGATTTTACATATGCGGCTATGGAAGGACTGATCTAATTGGTCACCATAAGAGTACTGAGAGTACATTTGCGTCTATGAACTGGAATACAGTGGTCCTTTAATAAAGTGAATACATTATACATCATGATATTCTTAGATCCGATCGCTGGTCTTGTTAGCATTTCTGCACGACGAAAATGCTAACTCTGCAGCGTACGATCTCCGGGAAGGCTAACTATTCAAGCGTACGAGACATGCTAAACAATCGACAACCGTATGGCGACATAACACATACATTTAACCCGGATGCTTACCGTTTTTGGATATTGATGTCCTGACATTAAGTATGGTCCGGACATCATTCTACAATGTTCATGTTTTTGTCGCTGCACGCCACCACAACGCATTTGAAATGAAACGACAGAGGTGCAATTGAAGTGTAGACTTTCAGCTCGAAAAAGGGGTTGCACACAGATGTTGCATGAGACATCCAGGAATGGCAACCATGTTTCAGGGGCTCAAATGTAATTGGTCAAATTAACACAATCATAAATAAAACATGTATTTCTAATGCTTTGTCGAGAGTCCTTTGCATGTAACGACTGCTTGAAGTCTTGAACGCATGGAAGTGACCAAGCGCTGGGTTTCCACCATTGTCAAGCTTCGCCAGGCCTTAAAATGTCCCTTGCTCACCTATACATTCTACAAGTTGATTTTATTGTTGAGTAGATTTTCATTGAATAAACTGCGGTTCACTGTTTCTGCAAGAAAACGACCAGCAAAATCCATGCCCCCTTTCAATCAACAGTGGGTTTTCCCAAAATGACTCTTTTAAGGACAGAGATTTTTCCAGTTTGGAAAGTTAGATCAGTTGGTTACACAGTTTTTAAAAAAACGCAAAGGTTCCATCTTGATTACTGTACTGGCTTACCACATTTTCAAGGCGAATTAGCTGAAGAACATACTAATATGTACTACTTCACATGTTAATTGTTGCATTCTCGAGATGTCTGACTCTTGTCGTAATGCTCATAAACAACAGGTTCTATGGTGTAATGGTTAGCACTCAGGACTCTGAATCCTGCGATCCGAGTTCAAATCTCGGTAGGACCTTCTAGTTTGCTTTCGAAGTTGACTGGTTGGTTTTATTCCCTGGCAAGCAGAAGTTGATACATCTTACAAACTCTTTTTACGCGTCTCAAACAAGTGCTAACTGTCACTACGGCCAGTCATTTCAACTTTGTTCAACAGGTCTGGCCGGTTAGCTCAGTTGGTTAGAGCGTCGTGCTAATAACGCGAAGGTCGCGGGTTCGATACCCGTACTGGCCATCAGTATTTTTCCATCTAAAAGCTTCGTTCAAATCAACACCGATGCATTAACATTCCCGTTCAGAATGACTTAACGTCAAATGTTTTTGTGTCCCTCAGCATTACATTGAAAAGTTTCGGAGCACATTGAACAGGTTCTGAGCACATTGAACAGGTTCACTGCAGCTGTCGTCAGTTGTTGTTTGTTTGTGGGTCTTCCTGCCTTAAGTTTTGTCCTCTGCAAGTGTAAATGCATGCTTGGTCGGGATCAGGTAATTAGCTCCACTAATTCTGCAATAATCTGGCTAATCTGACTCCTGGAGTTTGTTAAACCTAAAGTCTGACTTCATGTACTAGTAGCACAACAGACAAATATATGAGGCTGATATGAAAATAAATGAAGTTGTGAAAAACACTGAGGCAAAATACCAAGTTCACAAAGCGATTTAAGGTCATGCAATAATCCAATGGGATCGTAAGAAAACAGTGTGTTTATTGAGAAACAATTAATTTGCAGCTTCTGGGTAAACAGGTGTTCTTCCATGACTGTTGGTGAACTCATGCTACATTACAAAAAACAACATTGTCATAACTTTCTCAAACAAATGTACAAATACATCGTTATCATGGATTCAGTGTTTCCATACAGTATATCGTCAAAGTATTTAGAGACAAGAGGAGCACACTCTGTCATAGCTATTAAGAAGCATTGGGGTGGGTTATTTTAGAGATGTGGAAGTACAGTGATTTGGCAATCAGATCTTGTCCATGTTCCCTCGGGGGTGATGGTTCCAAGTACTGGACAGAGATAGGGTTAGGAAACCGGTGTCTTGTCCCTGGTATCTTGGTGGGAGGAAACCTGCTATGAAAGTACTTCTGGACCTCTTGCCCTATTGCCTCACAAAGATGAATCTGAAAAGGGAACTTTCCCTGAACTTATTCATCCAAACCTGTTAGAAAGCCTTCATAGCATGTCATCGTCCTTAGGAGTTCTTATATGAAGCTTCCAAAACAAAGCAAACAATCGTAGATTAATTTGTCTGTGAGGTTGAAACAATATTGTTATGAATTATTACAATGCTTCACAGCGAAAATGTTACTTTCTGTTTATTGATGTTTCCCAGCACTATTAAACGCATGAGTAAAAGAATCCGAATATTTCTAACCATTTCATATGAATATCTTACAAAAGCTTTCAGAAACATGTAATTCCTAGAAAGAAACCTCAAAATTATTGGAAAGAATTCTTGGAAAATGTATTTGAGAACCGTGCATCACCTCCAAGACATTGGAGAACAATCACTGGCACTAATCTCCTCAACTTTACAGGATTATATCATCAAAACAATGAATGGGCGGCTGCTCGCCAATATCAAGTCACTTCCCTTGAAAAGCATAAGGAATGGCTGCACTGCAGAAACTGGCAGAGGGACTTTGTTTTTTTAATACAGCTGTTTCTACTTTACAGGGAAACTCTTTCCGATTCCTCGAAAAACAAGGCCAACTGGGGCCCCTAGGAGAGTTGCTTTTTCTAGTCTGGAGCAGCGGGGATAGACTTGTGTGTGTTGAATCTGGAAACAGGACAATAAGAGAAGTCTATGGTACTTGTCTTTCGACTGTCAGATAGTAACAAAAACAAATACCATCAGCGCAGCCAATGTTTCCATCTCGTTTTGAGCATCCAGGAACCGAATCTCTGTTGCTGCTGTTTAAATTGACCTTACACATTATCCTTGTGCACGTTCCTCAATGAAACCACGTGATCTACCAGGTGACATCTTAGTCCAACAGTGTTCACATCGCGCGTAGATCGTTATAACACTGGACTTGGTACAGCTGGTGTCTGGGTCTGGCCTGAACCCAAATCCGTAATCAAAACAAAAATACTACATGTCCATCAATGAATCAAGTTCAAGCTTTTGTAAACAGTCGGCTTCCACTAGTCTTCCTGATCATAAAATACATACAAAATGAAAACAATGCAGTGCACTGTGTAAATAAGCAGATAATTACATGTTCACACATTTCAGTCGTCTGCCGAATTTCCCTTATATAGTTATCCATTTGAAATGCATGCATGTACTTATTGGCTGTTCTGACATGGCAATGTGTAACATGAATCTCTTTCATTAAAACGTTACTTATAGCTAATAACATTAGGTTTCCTCCTAGCCGAGGAATCCTTTCTAATAACATAACTACTTAACTCTTTTTAGGGGTTAAGCAATAAATGGGTTTGCGAAACAGGGGGCGGTTCTATTTAAAAAGTGGGCAGGGCTTATATATCAACCTTCTATGGGATCCATGGATACGCTGGGGCATGCGCTGGGGTAATTCTACTGGTCGAAAATTGTCACCCGATTTTTATTTCTGAACAGATATTGAAAACGTGATTTATTTTACTCCAAAATAACAGCTAATAGTTTGGAAAAGAAATGAACTGGTTGCATGTTAATAGTTTTTACTTACTTTTGTTAAATGCTGTATTTTATGTGACGTGTTTGGAGGTGCGCTCCACTTCTATCCTTGGTGAGTAACCGCGTATCTATCTTTGGTATGTAGACAGACATTTACTACTGTATTAAAAAGGTAGTTCCGGTTTTGACGTGCGACGACGTGTTTTTTATTCGGATGAATACTTTATTTTAATTTTATGTGTGTGGTCCTCTAAAAGTTACACATTCTCTGTTAATGTGATGAGTTTCAGAGTTTGCAACTATTTAGGTAAAGTGCCAACTGCTTGAGACTACGTTTGTGATGACGTAGACCGACGTGTAGTATTAACCTGCGCTCATTCATCATGTACTTCAGTCATTTTACTATCAACACATTTTGATCACATCGGATGAAATTGACCAAATAGAAAGGTGCAGAATGCCTTATTTTGGTACTCTCGAAAATATAATCCAGAGATCTAGACTGTCCTCTGCCATGCTACAGTGGGATGGAGAAGTGATTTTATGAATAACAAAGGCTATTGTTTCTTTTGATAATTGCTGTATGTCATTGTGTCAGCTTTAACCTCCCTGGAATGCAACTCCCATTCATTGCTGTGCAGTAGCCAATGTCTTGCCATTAGCAAGATTGACCAAGGAGTCAGCTGACCAGCTGGGAGCACAGATGTGGGATTTGTCTCTGCTAGAGGAACAAAGCTGGGAAAAGCTTTTGATTCTATAGGGTCTGTCGGAATGGTTCCGCCCAAGTAGATCCCTGTGAGTTCTTTGCGGTCAGGTGTCGCCAACCCTAGCAATATGATTAAAGATTAAAAACATCCGCATAAATCTAAACATCTGAATTATGTGGGCCTGCAGCTCCGTTGTATGGGTTTGCATTCTGCCATTCTGTTTTCAGGTCCGATAAGTATTGAAACATCTCTATATCCTATGTGCAATGTGTACGTTTGTCTCTCAGATAATTTCATGGATAACTTTGAAGACTTGATTGAAAACAACGGAGCCAGCTCGGATGCTTACACCAAATTCTCCCTTCGAAAGCCTTCTGTGCCAGAGGATGATATCTGCTACGTTGTTCCCGGCAACCCAGGGTCGCTTAAAGAATGCAATTTCAACAGTACCTCCAAAACGTTCCTGGTGATCCATGGCTGGACAGTAAGCCCCCCTTTTATTCCACTCTTCAATAACCGGGCTTGGATTCCCACTTCAGTAACACGTTCAATGCTTCCTCTCCACCTCAAAAGGTGAGCGGCTTGTTTGAGAGCTGGGTGGGCAAACTGGTGTCAGCGCTGTACGAGAGAGAGCGCAATGCCAATGTGATAGTGGTGGACTGGCTCTACACAGCCCAGAACCATTATCCGGTAGCCGCGCAGAACACCAAGATGGTGGGAGAAGAGATCGCTCACTTCATTGACTGGCTAAAGGTTTGTATCGTGACTCAACATCCAAGATTCTGCTATGAAGAATAACAGTAATACATAGTTGTTTTCATGGCAATTGTGAAATGTGTTTCTAAGGAGGTAACCAACGTCCCTCTGGAAAACCTCCACCTGATTGGATACAGCCTGGGTGCTCATGTGGCAGGATTCGCTGGGAGCCACGCCTCCAATAAAGTGGGCAGAATAACCGGTAAACAAAACATCTTGCAGAGAAACAAAGACTAAGTGATAGTGATTGACGGCGTGTGTCAAGTTTTATTCATTTGCAATTGGCTTGTTGGTCTCCTAACCGATCGATCCGCTTTTCTCCGCAGGTCTTGACCCGGCAGGTCCAGACTTTGAGGGGGAGCACGCTCACCGTCGCCTGTCTCCAGACGATGCCCACTTTGTGGATGTTCTCCACACCTTCAGCCAGGGCTTTCTGGGCCTTAGCATTGGCATCCAGCAGCCTGTTGGCCATGTGGACATCTACCCGAACGGAGGCAGCTTCCAGCCGGGCTGTAGTCAGCACGACACCCTGGAGAAAATATCCAAATTTGGCTTGTTAGGTGAGTCTTCATATTTCATTGTGTGTATGTGAAATATAAGTTACTGTATTGACACCTATCACAGCCACTTTCCATTAAATGACACTGTTGTCAGCCAGGGAAATGCATTATTAATGGCTAAGGCAGAAATCTAATTGTCTGCTTGAAACCCATTAAAACCCTTTAAAAATGTCAGGGCTTGTCAACAAGGAACATTAGTGCGGTGATATTATTACAACCTGTTTTGGAAAAAGGAATCTCAAGAACAGTATACAATGTTTAGAAAGATAACATTCTCAGGACACGTTATATTGTGCTGAATATAAACATTTTATTCGCCTGTGCATTCATTGTGGCGATTTCGTCTTGAGTTTTATGAGCGGGCACGAGTAAGGCAACTATCATGTCTGTGTTCCCAGCTGTCACCGACACTCCCAGGTGCTCCCACGAGCGTTCCGTCCACCTGTTCATTGACTCGCTGCTCAACGAGCGGCAGGCTAGCACAGCGTACCGCTGCAGGAACACTGACATGTTTGACCGTGGCATGTGCCTGAGATGCGGCAGGGACCAGTGTAACAACGTGGGCTACGACATCAGCAAGGTCCGCAAGGCACGCAGCGTCGTGATGTACACTAAGACCAGGGCCTCGATGCCCTTCAGAGCCTATCATTATCAGCTGAAGGTCCACTTCTCCACCAGGCTGGACAGCTCTGCCACGGACCCTTTGCTGACAGTCGATTTAATGGGAACCAAAGGAGTGGTTGAAAACCTCCAACTGACACTGTGAGTACGTTTCACCCAGCCGTTAAAAAAAACCCATGGCGGGTAGTTTTTGAGGACATCAGAAACAATTCAAACTAGCGCGTGATATATCTTAAGATAAGGCGCCTGGCAACAGTTCCCATGTCGTTGTAAAATCTTTATGCTCTATAGTTCTCATAATAGCCCGTTGTTCAAGTTATTGCTTTTTCAAGGTCTGCTTGGAGATCACAGCTTATAATTGTTCTTGTGAAGTGAGTTTGCATTAACCTGAAGAGCCTTTATGCTCTTACCCATTGGCAGAAAGAAAAAGATAACGACCAATAAGACCCATTCTTTTCTGCTGGTAGCAGAAAAGGACATCGGTGACCTTCTGATGGTGAAGTTCAAGTGGGAGGAGTCTACTAGCTGGTCGGCCTCATCCATGCTGAAAATGGTGTCTTCCTGGTGGTCAGGTGATTCTGTGGATTCTGAGGTGGCAGTTCATAAAATACGGATCAGAGTTGGGGAGACACAGAAAAAGTGAGTATTGAGAGGCTAAATAGGCAAATGTCTATTTCTACAAAGTTTTATAAGATGCAAGTGTTAGATGTATTAGCTTGCTTGCCCTTTTGAGATTACATTTCTGTGTGAAACCTTTCCAGGATGGTGTTCTGTATTGAACATCGCCATGCTCTGAGCTTACAAAACGAAGTGACATTTGTCAAATGCAAAGACGAATGGAAAAAAACATCAAAAAGGTGATTTATCAGCTACATTTTTCTTTGTATTTCTTTGTTTATTTGCCTTTTTCCCTTTAATACCAGCCAGGGGTCCATTGGATAAATATTAACCCAGTGTTTGTTTTACAGGCTGAACCTGGGAAACCACTAACACTGAATGTACAGATCAACTGAAGAATGACCTTCCTCCCCCTCAACAGCACTTAATTTATACTGGTGTATAATAATTTGTCTTTTAAACTACACAAAGACATAACCACATTGTATATAGTGTAAAGAAATATTGTATTATTTAAAACGATTTTCAATGTGTGAGGTCTTTATGAATCTCTGCATTTGTGGCACTTATATCTAGTTTGTTGGGACAAATGTCCTTGATGACTCTCTGCTCGACCCAGAGAGATACTTGTGACAGAGTGACAGAGATCAATATAAATTATAAATTTGTAATAATATATCTAAGACATTTTACCTGAGACCGGGACATTTGTGAGGTCAGAAATTCCCATAATTCTGACAATGATCAAGCACTTAAGCAAGTTAATTTATTTGAAGCCAGCAATTGTCCGGCCTTCACAGCAAAAAACTCAATACTTATAAGAGAGTTCATAATTTTTATACATTATATATTTATATATATATTTGTTTTTCAATCAATCCTTGACATATTGTCAATGGTTTGACATATCGACAGCTGCTATAAACCAAACAATGCTCTTATACCTATGGCTGCCATACACTAGAAACAAGGTAGCTAAACTTATTGTCAGGAAGTGGTTTTGTCAAATGAGTTGATGTCAGCTATAGAAACACGTAAGACGGCATTCCTCAGTATGTTGTTTCCAGTGGACTTTGTATCAAAGGTGTAGCCATAAGTACATATATGTATGAATATTGTCAGACTATTTTTAACATCCCAATTTAAAACAAGACTGTACTGTAACCGCTAGAATTTCTCTATGTACTAAAGAGCCTACAGAAAAGGTGGAGATGAAAGCATTTGCACTGGAAACGGGAATAGGTTTCTAAACCACTGAAGTTGTTATGTGCACTATGTGTTACTGAAAGGCTAGCATGTTTAATATATGGTACAGAATGTTATTTATATGTTTTTTTCTGGAGCCAATCTGTTACACACACAGCCAATCTGTTATCTAACTATTCACATACTTTAGTACATTCATTTTTACACTGTCATTTTTAAGTTAAATGATCGTGCTTTAAATAAAGCGGCTGTACGCGTGTGTAACATCTTCCACGATCACGGTTTGAAATATTAAACCTGTGCAAATATCCGCGCTGAGAAACCCAATCTACATTGAACTTGTAACGACAACAGACCTTTCATTCCCTTCGGAATCCTCAGCATTACTCAACCAGGGGTCATCGGAATATGTTCACCGGAACTTAAAATCTCAAATAAAGTTCACACACGACTCAGTGGTTCCTTTGTCGTATTTCAGAAAGTGATGAGGAGCTGGTGTGTCTGTGGGGTGTTCGTTGCTATTGATCTCTCGTCGGTGGTTATTACATGGGTTACGATGTCTTTCTTGTGTCCTTCAAACTGATTGAAGTTGGTCTGTTGTGTCAAAGGAGACCAAAGAAATGCATTGACACCACAGGGATTGCAAGGCTCAGATTAGGTTCAATCTCTTGAACGAAGCACACAAAGTGAAGCCCACAGGTGGAAGTATAAATGGACAGATGGATCTGGAGAATTAAAACTCACTCTAGATGTGTGAAGACGAAGCAAACTTGGAAAAAGCATCTTGGTCGCGACATTTTTTACAAAGACGTTGCCTGACGGTTAAAGACACGGCATCAGAACACGTAACTGAAGTAATTGGTCAGAACACACAGGCAAAGTTCATGAATGAATCCATTATGTAAATGATGACGAGGAGACGTTGTAGCAGCAATCCCTTCCCGAAACAGATACGAGGCCACAGGTGGTTATTCTTGGTCACCCATGTCAAGGGCCCGTCCACAAAGGCACGCGGTGCTGACCATCAAGCCAGACAGGGTCACGATGGCCAGAAGAATGGCCCACCAGTGGTCCTGCAGACAACAAGAAAACAAACACAACAGGTAAATCACACACTGTGCTCAGCTGGTGAGTTGATAAACCCCCTCCACTACCATTTCCTCTAATTCACTCAAAATCTTTTCTTCAGACAAGCCATTTGTTACAGAATGTCACTCCGACAACATTCCCAATGTGTCACATTTATATATGGATAAAACAAATGGGAATGCTGTGGGTTGGCAATATTGTGACAGCCATATGCTATCCTACTGCCCTATACATTCTTAAACCATGATACATGTTACACATGTAGGTTACACATGTATGTTACACGTGCCCTCACACATGTTAGAGAAAGATTAGAAGAGAGTACAAAAAGACATTGGGCCATATGGAGTTGAAATTAAATGATTTCCTGCCAAGATTGTTAATCTTAACTACTTACTTGTCATAGATTATTAAGAGGTAGGCCTGGTGGAATACGCGAAGATTCAAAATGTGTTACAAAATGGTGTTTAGCCTGGTGTTTTTTGAATTCCTCATTACACACTGACGAATTGTCAACTATGACCAGGAGAAGACATGGATGGTCATGCTGGGACACAAGGAAATCAATGATATAGATGTTGACGGAGGAATTGAGCTTTAAATCTCAGCGGACATTCCTGATTCACCACACTTTCTTGGTGAGACCAAAGCCAAAAAAGGCTGGAACATCTGACACAGGAACAGCAGAATACGAAGATTTCCACACACATCAATCTCAATACACATATATACCCTGAATAAATTACAGCACAGCAAACGACAAACAAACCTTCATCCACTCAGCTAAGTCTTCAAACTCATCCAGGTCCACCAGGTGGAGGAAAGAGTTCTTCAGCCTGGCAATCGGCCCATCTGCGTCCAGGATGCGACACACCTGGAACTGGTCGCAGTACCCCTGCCTGGCTGAACAAGGCTCCCCGGGAACCAAGGCTATACGCCTCCCCTGGAACTGACTGCTAAGGACCGAGGAAGTGGTGCTAGCGCAGGTTTCAGGCCTGTCTGAGGTGAGAAATATAGTGAAAATGAGAAAAATACAATGAATATACCAAAAATACGGTGAACATAAGAGTAATAGAGTGAACCTGACAGCAATACAGTGACTCAGACAATTGAAATGAACAGAATAAAAATACAGTGAACATAAGTCTAATGCAATGAACATAACAAAAATATAGTAAACATAAGAGTAATACAGTGAACCTGAAAGCAATACAGTTGTCACGGTCGGAACTATGTTTTCACCCCGTGTTTCCTGTCATTTGTCTTGTTATCACTCACACCAGGTCCCAATTATTAATTAGTATGTGTATTTAAGTGTTTTTTTTACATGTTTTTTGTTTAGTGTTTGTTTATAGTAAATCCATTGAACGTTATATGCCTGCGTTTGGTTCCTGCCACAACACTACACCATGGTTAGTTACAACGGTGAGAAAAAAAATGAGAAAAATATATTAAACATATGAGCAACACAGTGAACGTGAGACCAATGCAGTGAGCATAAGAAAAATAGAATGAACATGAAAGCTATACATTCAGTATGACATTCTGTGAACCAGGGAAGAGAAGAATTGGTTTGGTACCTGGCTGCTGGCAGCACATGTGGCACTTCTCTGTCCTGGAATCTTCTAGACAATCGCACTGTTCCAGGCCATGTCTCACACACAGTGACTTAGCACAATGCTGACAAATAGAGGGGGAGATTGAGAGAAAATTTAATAGAAATAAAGAATGGGAAGGATTGAGAGTGGACGAATAAAAATAATCAAAGGTAGATGGGGAAGAGATAGAAAAAGAGAAAATGAGAGGTGAATTAGAGGCAAGAACACCCACAATGCATGGGAAAGCATTTGTACATAATAGCATATTATGGCCATGCCTGTCTTAAACATGCACACATCTGCAAAACACTGCCAACGGCCATACATATTCCCAAAATACATCTGTGCTTGGTTATCGCACTCTTTGTTCCAAGCTGCATAACAAATGTATTCTGGTCCAAAATGTGTGTTTCAGTATTTCAGTATGAAGACACCCCTAAAGAGAACACAGAATTTATATTAAAGAGCTGTTCTCAGCCCTAAAACCCCATACATAATCTGAAGCGGTGAAGTAATCGTGGAAATGTATTCAAGATGGCAACTCAGGTCTATATAAAGACAGATCCTCTGAAAATGCATACTGTTAACATTGCAATGTGGTCGTATTGAGAAAGCGTGGACGGGCTGAAGATGTTCAGTCATTCTCTGGCCTCATTCTCTGGCCCTCATTCTCTGGCCCTCATTCTCTGGTCTCATTCTCTGGTCTCATTCTCTGGCCTCATTCTCTGGTCCTCATTCTCTGGTCCTCATTCTCTGGTCCTCATTCTCTGGTCCTCATTCTCTGGTCCTCATTCTCTGGTCCTCATTCTCTGGCCTCATTTTCTGGCCCTCATTCTCTGGTCCTCATTCTCTGGTCCTCATTCTCTGGCCTCATTCTCTGGTCCTCATTCTCTGGTCCTCATTCTCTGGCCTCATTCTCTGGCCTCATTCTCTGGTCCTCATTCTCTGGTCCTCATTCTCTGGTCCTCATTCTCTGGCCTCAGTCTCTGGCCTCAGTCTCTGGCCTCATTCTCTGGCTTCATTCTCTGGCCTCCTACGACACTCACCCCATTGACACACACACACGAGTCCCCAGGCTGCACGTGGTCAGGTTGGCTTTGGCTGAAGGCTTGGGGCAAACGGGGGAGAGACCCGAACACACACTCTCCAACTGACAGTCGGACTCTTCCTCACATCTGACCCCCGACAGTTTGACGCGACACTCTGGGCCACAGCACAGGCCCTGACTGGGACTGAGGGGGACAGACACAGACACAATTTAAAACTCTGGGTTATGGTGCTCTGATTGGTTCACACGGTAACCTGTATTCAACCTTTTAGTTTCCATCACAGACCCGCTTTGACCCTCCAAATAGTTTTATGAACTGTTCCACCTGGGATCAATTACTAAACCTTTGAAAATAAGTCCCATGAAAACAATTCAGGAATAGCGGATCTTGAAGGAACAATTCATTTCCACTGTTGCCGTAAACCACTGCTTTGTTCTACAGACGTTTGACCAGACGTGTACCTGCACTGTTTGTCCGGTTTCATACGACACTGGGTGCCCAGGTCTTCATTGGCGCTGTAGCAGCAGGGGTCCGTGTCGTTGTGGCCCACGTCACACTCTTCACCCTCCTCCACAATCTGGTTCCCACAGATTGGCTGGTCACTGACTGACAGGTTAGACGACCCACACACATTAGCTCACCTCAACACTGCTGACTGTGTGGATATTCAAATAAATTACTCAGATTATGAGAGAACGACCGAGGCAGACAGGTCATTACATACGATTATGGATATCATTTTGATGTCGTGATTTTGATGTCATCAAACCGTGTTGTTTTTTATTTCCTTAGACCTTTAACCCCTCACCTACGAAGCAATCATCCTTCTTGACCTTCAGCACTTGACTGATTTGATTGACACTGCACGGAGATAACTTATGGTTGTTCTCTCTGACCTCGTTGCTGGCTTGAGGGAACATCAGGAATCTTCCATTCCCTTCTGAAGAACCCAGGTCTCCACAATTAGAACCTTCATCATGCTGAGAGACACAACACAAGAAATAGGAGTAAAATCAATAAAAAGTATAATTTGAGTATAATTTATTTAATAAGTATAAATTAGGAGTACTAGTACAATGTTATGGGCCTTATATACAGGCATTAATATCCACGAGATGAAAAACTATTACTAAATACATTTGTATATTTAAAGTAAATTTATTACAAGGGTTGATATGTTGTGGTTCTGGGAAAGCATGCATTAGACAAAATGTTTTGAAAATTTAGATTTAGTTGATTTAGATAAAGCTAATTTGGAACTGAAGGTATGAGGGCCGCTGACATCGATTGTTGTGGAATATATACTTCCTTTCTCTAATAAGTATAATACAACATATAAAAAATATGCATTCAGGTGAAAAGTTTAGCAGCAGTTTGGGAGAGTTTGTAATATTCACTCATGTCAGGTAACATATTTACAGTGCTACACGATTACGCACATTTCTATGTGGCTTATAACTGAAAAACAACATTCTAGGATGACTCTCGTTTTCTTGCACAGCACATTATCTGCTACCGTGTTTCGCTACAGTCCAATTCAGCAACTTTGTTCTCAGATTTAGTTGACTCATGTGTTGACTTTGAATAATGGCAACATAATTCATCTACTTGAATGGCTACATGACACAGTGATGTTTGGGTTTAGGTAGCGACTTCACAAACATGCGTGTGGCACTGGGCTGAGTTTAGCGGTGCTGTTCTTGATCTTCACCAACTGCTGGTATGTGTAGCCTGTGTGCCCCTCCCCCACACCACTCCCCTATAGACTCTCACTGCTGCCAATAGAGGCCACAGAACATGCCAGAAGTGTTGTGGAGACCAGTATCGCACAAATATATTTGGACGCTGACACATTTTATTTAACTATTTTCTTGGTGGTATTTTTTGTAAGTCAAATGATATTTAATTACTGTAGTCTTCAAGTCATGCCACAGACTTGATGGAGGATATAAGAGGTCTGGCACAAGCTATAACAACGGGGTGAACAGAGAAATTTAATTGCGTGTGTTCCACTTTTGGGAGACTGCAGAGGGTGAGCACAGATTAGGGTTTGATTGATGCCTGTTAATCAACCTCCACAGAGGTATGTGTTAATCTTTCCAGAAATTACTTTTACTGAATCCTGCAGTTCTTGAGGGTACTTCTTCAACCAGATCCGTTTTTTTAGAATAACTTGTGTTTTTGCTCCTTCTGTGTGTTACTGTATTTCTGCAGGATCTTCTACAGTTGGGAGTAGGTTACACATCCACGCATACTTTCTGGAGTTTAGTCACGAATCGGTCGAACAGTTGTTTGGGGTTTGTTATGGTGAACATTCTGATGTCATCCACTACTGAGGTCTTCCTTTTGATTTATTTATCCTTTGTTTTATCAGAGGAATCACATTTAGATTTTCCTCTCTGTTACTAGTGAGCACGTGCCAAGATAGCATCGTACCTTAATAATTCAACATAAAACACAATTTAAATCATGTTATCTGCATAAGGCAGTTAAAATGTGCTTCAACCTGAAGACACATTCTTCTAAAGGATTTTCGCACGCCAAATGTTTTGGTTACATCTCTTGTAGATTTAATCATGTTTATCTTCCTCCAGATGGCCACAAATTTGATTCACATGTTAATAGACATCAACAACCGACTCCAAATGACTGCGAAGTCACTGTCAAAACGCATGACGTTTCCAGAAAAAAACGGAAGAATTCGAATGACCTGATTGGAGTATGTTTACTATCTCTGGAAATATACGGAGGAGTGGGTGGTCTTTTGTAGAGGCCATGTTCATCATGTCTGTATTGTTCCAATTTTGACATTATTTCGCTCTTGAAGTTTAACGTATAGATTGAGTTGTGCATAATAATCATATAGAACCAATTAATAAGTAATTATGTTCGGAAATGACTGAGACTTCTATGTTAAATTAAAATGTTATCTTGAAATGACTGAAACTTCTATGTGACGTTTAAATTAAATCTTTATGTGACCGAAACGTATAGGTTATATTTAAATGACATCTTTGTATAATTGAAATGTCAATATTATGTTAAAACAACATCTTTAAATGACACTACGTTCCATTTAGTATTTTGACTGTTATTCTGCTGTTTTCTATAACTTCCATGAGCTATGCTGTCACACAGGAGGGTTTCCAGACACTACGGGGGAATGTTTTTTACCCCAGCATGTCAAAACCCAGAATCCCTCTCTCCCCTCAGACAACCTTCCCACCCCACCCCCGCCTCTTCCCCGTCCCTCAGGTGAACCAGAACTACTCTGATCTCTCTGGGACCTGTCATCCTCCTTTTAAAATGAATTAGGCACGCCTGTCACTGGGCTTTGGGTTCAACACCGCTTATCCAAAAACCTGCTGGAAGTACAAAAGGCCACAGACCAAACTGCTGCAGCAGAACTAATCTGTGTAGTAGGAACGCCAGAGGAGGATCTACTGCTCTCAGACTGTGGAAGTGGGAGTAACAGGGGAGATGAGGGGGTAACGGCATTTAAGGGAAGTGGAAGAATGACTGTTGTTATTGCTGTTATTAGTTATTATGAAGGAACAGTGATTATGTGTGACTGGGGGGAAAACGCAGTGTGGGAGTGTTTAAAGCCTCTCTCTTTATTACAGCCGTTCAAAACAATGTGTCAGCCAGTGACTGAACATCTGCTATAGGACTCGATAACACACAGCATGTGTCAATGTAGATCGATCAGCTGAGGTGATTATTCTCAGATCAGTTTGTTCTGAAAGAATGCAAACATCGTGGTTGGTTTTGTGGAGCGCTGTGATGGTAATTCACTTTTTGTGGTGACACATAGAACACACTCACAAAAAGAATAATACTAATTGCAATATCAACAATTGAAATATTTTGACTGTAAATTCGATTAATAAAACGAACAGTAAGGTAAGTGTAGACAGAGAGAGACAGAGACAGACAGAGACAGACAGAGACAGACAGAGACAGACAGAGACTGACAGAGACTGACAGAGACTGACAGACTGAAACTGTACTCACAGGAGCTCCGAGACTGTGGCCCAACTCATGTGCCAAGGTGAGCTGAACATGTCGAGGGGGGAGGTACTGGCCGTAGTTCTGCAGTGTGATCAGACCCGTGTTCAGGCTGGCATTGCTTCCATCTCGCATGGGAGAGTGACGTGAACAAATTCCTCCCCAGTTCCCTAAAATATAAGAAATAGTAAGAAGAGACGGTATAAGGCAGAGTGTAGTCGTGACACTTTTATTTAG
This sequence comes from Dallia pectoralis, assembly GCA_029465975.1. Classification (NCBI taxonomy): domain Eukaryota; kingdom Metazoa; phylum Chordata; class Actinopteri; order Esociformes; family Umbridae; genus Dallia; species Dallia pectoralis. The sequence continues at coordinate 6,925,010 of CM055751.1, forward strand.
ATGTGTTCTGTGGTACTGTAGACAAGAACCTCCTCTGTAGGCCATAAAGAGAGTGTTAGAATCATGGGATCAGAAAGCTGTTAGATGTGACTAAGGTGAGGTGCTTTAAACTGTATACACTGATGAGCATTGATGGTCGAACACATCACACAGGTGCACACTTTGGCTGAGAGAGGCCACTGCCATCAGGGAATACCGTTGCCAAGAAGGGGTGTACCTGGTCTGTAACAATGTTTAGGTAGGTGGCACGTGTCAAAATGACATCAGGGTTGAATGTCCAAACCCAGAGTTTCCCAGCAGAACATTTTTTAGAATCTCTCTTCGTCCACTGCTATGTCATCTTCCCACAGTGCATCCTGGTACAATCACTTCCCACAGTGCATCCTGGTACAATCACTTCCCACAGTGCATCCTGCTGCCATCACTTCCCACAGTGCATCCTGCTGCCATCACTTCCCACAGTGCATCCTGCTGCCATCACTTCCCACAGTGCATCCTGCTGCCATCACTTCCCACAGTGCATCCTGCTGCCATCACTTCCCACAGTGCATCCTGCTGCCATCACTTCCCACAGTGCATCCTGCTGCCATCACTTCCCACAGTGCATCCTGCTGCCATCACTTCCCACAGTGCATCCTGGTACAATCACTTCCAACAGTGCATCCTGCTGCCATCACTTCCCACAGTGCATCCTGCTGCCATCACTTCCCACAGTGCATCCTGTTGCCATCACTTCCCACAGTGCATCCTGTTGCCATCACTTCCCACAGGGCATCCTGTTGCCATCACTTCCCACAGTGCATCCTGTTGCCATCACTTCCCACAGTGCATCCTGATGCCATCACTTCCCCAGGCAACTGGCAGCTAATCGGACCATCTTATTTACTCTGCCTTTTACACATTGACTATGAAAACTGATTGTTCGCTTACCACCTGGCCTACCCAAACATCGACACGTGCCCTTGATTGAAATGTTACTCACTTCACCTGAGAGTGGTTCTAATGTTTGGCTCATCACTGTATGTGCTTTATTTGATTTAACCCTGGTTCTCAGAGAGATTAGGAGAGTCTCTCAGATACCAATTACGGCCAGCTGTCCTTTTTCCCATAGAATATTCCCTCAGGTCCACAACTCGTTTCAGAGACCCCCTGCTTTACAGGAACAAGTAGATACCTTTGCCCTGGGGCACAGTCGCTAATTTATCCGACAAAGAATCTTTGGAATTTAGGGTGTTGGGTGGCGGCATTCAGCATCATCTACCTGCCTCATACAGACAATATATTCAACTGGAACAAGTATATAGAGAGGCAAGCGAATTTTAGAGATGTTTAACATTCTGTGCCTTTTACCCTATATGAGCCTTGTTCCCGATGTGTATGTTTTGCATCAGGTCTGCGCAGCACACACACATACATACACACACACACCAAACACACACATACACACACACACACACCACACACACCACACACACACACACACACCACACACACACACACCACACACATACACACACATACACACACCACACACACACCACACACACACACACACACACACACCACGTGCTACTCGTGTCTTTTATAACCACCCGGTTACACAATGTGTCAGAACCACACAGCTGTCTTATCAGATTTGGATGGGGGAGGGGTTAGGTGTCTGCTAAACGTATCAGAGGCTAGCTCCCCTAGTTTGATTGACACACCAGATTGTCCCCCCCCCCCCGGCCTCAGGTTATCAAAATAGTTAGTTTTTTTCAGCCAGGGGACACGGAAAGATCGGCTCCAATAGTGGAGGCGGTGAAGGATGGCGAAGGTTGAAGTGGAAAAACAACGCTGCCTATTTCACCTCTGCCTGTCCAATCAAAAAGGAAGGAGGAGTCGCCGGTGACTTCAGATGTAGTTTCAGTGATTAATTATTCCAGTTTATTCAAATTAGGATTCCGTATATGGTCACCCTCGATCTGTGGGACAGAGTCAACTCCATCAGAATCATCGAATTGACGTGGATTTGTGAATAGGGCTGTTTTCGTTCAATATGCATCAATCCAAGGCTGTTCATTACGTTTCGGCATCATGTGACCGGTTCCTTCCAGGAATTGGCCCAATCTATTATCGCGCTGTTGAGGCTGATTGAAAAAGCTATACAAGATCAACTTCAAAAGGGGGCGCCTGTTTGAATGAGCAATGAGCTGGCGTCATGCTTGGCCGGGAGAATTCACCACACACACCAGCTGCCCAACCAGAACGCCATGCATATTAATGACACTGTACACGTCCCTGAGGACTCCCTGATTGGTTGTAACGAGAGTTAGAGGTTCCTTTGGCAGTGGGCTGGGTTGGGGTTCGGCCAATCACACTGCGAGCCTCTCTGTATATGTTGATGTTGTCCACCTCTCCGCCTGAGAAATAGCCTCTACCAATCACTTACCAGAAAAACATAGCCCACAGAAACGACAATAAGATGTGCTGAACTCATGTACGCACAGACACACACACTCAGACAAAGACACACACGTGTGCAAACATCCAAGCATGAATACGCTGTTGAACTGGAAGCCCTAAAACACCCACGCAAACACAAACAAACACACACCTACACACTCCCTCTCTAACGGACATGGATAAACAGACAGTCACACTCCCTCTCTCACAAACATGGATAAACAGACAGTCACACTCCCTCTCTCACAAACATGGATAAACAGACAGTCACACTCCCTCTCTCACAAATGTGGATAAACAGACAGTCACACTCCCTCTCTAACAGACATGGATAAACAGACAGTCACACTCCCTCTCTCACAAATGTGGATAAACAGACAGTCACACTCCCTCTCTAACAGACATGGATAAACAGACAGTCACACTCCCTCTCTCACAAATGTGGATAAACAGACAGTAGAGGGAGGACATGAATCTGTACTTTCCTGGTGGCAGGGGAACTTGAGCACACAGACAGTGTGTTTCTTTTTACTGTCCAGGCAAAACAACAACACAAAAAATAAATCACATTTAACAGCAAATGTCGAATGTTGGTTCACTAATGCAATTTGACAATGTGACCACGTTTGTAGTGATGTATGTTGGGCTTCAGCCTTCTCCCAGGTGGATAAATGTCTGGTACATTTACCAATGCATTTTTTTTATATTTTACCAACACCATTTGTAACATTATTTTGCAGCTGCCTTTCACTTTGAACATTAATTTTATCGGACAGGGAAGTGGGTAAATGGAAAGACTACAGGGGCTTTATTGGACAAAGAATTCTGCAGCTCAAGTTCATAGTCCATTATCTCTACATTTACCGGGCAAGTGGGATTTGTCTGATAGTGATAGTTTTATGTTTTTTATTTGTCTCAGCTGAGCCATAATTCCTGGTAATGTGTGGTCACATGGCTGTGGAGCGAGCAATATCAACAACACTACGTATGTTTGTGTGTGTTTAACAATGTGTATCTTGAGAGTGTCTGTGCAGGTGTGTGTGTGTGTGTGTGTCTGTGTGCACACGTGCGTACGTGTGTCTACGCATGCGTGTGTATGCGTGTGTGTTTTCCTCATGTGAGTGGTTGCCAAGGCTACTGAGCCGTGTATCTTAGCTATGGAATGCGGTCACCCGGAGTTCTCTGAGGTTAGCCTCGGTGTTTCGTGGGGGGGGGGCGGCTTTCTGCTCACATGTTGCCCTGGAGGTCACTCCATTGCAACCCTCCGATTAGCCAATCAAAGCCGACGATACGATGAGAACCACCGCCCTCTTTGTGAAAACAACAACAAGAAACACCGTCTTGTCAAACAATTAGGACATAAAGAGTGCGGTCAAATTGGCAGGAATGCGGAATGCTGGAAAACATCCAGATGTCCGGGTACAAGAACCTCTAGAAGCAGTGTGCAAAACCCCTATCTGGCCTGATAACAGCCATTCAGACATTATTCAGAGTCACATGATCCGGATGCTGTGACAGTTGTTGTTTTTCACTTGGAAACTTTCCACTTCGATTTTTTCACAGGGCAAGTGAACGACACAGGGGTCATTATGGCTTTCTCACTGTCAAGATGAGGCCAGGAAAGACGTAAATTAAAACTCGTACCGGTTGGGAAGGTACTGAGCTAGCTCAACTGTCACCAGTGTGGGTACTTGTGCCCCGAACCCACAGTGAGTACAGGGACTGTACATGTCCATCATGTGATCGTCGTGGGGATACTCAGGGATCAGGTCCCATTAACATTAGTCATTTGTCTGTGTGTATTTATGTGTGTGTGTGTGTGTGTGTGTGTGTGCGTGTGCGCGTGTGCGCGTGTTCGTGTGTGTGTGTTTGTGTGATTGCGTGTGTGTGTTTGCTCGTCTGTCTGTGTGTTTGTCCGTGTTTATTTTTTCCCGTCCTGGGTCTCTCACCTTTCTTGCCCTCCCAGGCCAAGCCCAGTAATCCACTGTAGTCCCGGTTGGTCATCAGGTAGGACAGACAGTAGTTCCCCCAGTCACGCTCAGAAAACAGATTGAGCAGCTTCTCTGGGCCGACGAAGGGTTGATGTAGGGAGTTGGTCGTGTCCTTCTCTTTCATGATCTACAGGGGAAACATCAACACCACCTGAGGATGTCACATTGTTTCTACGACGTCTCTCCCAGCAAATCCCTCCCGTGTGAGCCTGTGGGGTTCTGTGGTTTATTAAATTGCAGTGTGTTGTGGGTAATCCCTGGAATACAGAACACAGCAAGCCATTGTGAGCAAGTGGAGTTCTTACACTGAGGGTTTTCACTTTAAAGTTGATCAGCTTGAGTCCGTTGAAGTTGATCTTGTTATAAATATCATTAATGGCCCTCATGTAAGCGGTAACCTGGGGAAGAAGGACGTAGAATTAAAACGTGAACAAACGTTCTCATAAAAGGACACTGATGTACTGTACGCTGCTTCTCTGCAGCAGACAGACTCATTACAGTACACGTGGCATGTCATTAAAATCATTCATAATCTCCCCCACAAAAGGTTTAAAATCTAGTATATTTTCGGCGTGAGTGAAATGCTGGTGATATTTCCTACCCTAACAAAGCTACATGTGAAAACCAGTAAACATGGCAATCAAGAGTGTAATGACATTGACATTTCACTAAATTAAATGTTACTTTTATTACTAGCCTAGCTGTGTAAACTGAGTTGGGTAATGTGATCCATGTTTTAGTCTTTCCTATATTTCCCCAGCGGAGAGCATGTTTTTCCCACCCAGTTATTTTATTATTTCATTTATCAGGTTTTATGTATTTTTTTCCAGTTAACAAAAGCTGTGCTAGTAAGTTCATCATCCTTCTCTAGCCTTGAAATATGCATTACAATAGAAATGTTTGGTCACCTGATCATATTTATAATATAGGTTTACATGAATACAGTTTATGTAGTCAACAATATGAAAAAAATATTAATACAGGGTTCTTGACAAGACACCCATGACCAAGAGTACAAAGGTCAGAATATAAAGGTAATTTCCACCATAAAATGTGATACTAAATTAGACTTAACAAACAAACTAAATGAGAACCGCTACAAAACACTTCACTAATGACCTTGAAAACAACTCACATCCCCTGTGGGGAAATGGGTCAAAGGACAAAACAGCATCTGTGCAACAAAGGAAAATATGAAAGGATATAGCATTGCCGGGTGCAGAGCCAGCTGCCTTTTCGGTCCTGTGAGAATTGGGTCATCAGAGGGTTGAGGAACCCCATGCTAACCCTCAAATAATCATGTAGAACAGCCACAACAAGGGCCTCCAAACACCTCAGAAAACAGAAATGTTCCCAAGTGGAAGTAATCTAGCTGGCTCAAATAATGTGAGAATAGTAAATGTATGTATGGCTGCCTTCTGCCATCGAAAGTTAGCGGGTACAATGCTTGCTTACCATAGTATTAGTTCTGAACTGGACTGATCCAACAGCATTTTTGCAACCCCAGTTCACTCTTTAAATACAGTGGGGCAAACAAGTATTTAGTCAGCCACTAATTCTGCAAGTACTCCCACTTAAATAGATGAGAGAGGCCTGTAATTTTCATCATAGGTACACTTCAACTATGACAGACAAAATGAGGGAAAAAAATCCAGAACATAACATTGTAGGATTATTTAGGAATTTATTTGCAAATTATGTTGGAAAATAAGTATCTGCGCCACTGTGGACTTTCTGTGTGGTCAACCACCATACTGACCTGTGTGGACTGATTTGCCCACAAGAGAACTAGGCACGTTGGTCACCTTGAGGTATAGTCACCAAACTCTCTGGTCAGCATCTTACAACCGCTCACCCATATCCCTGTTCACCATTGTTTAATTACAGGAGGTTTCCACACAGACACTTAATTGCTATTATCGGGGCGGGACAGATATTACACATGCAGCATCCCGGCCAGACAGACATGAAACGGGAGGAGAGGCAGTGCTGTCAGTGTCAGCCTTTCACCCAGACTGTCCTCCAAATATGTCAGAGGTCACTACAGGTCCCTGTGGAGACAGGGACAGGGACTGTATCAATGGGCATGGTGTTCACATCACTCATGGGAAAATAACCTGTTACAATGACTTGGCTGGAGTCATGTTGGCAGCCTCCGCGGTTAGGGTTAGGGTTAGCCTGGCCACGGTCCTTTAACTACATGCTAATCAGTGCTGTGGGCACAAAGAGCGACCAAATATGATATGGTCTTATTGGGTATTGGGTTAGCTTAGCCATGTATATTAGCGTAATCTCAAGATCAATATTGCAATATCATACCCTGGAAGGTTTATCCAACCTCAGCGTGATGCCACAGCTAATGTGGGGTGTGGAGAGGGCTTGGCTGTTGAGAAGGAAAGGTGAGGGTGTTGCCAGACCTTGTAACATTTTCTTACATTTGATCTAATCCCTTATTGCTTATTGTTTTTATAGAAATAAGCAGTTCAGATCTGAAAGCTCTCACAAGCTGTCATCAAACGCACAAGACAACAGTTAACCCAAACACACGGGGATTAGAGAAAATGACTCACAGCAAGTCAATGAACTTTTGTTCAAATGGTACTTCCAGTTCTAAACACAACTTCTGAGAAAAAAGTAAGTCCATTACAGTAAAAGGACGGGGTCACTAACAGAAATCCTGCTCCTTAACGTTTGCTTTATCAATTCAAAATTGGCAGTAGCTGCAGATTTATCTTTTTTTGACAAGTAAACGTGTCTCTTTTGCAAAATAAAATCCTGGAGCTTCTGTGTATGAAGGGGTCTCATACTACATTAAAGTGTTTTAATGGGCTACTGTCACGTATGGATGAGCTGTGTTGTCACGGGGTGGTTGGGGGGGGGGGGCACTCCTGTGTATAATGGTGATATCGCTTCACGGGTGCTTGTTATTAATTTTATGTCACGTCCATATCTATGTTGGTGAGCGTCAATGTTATGTATCTCTGGCTGTGTTTTGTAAATATAGTAAGTCGCTAAGTATCGCACATTTATTTTAGCCAGTATATGTTTTCGCCGTTTGCCATTGTGTTTGTTTTCTTATTGAATAATTACTCCCGGAGGACTACAAGCTCTGCTTCTGGCTCATTCCTGCACTCAAACACAAAGGATGATGACAGCTACTTTGGGCTTGGTCGGCACTAAGTTGACCGAAGAGATTTCCTTCCCTTCCATCACGTTTCACACATGCTGCTCTAATTTGATGGACCTGATAATGTAGCCATTGTCTTCGTATTCCTGAAATGACGCAGTCATGAACCTCGGGCAAATTTCTATTATGGGATAAATGAGTAAATCCTGTGAAATCCTGTGAAATCCTAACTGGTTTGTTGTATTTCACATGAATAAATAAGATAAACCCCTGGAAAAGAGCAGAAAATAAAGCTAACCTGTTTTTAATTTAAAAATGTAAGTTGTTAAACTGAACACATTTTTAGACTAGTTCAAATATTTTTTGACTAACTCACCTGAGCAACAACAGCCTCTACGCTCTTGAACCTGTCAAAGTAGAAGTGGTCGGCATAAAGATGGAGCAGACAGCTCGTTTTAGAATAGTCCAATGTTCGCTTTGACCTGGACACTGGAACTTCCTGTTGATGAAACATTAGATGGCAGTCACTAAGTTGCAGACCTCGACTCAAATACTTGCAAAATCTCAAATATATTGTTGGTTCATTCTTTATATGTAAGGGTCTCTAGAGTGTGTGTGCGTGTGTGCGTGTGTGCGTGCATGTGTGTGTGTGTGTGTGTGTGTGCGTGTGTGCGTGTGTGCGTGCGTGCGTGCGCGTGTGTGTGTCTGGCCTGACATACCTCAATAGGTCTGAAACTTTGGGCCAGGCGCTGAAGACGTTCTGCACCACAGAACATGTCATGGCTGCTTCCCACGGAGGAGAAATCTGTTATAGATAAACATACACGTGCTTGTTGACTATAGTCAGGATTACAAATGAGTTATATGGGATAACAAATGAGTTCCATAAATAAGTATATTTTCAAAACCATAACCCTGACCTCCACTATAACCCAAAACCCAGACCTTGACCCCCATTATAACCCAAAACCCAAACCTTGACCCCCATTATAACACAAAGCCCTAAACATAACATTAGGCCTAAACAAAAATTCATTCAAAGGGCACTAGAAACTGTCCTAACTAGTCAGGATTTGCCAAAATAGTACACATGCTCTATAAGTGTCACGGATGGAGCGGCGTAGTGCGGTGAAAGCCATGTGCAGAGTCTTAGATCCGTTTCGATTATGTTTATTCACACCAACAGAACATAAAACAAACCGAGTACGGCGAAAAAAGAACTAAACTGTTTAACTAGAAATAATAGTGCGCATAACCAGCGACTTATCCAATAGTCAAAACAACAGCTCGTCCTCACGTACATAGAACACTCACCTCTAATTATCATGTGACATATAACAAACAATGATAAGCACCGAGGTGACTTCCTAGAAAACCTTTATAGCCCGAACTAATGACAACATTACACCCAGCTGTGAACTAGAAACCAGGAAGTGGAACACCCGAAACCAGACGGTGCAGTACCCAACAAACACCACACGTTACAGTACCCCCCATTTAACGGCTAGCTCCCAGATAGCCAACCTAACATGAAAGAACACAAGGGAGCAACAGGAGAAGACCCACAGTCAACCCCAAAGGGTCAGTCCAGGACCACCGGTCCAGACCTGAATAGGCCACGGTAGCCGACCGCCATCTCGAGCGGCTGAGAGGCCGCCAGTTTGAGCGGCTGAGGGTGCGTCGTGGCGGCGGCCATCGTGGGCGACGTGGCGGAGGCCATCGTTGGCGACGTGGCGGAGGCCATCGTTGGCGACGTGGCGGAGGCCATCGTGGGCGACGTGGCGGAGGCCATCGTGGGCGACGGGGCGGAGGCCATCGTGGGCGACGTGGCGGAGGCCATCGTGGGCGACGTGGCGGAGGGCGACGTGGCGGAGGCCATCGTTGGCGACGTGGCGGCGGCCATCGTGAGCGTAATCGTGGCGGCGGCCATCGTGAGCGTAGTCGTGGCGGCGGCCATCGTGAGCGTAGTCGTGGCGGCGGCCATCGTGAGCGTAGTCGTGGCGGCGGCCCTCGTGAGCGTAGTCGTGGCGGCGGCCATCGTGAGCGTCGTCGTGGCGGCGGCCATCGTGAGCGTGGTCGTGGCGGCGGCCATCGTGAGCGTGGTCGTGGCGGCGGCCATCGTGAGCGTCGTCGTGGCGGCGGCCATCGTGAGCGTCGTCGTGGCGGCGGCCATCGTGAGCGTCGTCGTGGCGGCGGCCATCGTGAGCGTCGTCGTGGCGGCGGCCATCGTGTCGTGGCGGCGCCATCGTGAGCGTGGCGGCGGCCATCGTGAGCGATGTCGTGGCGGCGGCCATCGTGAGCGATGTCGTGGCGGCGGCCATCGTGAGCGTCGTCGTGGCGGCGGCCATCGTGAGCGTAGTCGTGGCGGCGGCCATCGTAAGCGTCGTCGTGGCGCGGCCTTCGTGGGCGGCGATGCGGCAGCCATTGTGGGCGGCGATGCGGCAGCCATTGTGGGCGGCGATGCGGCAGCCATTGTGGGCGGCGATGCGGCAGCCATTGTGGGCGGCGATGCGGCAGCCATTGTGGGCGGCGATGCGGCCGCCATTGTGGGCGGCGATGCGGCAGCCATTGTGGGCGGCGATGCGGCAGCCATTGTGGGCACTGGCGTGACGGTGGCAGCCATCTTGGGCGCTGGCGTGACAGCCACAGCCATCTTGAGCGCTGGCGTGACGGCGGGAGCCATCGTGGGCGCTGGCGTGACGGCAACAGCCATCTTGGGCGCTGGCGGAACGACGGTAACCATCTTGGACGCTGGCGTGACGGCGGGAGCCATCGTGGGCGCTGGCGTGACGGCAACAGCCATCTTGAGCGCCGGCGGGACGACGGCAGCCATCTTGAGCGCCGGCGGGACGACGGCAGCCATCTTGAGCGCTGGCGTGACAGCAACAGCCATCTTGAGCGCTGGCGTGACGGCGGGAGCCATCGTGGACGCTGGCGTGACGGCGGCAGCCATCTTGGGCGCTGGCGGGACGACGGTAGCCATCTTGGACGCTGGCGTGACGGCGGGAGCCATCGTGGGCGCTGGCGTGACGGCAACAGCCATCTTGAGCGCCGGCGGGACGACGGCAGCCATCTTGAGCGCTGGCGTGCCGGCAACAGCCATCTTGAGCGCTGGCGGGACGGCGGGAGCCATCGTGGACGCTGGCGTGACGGCGGCAGCCATCTTGGGCGCTGGCGGGACGACGGTAGCCATCTTGGGCGCTGGCGGGACGGCGGGAGCCATCGTGGACGCTGGCGTGACGGCGGGAGCCATCGTGGGCGCTGGCGTGACGGCAACAGCCATCTTGAGCGCCGGCGGGACGACGGCAGCCATCTTGAGCGCTGGCGTGACGGCAGCAGCCATCTTGGGCGCTGGCGGGACGGCAACAGCCATCTTGAGCGCTGGCGGGACGACGGCAGCCATCTTGAGCGCTGGCGTGACGGCAACAGCCATCTTGAGCGCCGGCGGGACGACGGCAGCCATCTTGAGCGCTGGCGTGACGGCAGCAGCCATCTTGGGCGCTGGCGGGACGGCAACAGCCATCTTGAGCGCTGGCGGGACGACGGTAGCCATCTGGGGCGCTGGCGGGACGGCAGGAACCATCGTGAACGCTGGCGTGACGGCGACCATCTCAGGCGCAAGCGTGGTGGCGACCATCTCAGGCGCTGGCTCCTGTAAATCCAGCCATGTCCTCCACCACGTCCTAATAACAGCCGAGGGCTGATCATCCAACCCCTCCGGGGGTTTTTCTGTCCCTGACGTCGGTGGCCGAAAAGGGTCTTCCCACTGCGGGGTTTGTGGCTGTAGCTCCAGCCATGTCCTCCACCACGTCCTAATAACAGCTGAGGGCTGTTCATCCAACCCCTCCGGGGGTTTTTCTGTCCCTGACGTCGGCGGCAGAAAAGGGTCTTCCCACGGCGGGGGTAGTGGCTGTAGCTCCAGGGGTTTTCCTCCTCCTGTCTGCAGCCCCGGAACAGTGGGCGGTGTCTTCTGCCCGCCCCAGCCGACGTCCGATGTTGCGGGGACTAGTCGACTGAGGACGGGATCCCATAGCAGGGCGTCTTCCAGGGAGTCCTCCTCCACTCGCTCGTAGACCGCCTCCTCATCATCCGAGGAGAGGGAGTCGGACCCCCAATCACCCTGCCAGGTGTAGCGCCGCTCCTGCTGCTCCGTGGGTTGACGGTGAGCTTCATACCTCGGAGCGCTATAGCTTGCCCCTCCGAGGAATCCACTCACCGTCCGGCTCTGCGGGCTTTTTGGGTGGCTTAGCATTCTGTCACGGATGGAGCGGCGTAGTGCGGTGAAAGCCATGTGCAGAGTCTTAGATCCGTTTCGATTATGTTTATTCACACCAACAGAACATAAAACAAACCGAGTACGGCGAAAAAAGAACTAAACTGTTTAACTAGAAATAATAGTGCGCATAACCAGCGACTTATCCAATAGTCAAAACAACAGCTCGTCCTCACGTACATAGAACACTCACCTCTAATTATCATGTGACATATAACAAACAATGATAAGCACCGAGGTGACTTCCTAGAAAACCTTTATAGCCCGAACTAATGACAACATTACACCCAGCTGTGAACTAGAAACCAGGAAGTGGAACACCCGAAACCAGACGGTGCAGTACCCAACAAACACCACACGTTACAATAAGAATGCTTGAAAAATACACAGTAGCAAATATGAAAATGAATCCAGTGCATCTGATGAAATATGTCTGCACATTAGAGGCCCCACTGTGGCACCGATGGAATGCTTCTTCCTGGAGACCGATGTCTCCACACGCCAGACACCATGAAATGTTGCAGAGATATTGGTGGATATTGCAGAAGGCAATTACAATGCCATGACTTTATCGACAAGCTACTCCGGAATCGAACTGCAGGGCCGGAATAACCCGATCCCACGTATGGGTCGTACACAGACAAGAAAGAATGTCCGAAAACCATTTTCATAGCATTAGTGACTGTTGGGAGAATTTATGGGTGTAATGTGACTCTGGCATAACCAGTTCAACACATCCACAAGCTAAATCTCATGGTTTGGGGATTACTAAAAAAAACATTATGGTCTCACTTTGAACATCGGAGAGAACAGGAAGACTTTAGCCTCAAACAGGACTGACACTTCTAATTATATCACTGTGTATACAAATTGGCACGCACTTAAACACTATAGAATTATGTCTTCATGACACAACAGTAATCCTTTTCACGAGTGACTTCCTGGAATAATTATGTCGTGTTACTGAAACAATCAGTCAGTGTGTCTCTGTCTATTTATCAATCCAGTTTTGATAGTTTTGTGGGAAAATGTAATAATCATCTCTGCATTAATGTGTCATATGTTATAATCATCTATAATCGTCTCTCTGCATTAATGTGTCATATGTTATAATCATCTATAATCGTCTCTCTGCATTAATGTGTCATATGTTATAATCATCTATAATCGTCTCTCTGCATTAATGTGTCATATGTTATAATCATCTATAATCGTCTCTCTGCATTAATGTGTCATATGTTATAATCATCTATAATCGTCTCTCTGCATTAATGTGTCATATGTTATAATCATCTATAATCGTCTCTCTGCATTAATGTGTCATATGTTATAATCATCTATAATCGTCTCTCTGCATTAATGTGTCATATGTTATAATCATCTATAATCGTCTCTCTGCATTAATGTGTCATATGTTATAATCATCTATAATCGTCTCTCTGCATTAATGTGTCATATGTTATAATCATCTATAATCGTCTCTCTGCATTAATGTGTCATATGTTATAATCATCTATAATCGTCTCTCTGCATTAATGTGTCATATGTTATAATCATCTATAATCGTCTCTCTGCATTAATGTGTCATATGTTATAATCATCTATAATCGTCTCTCGGCATTAATGTGTCATATGTTATAATCATCTATAATCGTCTCTCTGCATTAATGTGTCATATGTTATAATCATCTATAATCGTCTCTCTGCATTAATGTGTCATATGTTATAATCATCTATAATCGTCTCTCTGCATTAATGTGTCATATGTTATAATCATCTATAATCGTCTCTCTGCATTAATGTGTCATATGTTATAATCATCTATAATCGTCTCTCTGCATTAATGTGTCATATGTTATAATCATCTATAATCGTCTCTCTGCATTAATGTGTCATATGTTATAATCATCTATAATCGTCTCTCTGCATTAATGTGTCATATGTTATAATCATCTATAATCGTCTCTCTGCATTAATGTGTCATATGTTATAATCATCTATAATCGTCTCTCGGCATTAATGTGTCATATGTTATAATCATCTATAATCGTCTCTCGGCATTAATGTGTCATATGTTATAATCATCTATAATCGTCTCTCTGCATTAATGTGTCATATGTTATAATCATCTATAATCGTCTCTCTGCATTAATGTGTCATATGTTATAATCATCTATAATCGTCTCTCTGCATTAATGTGTCATATGTTATAATCATCTATAATCGTCTCTCTGCATTAATGTGTCATATGTTATAATCATCTATAATCGTCTCTCTGCATTAATGTGTCATATGTTATAATCATCTATAATCGTCTCTCTGCATTAATGTGTCATATGTTATAATCATCTATAATCGTCTCTCTGCATTAATGTGTCATATGTTATAATCATCTATAATCGTCTCTCTGCATTAATGTGTCATATGTTATAATCATCTATAATCGTCTCTCTGCATTAATGTGTCATATGTTATAATCATCTATAATCGTCTCTCTGCATTAATGTGTCATATGTTATAATCATCTATAATCGTCTCTCTGCATTAATGTGTCATATGTTATAATCATCTATAATCGTCTCTCTGCATTAATGTGTCATATGTTATAATCATCTATAATCGTCTCTCTGCATTAATGTGTCATATGTTATAATCATCTATAATCGTCTCTCTGCATTAATGTGTCATATGTTATAATCATCTATAATCGTCTCTCGGCATTAATGTGTCATATGTTATAATCATCTATAATCGTCTCTCTGCATTAATGTGTCATATGTTATAATCATCTATAATCGTCTCTCTGCATTAATGTGTCATATGTTATAATCATCTATAATCGTCTCTCTGCATTAATGTGTCATATGTTATAATCATCTATAATCGTCTCTCTGCATTAATGTGTCATATGTTATAATCATCTATAATCGTCTCTCTGCATTAATGTGTCATATGTTATAATCATCTATAATCGTCTCTCTGCATTAATGTGTCATATGTTATAATCATCTATAATCGTCTCTCGGCATTAATGTGTCATATGTTATAATCATCTATAATCGTCTCTCTGCATTAATGTGTCATATGTTATAATCATCTATAATCGTCTCTCTGCATTAATGTGTCATATGTTATAATCATCTATAATCGTCTCTCTGCATTAATGTGTCATATGTTATTATCATCTATAATCGTCTCTCTGCATTAATGTGTCATATGTTATAATCATCTATAATCGTCTCTCTGCATTAATGTGTCATATGTTATTATCATCTATAATCGTCTCTCTGCATTAATGTGTCATATGTTATAATCATCTATAATCGTCTCTCGGCATTAATGTGTCATATGTTATAATCATCTATAATCGTCTCTCGGCATTAATGTGTCATATGTTATAATCATCTATAATCGTCTCTCGGCATTAATGTGTCATATGTTATAATCATCTATAATCGTCTCTCGGCATTAATGTGTCATATGTTATAATCATCTATAATCGTCTCTCGGCATTAATGTGTCATATGTTATAATCATCTATAATCGTCTCTCTGCATTAATGTGTCATATGTTATAATCATCTATAATCGTCTCTCTGCATTAATGTGTCATATGTTATAATCATCTATAATCGTCTCTCTGCATTAATGTGTCATATGTTATAATCATCTATAATCGTCTCTCGGCATTAATGTGTCATATGTTATAATCATCTATAATCGTCTCTCTGCATTAATGTGTCATATGTTATAATCATCTATAATCGTCTCTCGGCATTAATGTGTCATATGTTATAATCATCACAGTTTAAATAATGTGTTCTCTGTCACAGACTCTCCATTGAAAACATGTGAACACTTGGAAACACACAGGCCAATTTATCTTTACAGAATGTGGTATAATTTATAAATTACTATAAACAGGATGTATGCACTGACATTTACTGTTTAACAACACACACACACACACACACACACACAGTCACACACACACACACACGCACACACATATAGTCACACACACATGCTTGAAACTGCTGAAGCCACATTAGCCTACCCTAATAGTTGTTATGGTTAACTCCTCAAAGAGGGGCCCCAATAGATAACGGTCCATCATGTTCCTAGAGGGCCGATAAGAACTGTTAAAACTGACAATTACACGTTATTGTTGGCACACAACGACCATGAACTCACTTGAACACACATGAACAGTGAGACGAACAACATAGACCGGTTCTCACACATGAATGAAAGCGCCCTGGGAGCCTCATATGATTATGAACTACGTACAAACCAGAGTTCGGGGCTCACAAGGTGAAAATACTATACAGCAAACTGGGGAACACCAGTCTGTGGACGTATTTGACCTGTTCAACACACGATTGGTTGACACTACTCAGCCCAGGTTCTTACAGCCAATGAGGTTGGGCTCCCTAGATGGCGTGGGTGGGGCTTTTGAAATGAGGGAAGGGGGTTAATGCTGGCCGTTGACCCAGTGACCAAATTATTTCCAGACCTCCGCCGCGTGCTCACCGAGCTTCGGAGCTAATGAGTTGCGCAAAAGTGCGAATGATGCAGATGTTTCTGTATCACGCCGCCAACCCCAGGCTATATTAGTTTATATATATCACATTGCAGTGGAGTTATTATATGATATTTATAAACAGGAGGCTTTGTAATCAAAATGAAAACGCAAGAAAATAAGAAGAAAGTGAATCGCATGTCACACAAACTTACATCAATGTCTAGATAAACACCTCTATGGAATATTCCAGAAGTTTAATTGGCCAAAATAGAATGACAATGGCACAAAGTAATCAGCTAACAAAACCTCGTTAATGACAATAAACTAGTGAAACCGAGACCAAAACAGAACAAGACAGAAGATGAGTGAAGGAATCACGGCGCCAACCGTGGCATATTTGGTAACTTGGTCATATCTTGTCGCTTTTATTTGATTTCTGCCAAAGTCCTGATTTCAAGTCCGTAGATCTATGTAGCATTACCACAGTCAGAAAACATCAAATTCCCACTGATTGTACAGATGGATCACGATCCTTGAGTTCCAAAATGTGTCAACTAAACATTTCATACAAACAAACCATTTCATCCAACCGCCAGCATATTGGCACGGGTAGAAAAGTACAAACACGCAAGCAACGTCACGGGCAACAAAACTCTCTAAGCTGTAGTGTGAATGTGGTTGCTGTTCTTGGCCGCGTGTGCATAATATGATTCCAAGGTGCTCAGTTCTTTCTGGAATTCATTAGAAAAACAGATTAACACTTTGAACTGATGAGCCGAAACATTATGACCACCTGCCCAATATGCTCTTGGTCCTTAGTGCGCCTCCAAAACAGCGGCAACCTGCCAAGGCACGGCCTCTATATGAACCCTGTAGGTGTCCTGTGCTGTCTGATGCTAAGACATTAGCAGCAGATTCTTCATGTACTGTATGTTGGAGCCGCCGTGGATAGGACACGTTGGTCCAGCAATCGGAGCGAGATCTGACCCAGACAACATCTTGAACGCTTCATCGTGCTCCTTAAAACATTCCCTGAAAACGTGCGCATTATTGGCGTTGCACATTATCCTGCGAAAAGCAAAACCCACGGTTTATCAAGACCCAACTTTGCCAACTTGTCGCCTTCCCAGAGTGCAGCCTGGCGCCATCACATCCCTAGGTGAACGGTGCCCTTGTTAGGCGATTATAAAACATATTGTGAGTGGTCGTTGTGTTTTGGCCCTTTAGTGAATGTACACACACGCATAAATATTTCATAGTGACAGCTCATTCTAGTGAGGCCAAACATATTTAGTCAGGCCCTTTCTGAGGACTACTCTTTTGGGGTCCTAATTAAATACTGCTATCCAAGTATTTCATATGTTCCCAGCCGTGGGAGGTAGGTTACCTGACACTACTCCACTTCTCCTCCTCCCTCTTTTTCTTCCTCCCCCTGGCCCCCAGAGCTCGGTAGAGGACTCCTAACTGCATAGAGTATAGCTAGAACACTGACCTATGGTAACCCTGGCTCAAGCCTGCTGCTTTAAGGCATTAATCTGGTTCAGGATTAAAGGAGAGGTGGGGTCTGGTAAGCACACAGCAGGCCATGGCATTGACCATTACTCCACTTTGATCAGCCTGACCTTTGGTAGGGGAGATGTTCTGAATAATTTCCTAAACAATGAGGAACATAACAACGTGACACAACAGTTTGTGTATTTTGGGATGTGTGTTTAAAATAGGGCCACGTTATTCTGTCGGAACAATATTACCAGCCGTGGTCATAAGTGATGCTCATTAATATGTCGTCTTACCCATGTCGTCCTCATGGTAGATAATGGAGTGGTTGTGTGAGGACTGGCTGGTGTATCTGTGCAGAGGCTCTATGTGATATGTCCTATTGGCTGTGAGGATGGAACCCTCAAACTGGCCGTCGACCACAGAGCCGTGACAGGAAGACCCCGTTTCATCTGGTGACCGAAACACAGCTGAGAGGTTGGTTGTGGGGGTGGGGGGTTTGGCAGGGAGGGGGACAGACAAAGATATCGATGCAACGGTAAAGGCCACGAATCCCGAAGGTTTCATACCTGCCAGTTGTCCGGAATATATGTGAGAGAGGTCGGCGGTCCTGGAGCCGTTTTCAGACAGGACCGTAAACGGTTCTGTTAATTCAGTTAGGTCTCGCCTCAGACGCAACCGGAAGGTTCTGATGTAAACAAAGCATAAAAGGTTACACGATGACGTTTACAATGACATCCTCTATTAAAACGGTATTGAAACAGCATCTATAAGGCCGTGTCCAATACCTGTGAAAAGCTCGAAAGTCCAGCTGCAATGATTGGTCCTGAGGCAACGAGTCTCGCTTGGCACGCAGGTGTTTGCTGTGTAGGGCCTCGCGGTCGTAGGTCAAGCCTTCATAATACCTTATGAATGGGCTAATGCCTGTTGGAGCTCCTGGAGTGTTGCGGACATGAAACAGCATTAGTGGATTGTGAGAATGTGGTTGTTTTTGACATGAAAAAAAAAAATTCTTTGAAATTATACGTCAAACTTTGCTTCTATTATTTTTATGATAGAGAGAAAAAAATACATAGTTTCTATAGACAAGTGACTTAAGTCCACTAAGTCATTTAATGAACTGAGGTTGACTCTGAGTAGAGATCAGCATCTTGAAAATGATGACATTGCGTTTCGCATGCATATCTTCATGCCCACTGAAATTGATTTAGATTGTGGTGTAATATATATTGAACTTCCCTCTTTTTATTTTGGAAAACGGAAGATGTGCGTGAGGGTTTATCGTCATAACTGTGACATTAACAGTGTTATTTTCCAAATCTAAAAAGGTGGCATTTGGGTTTGTTTATTCTTCTTGAAATTCCCCCGGACATTACTCCACTGCTTACATACAGAAGTACAAACAAGTAAACTATTAAACGCTAGAAATACCTGAGATCTCCACAGAGTCAGGTAGACAAGATTTACATTTTTATGCACCTCACATTTGGAATACAATTCCAATATCATGTTTTATTGGAACAAATCTGAGCCTCTAGGGCAATAAAAAGGACGATAAAGGAATATTTCCAAAAAGCATGTGTTTGTTTCATATGGAGGTTTTTATTTTGGGGGTCCTGCTCAAAGTACTTGCTGTGGTTTAATAATTGTTTGATTCTTTGCTCAACCGCAAGAGACCATGTGTAGAAAAAAAAACAAATTCCAAATAGAAAAGGCCCCAATCAAGCACCACCACTTTCTAGATAACAGTAAAACAGAGAAGAGATCCTATTTAATCCAACAGAACACCGTAGCAACACCACAAGGAGCTTTCGTTTCAACATGGCAATAAACAGTGCATTAGCCAAAGTCTTTCACACTGGACAAGTTCAGGCAAATTTCCCCTCTCGTTTGAGAGCTCCAACACCACCTAACCTAGAGTGAAGAACACCAAGCGGGAGCACGAGTCTGAGATCTACCTGCGTCTTCTGGATGTGTCAGACTTCAGCACTAACCTAACAATAAGTGGCTAGTACACAAAACAAAGTCAATGTACCTGCATTGGTTCCCTCAGAGAAGATGAGCAACATCAGTACGCAGTGTTTTGCCGTGATCATTGTTTTTCCGTGCTTTCTTCCTCGCTCTCGTCAGCTGCTTTACTGTAGTCTCCTATCTATGGAATGTGACTACATAGCTGCTCATGACAGCACCTAACGAGAGGCTATGAAGGCAAATCCAGACTTGTTGTCATGTCTGAAGTTGCATGTTACACTAAACAATTTTGAAATTAAATAGTGAGGATGAAATGAAAAAGTTGAAAATTCCACTTTTAGACTTTGCCAAGGTGGTGTTTGAGTTTTGTAATGGTAATGGTTACACCAGCCATCCAAAACGAGTTGGGGTGAGAAGGTACCATTATCTCTGTATAATTGTTAGCTGGACGATCCTCGTGGACACAATTCTGTGGTACTATAAACTGAAGATCTGAGAGATAAAAGCAGAAACTCACAACGTACAATATATTTGGGGAGTGTTTTATAATAGAGCATTTATCATATTTTGGGAAGCGTCATAAAACAGAAATACATTTTTTGATTGACATAATAGTAAAAACTAATATCAGAATGAAATGAATTAGAATTGGATTATCTGTTTTTTTTAACACAAATTTCCATATAAGTGCAAACACACTTATATAAATAAGAACAGTGAAAATGTGAAGTTCTGAACGATGGTTCAAGGCCACTGAATAAACTACTAGTTTCCTTAAATCTGCATGAACTGGTTCCTGGACACGAAATTACACACTGCTGGATGACATTAACTTGAAATAATCTTTTGTTTTGCAAACTGTGCTTTCATTTGGTAATTGCTGGTCAGGCCATGATGTGTTTCACAAAAAGCTGTCTTCTGCGGGGAAATATCATCTTTCAGATGAGTTGGGTCTGACACTCGTCTCTGCCTGGTCCAGGGTCCTCTACCCTCATCTGTTCTGACTGTACAACACTGCCAACATCAGCACTACACATATCCCGCACTGTCAGAATGATCCAAAAGGCACAATGGCTAATAGGCCTTATTATTTGTAACAGATAAATAATGCCAACTGGTTGGGGTTTTCCATGCCAGGTAAACAGTGAGAAAGTCATCGAGACAGAAAGAATGTTCCAGACCACAACAGAAGCTGGAATCATGACCCAGACACTGCTTCCAGTCAATCTCTCTCCAGATAACTCCCCCAAGTCTCCTGGCTGAAGCTGATTGGCTCAGGTTGAACGGCCTGATCTGAAGTGTGACATCACACACCCATAAGACCATCCCTCCTAGATGGAGCCACACTCCACACAAGGTTACATTAGGAGATTGGGGGGCGGTGGGTCAGGTCATGTAGCACAGTGTGTACCCGAAACCACAGAGGAGCCCAGATGGGCGATACTGACCTGGGCATGCCAATTTCCTAACATGGTGGTTTTAATAGAAGCTGGCCGTGTCTTCACTTATTCAGTGAAATATATTAACACCAGAGGAATTCAATTGTTGAGTTTTTTTTAGTATGTCAATCTGCCTATTGGAATATTTGTTGGCATTTTAAACTAAAAAGGAGAGTAATGACAGCAATGCTGCAGGGGTTCTGCTCATGTGACTGACCTTTTCATAGGAGTGGTGATTTGTGATTTAGCCAAAGGCAGGTTAGGTGAAATATCTCTGGCTGTGCTTCACATTACCTAAATGAGAATTAACCGTTGTTTCATGTCATTTGTTACACTATTCACACAGACCATGGTTCCCCCAGGTTTCCACAAGTTAAATTTAAGACTTTTTAAGACCTTTTTAAGACCATTTATGATGACATTTAAGACCAACTTCAGCAGCCATACCGGCAAAAATATAAAGGATAATGGAAAATTAGAAAGGATTTAACACCAAAAGAATTACATACCAAATACTTGACTTGAATAAAATGTTTTATAATAAATCTCAATAAAACAATAACAAAAATATGTGCATTTGCTGCATAAAGGTCCTCTTTGAACGCAGATGAAGGTCTAGCTGTTTCGTCTTTGTGGTTTTGTTGAGGCTTTCGTCAAACATGACAACAAAGCAGGTGGCGTCGTTGACTTGGTCAGTCAGTTGTTTTGTGATGAACGGAGCCAAACCAAATTTGGTGATGTACGCCGTCTTGTTGCTCCCACATGCGAAAGAAGACGCAATCTTAGAGTCTGGAAACATTGTTTTGAATATTGTGGCAATTTCTTCATTTGAAGAATATGAGTGGTGGGCCGAAATGGTTTTCAGTATCCAAACCACCTCTGCCCGTAGAGTTGGCGTAGATCCACAATGAGCCTGCAGGTTCACACACGGAGGCTGCACTACCGACGGTGCGATGTCTTCACTGCTGCTAGCAGTAGCCACCGTGCCTGAGGTTGCTGACGAGCTTTCACAGAACTGTGCTATAGGCACCTGCTGCTGGCGGGCTGTAGCAGTGGCAATGTGCTTCACGCTTTTCATATGAGAGTCCAAAGCTAAAACTCCCATTGTCCCCAGTTTAAAAGACTTTCGGCACCAACGGCAATGAGCCTCGCGGTCATTGCCTGGAACAGGTTTAACTCAGTCATATTTTATATTATTCTGCCATGTTGGTTTAAATCGACACTTTCCCATTTTGAGCTAATTCTATGGTATGGACGTGACAGACACGTTTACTGCCAAAAGCGTAAGGCAATACATTTACGTAAACAGTAACGATACTGTCGAAAACTGACGTAACATAACTGAACGAAACTATCGTAACAAAGTTATTTATGACATTAAGATATTTAATTTTATGAAAGGACAATACAAATTTAAGACCTTAGTAAACTAAATTTAATACTTTATAAATGATATTTAAGACTTTTAAGGCCTTATTTTTCGAATATTAAATTTAAGACTTTTTTAAGACTTTTAAGACCCCGCGGGTACCCTGACAGACTGACACGTTAAAACAGCTCTGAAAACCCCCCCGACAGAAACAGATCTGACTGACCAAAAGACAAATTGAACGTGTGCGCAAATGCAGCAACCATGTCATTAAGAAGGATGTGAGGTTTTGAAGGCCAGATACGATTTACAAGCAGTGTTCAGCGTACCTTCAGTGGCTACCGCTAAAAACTACAAACTATCCATGATCAGCTACATATCAGAAATATCACCCAAAAGCACTCCCGACAATATTGAACAAAGAACCCATTACATCTCTAATCAAACATCTATATTTTTACTTAAAAAATATCCTTAACCCGCACAGATGGATCTGGTGCCTTTTTTCACACACACGGGTGGAAGGTCACCCATCACAGTAACAGATTTAAACACTATTTGGGCAACATCCCCGTGGAGGATTTCAGCTGGGCAATGAAGACAAACCGCTCCCCCAAACCGCAGGAATCTTTAACAGACCACAGATGTGGCAATCGCATTCAATTCAATTTTTTCTTTCTAGATTAATTTAAAATAGCATAGAGGAAGCAGAAGGTGTAAACAAGCCAATTGGTAGCTGGGGATAAATATATAACCATGAGGTTAGAGGGCCAGATGACACATTTGATTGTGACACCGATGGTTAGAGGCAACGTAGAAATTGCCTGGTTTTTGCGAATTAAATGTTAATACATTAGTGGCTAGTTTGAGAAACTGACACCTCACAGGTTCTTAACTGGCAGCGTCATTAAATAGAAAAGCAAAACCCAAGTCTCAAAGTCAGAGGCAACACTGGGATACCAACTTTCTAAGCAGAGTTGAAAAAGCCACATCTCAGACCAATAAACCAAAGATTAAGATGGACTAAAGAACACAGACACAGAACAGAGGAAAAGCTAAGCCTATTGAACTCAGATAACTGGCGTTGGAGTCTTAAGTATACAATACATTGAATATTGAGAAATGTATCAAGCGGAGACCCAAACACTTTGAATGCATCTCAAAAAGCCAATCACCATTTTTCACCAGTTGCACTGCAAAAACATTTTTTATTTATTTAGACAACAATTTGGTCTTACAGAAGAGTTGGGTGCCATCCAGTGGTGGTATCGTGTAACTGCAGACAAATCAAACAGTTTCCTTTCATGAACATGGTACTTCCGTAGTGTGAACAAGTCGCATTGGCAATACAAAGTCTGGGGGAAAAGTACTGTTTATTAACAAAAATACTGTCACATTTGACAGCTCCTGAAAGGAATCCTAAAACGCAATCATGACTGTTAATGGATTTAGATTTTTTTGCCACTAAGTTAAACACAGTTTCCAGCAGATGATTAAAGCCATAGAGAAGGATAGAGGGGCTTAAGGGACAAAACAATGTGCATGGAATCACCAGTGACGGCGTCTAACATTAGATGGTAGCGATATGGGTGTAAACCCCTCCCTGATCCGTCCTAATGTTCATGTTCAAACGGGTCATCAACATGAAGCAGAAAATGTACCACTTATAGGATAGAAACTTCCTAAATGGTGTTCACCTTGCATTCAGAAAACGATATATATGGGACATTCCCATCATCCTCCATGGTTTAATCAAAAGCGAAAGACGGCATTTATAAGCATTTCTTACCAAGAGTCAACCACATAAAAATTACTTAAAATACACAAATAGAAAAAAAATGAAATGATTCCATCAAAAAGACATTCACTATGAAAAAATCAAAAACGATGTGTGATCTGATCGAAGACATTTAAAACTCAAGACGTTCAGTTGTAACCTTAGTTTCACGGGGAGGAACGAAAGTCAAATGGACTATAAAAGCAACGTCTGAATCCACAAAGCTTTTATCTGATGCAATATACAAGCTGCAGGCAGTCTTCAATACACCTGAACGCGTGACTGGAAACCCCGTTTCACTGCCCTTAGTACCGACGACCAAAGGCTCCGCCCCCTTGCATCCCGCTGCCCTGCATCATCTGGTTCTGACGGTTCAGAGCTCCAGAGAGAGACTGGGAGGTCCCTGTTGGCATGTAGCCTCCACGACTGGGAATCAGAAGACACAGTAAGGACCGTTATAACACTGATAATGTTGGAACCTCTGAAACGCTAGAGGACTGGGAGAGAAACAAGTTGTACCTAACAAACATGTGTCTTAGCGATAACAAAGCAAGTACATTTATATTTCCGCTTACTTTGCCATTCCTCCTCGTGCGCCCATGTGACTCTGGCCTGGGATGCCTCCGTCTCGACCTGTTGGCCAGGTTCTGTCCCCGTCCATTTTTCTCCCTGAATCCCAGTCACGTGGTTCCCTGAAAAACACACGACAGTCAGAGACTGGGTCCTCAGTTTGAGAAAAGCCACAGGATGTTTTACAGAACACATCAATACGGCAGAACAGAAAACAGTGCTCAAGTTTCTGGGATCTCTGCAGCTCGGCTAACACTGATGACATGCAGTTCCCCAATAACATATATTTTTTGTTAAAAATTTTTTTTTTAAATAAATATAATCTTCTGTCACTTCCATGGTATTAGGTATATGTTCTATTCTCCCTTAAGGACTATGGTAAAAAAGTAACTGGTCGTTTGGATAAAATGTGCTAGAAATTTTCAATCAAGTGACAGACCAGCTTGGCCAGACATTCCCAACTAACCTTGGATTAATAGCCCGCTTGTCAAACCTTCCAGCTGAGGTCCAGCCATCACGAGTGTCCTTCCCAGTCCTATCGCCACGGTCAGAGAAATGCTGTGGAGGAAAAAACGTGATAAAGGACAAACCATCTAGTCACATTCATTTCATTACTACTCTCCAGATTTCATACATTTTATACTACTCTCCAGATGATTCTCAACCGGTTTACCAGGGCAATTATTAAAACTCAAGACACAAAAAGAAACTGCGCTCAACATAATAATTTCGCTTCAAGTCAATCATGTTAGATTCAACTTTAGCCTAGCCCTTAGACCTCCCTCCACACCGTCTCTATGTTCATGTTCCCTACGCCACCACTGGCAACTTCCGGTCAGATGGAGGATTCCAGATTCCCGTGTAGATCTAACGATCCCGGTCGAAAGCTGTTGTTGTGCAGTGTTTTTCTATATCCACTACTTCTTGTCGGTTGGAAAGATTAAACGCCTGGCTGTGCCAAGTGAGAAGACTAAAAACAATAAAGTAAAGAACTACAAATTTAGCTAAATCTGGAGAGACGCACAGCTTCCCGTGTGCACGCGCCACCGTCGTGTTCTACCAAACCAATGTGAACTCTTAACACTGCGTGTTTCCTCTGCAGTCCAAGAAAGTAGAATACAACCGGTTTTATCTAGTAAAGATTACCTGACTAGTCAACTGGGTAGTACAACCAGTTGCTATCCCTTGAGTTGGAAACGATCCCAGAATGTTACATATTTATTTCATAATATTAAAGGCCATGTGATGTTACAAACCATCTGCAGACATTTGACCGGTCCCACCACTCAACCAGGGATGCATTACTTAGTGTCACTGCATATGGGTAACACGAAAGGCTATTACCCGGGAATATGGTTCCACGTCAGACGAACTGATAAAAAGTCAAGACCAGTATTTGTTGGGATTCTAAAGTGAAGTAATTTGCAAACCGAAATAAGGAATTCTATGTCTTACCGAAATAAAAGTATAATGGAATTATATGTCTTACCGTACTATCTCGATCTGCACCCACAGTCCGTGACGTGTCCCTCCTAGAGAAGAGAAAAGACAAATTAAACAAAACAGATTAAAGCATCACGAACAAACAGAACACACCCACTGTGGGCATTTAACAAACGTTTAAAATCACAAAACCCTAATTTGCATTATTCTTAAGGACACACACAGAAAACATTTAACCCAAACATAACGTGCACATGGTTCAGTCAATAACCGGTTCGTTTCAGTACCTGTCGAGGACAGACACATCCTGGTAGCGCCCGCGGTCCCTGTGGTCGATGTCGTGGAAGCGATCGGTGCGACCAAAATCTGAGCGGCCACCATAACGGTCATCCAAACCGATCCTCTTCGTGTCCGACCAGTCGTCTTTCCTACAAGCAGCAGTCATTAGATTAGATTTATCTTTATTGTCATTGAACAGTACAAGTACAGTACAAAAAGCACTTTGCATCCAACCAGAAAGTGCAAAAATACTATAAAGGGCAGTGTGTCAATGTGCCAATGTGTGAGTCAAAAGAGATGGAGGACAATGTAAGGACGTGCAATTGACACGGACAACTAAATGTGCAGTTATGCAGAGGGCAGTAGAAACCGCATACATTGTGCAAATGGCAAACAAAACGATAGTTATTCTGGATACAACTCCAGTCATACGAGTGGAGCGAAGCCCCCTACACCGTGATCAGAGAACAAACGTGACGTGACACACGTCATTCATCCTACAATTCCACAATAAGAGAAATCCCCTCGTTTCAGTGCTTGTCAATCGAAACGTGTACAACATCCCAGTCTATCGTTCCGTGGCCACAGTGCCGAGTGCAGAATGAGCGAGAGATGTGGACGTAACATCTACTGAGACATTTGGGATGAAAAATGGACTGATTGCGTAATGGCGGGCGACTGCGCTTCGCTGTCTGCCCAGACATATCGTTTTTATCACGCCGCTCTGAATTAGCCCGGCAAAATTAGCCCGGCGGGCCTTATTTTCTCCCCCACAGAATCCTCTTCAGAACAAGGGGAGGAGAAATCCGCAATAGGGGTGGTTTCTGTTAACACGGAGCGTGTGCTGAGAACGGCAGTTTATGCACAGAGGGAAACAGGGCGCCGCAGTATTTTCGATACTTGGCGCGACTGTAGCCGCCGTGTAATATGACAGTCCGTCATTAACTGTGTGTAGTGAGAACGAAGCGGCAGCCCTTTCGGGTCGTGGCTCAATGGAAATATGTTTAAGAATCTGCTCTGGCTTTATTCAAACAATCAAAAACATTAGTACTCATTAGTGGTTGCCGTCTCAGGCACTCCTAGTCAGGTCCGCTTCCTTCTCGTCCACTGGGCACTCGATTTTGGACCCCACGCCGGCTCAGCTGATCGTTTGCGTCTCCTTCTCTGCGGCGATTTCAGAGGCGTGGCTTCCGGTGCTGGGGCCGCCGGTTGCATTCTCGCCCTTCGTTTCGCCGTGGAGCCCCGCTTCGCCGTCTTCCGTGATGGGACGGGGCGGGCGGTTCTGTCCTCCTCAACCTGCTCAAACGCCATAAGCGCCACATCTACTGCCTCACCGAACAGCCCTGTGTCAGACATGGGCGCGTTCAGCAATACAGCTTTCTGGTTCTCTTTCAGTGCAGAGAGAGAGAGCCACAGATGTCTCTGTGCCACCACTGCGGTTGCCATCGTTCTTCCCGCACAGGCTGCGTGAGCCTGATTTACATGGAGAATGGCTCCAGATAAGCGGGAGATTTCCGACACCTCAGCGCTGGAAATGCTCGTGGCCCCAGTGGTGATTCTTGAGACCGCCGCAGCCAACAGTGCTAGATTGTTTGCGGCCGCAACCGCTTGCGCCCCGAATTGGAAGCATCTGTCTAACAGCTGGGCAGTGAAGCGGTCCTTCAGAGCAGGGAGAGCGGGCTTCCTGTCCAGCCACTGACTCTCCGTCGGGAGGAGGTGGGCCGCCATGGCGCTCTCCAATTTAGGAGTCGCCTGCGTGACAGCCTCCATCCTCCCCTTTACTCTGGTGAACGGCAGGTAGGCTCGGACCGGAGCCTTCGCCATGAGAGGTTCCCGCCAAAAGACCTCTGCATACTTTGCCAGGGCGGGCATGGAATGTGCCTCGGCCTCTGGCTCCCTCACTCGCTCAGACCACGGCCCTCCGGTCATGGAGTCGAACTCCTCCGCAGGTGGGAGGGGTGCGAGGGGGATGCCCAATCTCAGGGCCGCTCCCTCAATCAGGCCGATGAAATCAGCCCTGAGAGATGGCCTAGGAGAGGGTGTGACGGAGAAGTCCATAGACACAGAGTCCATATCCTCCCCTCTTCTGTTTCTCTGGTCCCGTGGGACACATGAGAGACTAGCATGGGTCTGTGGAGGGGCTGGGGGGCCTACTCTACTGACCACACGCTCTTCCACAGAAGAGCTCTCTACCCCCAACTCCTCAGAGTCAGAAGGAAAGGCCACTTCTATGGGGACGACCTTATCGAATAACGCCAGTCTCTCCCTCTTAATCATCGACAGGAGGGCACAGCTCGGGCACTCTGGAGGGTCCTGCAGCCCGTCGCTGGCATGAGCGGGTCCTAGACATGCGACGCACATCTCGTGGGGATCCGCCTCTGCTGAAAAGGCTGCGCAGCGGCACTCAGCCGCGATACTGCTTTCCCAAGACGTAGCCATACTGAAGAGCAAGTGCAAATAAAGTAGCAGAAAAGGGGAGGCGGAGTGAAGGGCACGCTCAGTTATATAGGGACAGCTGTGTCCTGATTGGCTGAGCAGTCGTGCATTTTGATTTGTCAGTACGGCCGCGGGGTTAAACCACTAGAAGCGAAGCCCCTCTAGGGGGCGGAGCTCCACGACATATAACCATCAGTTTAAACACTCTGAAACCATTCACTCCTGAACATGACCGTGCAGCTCTAGGTCAGCTGTGGTTAATTGGCGGTATTCTGCCACATATCACATACAACAATATTGTTTAAGTTCAGCGATGCCCTGGAGGACCAAAGGGAGTTATGTGGGTACCTGCTGTCCAGGTCGTAGGGCCTCTTTAGGGGCCGGCGTTCCTGCTCAAAGCGCAGCTGCTCCTGCTGCCGGCGGAGCTCGTCCCTCTCCCGCTGTATCCTCTCCTGCTCACGCCGCCGCTCAAACTCCACCCGCTGGCGCTCCCGCTCCAGGAACTCGCGCTCCATGCGCTCAAACTTCAGCCGCTCCTTCTCCACCTCCAGCCAGTTCCTCTTCCGCAGGAGGCGCTCGCGCTCCTCCTTCTCCCGGAACAGGCGGATACGCTCGCGCTCCGTGCGGCTGTCGCCACGGTCACGCTCACTGAGCCAAATAGAGAGCAGACGTTCAGCCAAGCACACTCAGAATGAGCGGTTCCTCTCCACAGCATCATACCTCCTTGTGTACCAATTGGCTCCAGTCTTATCAGGAAGCAGGTGCTGTGTAATACAGAGCCTCACCCAGAGTGCCTGCGCCTCTCCGTCTCCCTGATCTCACGCTCACGCTGCCTCTGTCTCTCACGTTCACGCTGCTCTTTGATCTGGTCAAACGACAGGATGTCCTTCTTCTCTTTGCTTGACGACTTGCGATCGCGACTCTTGGTGCTCTGGACAGGACAACATTAACGCGTATGTAGCATAAACATTTAACCCCAATGGTTTGATCTCAACAGCAAATAGATAGACAGTTGTAGTTTGACCTCTTACCCGGTCTTTGCTTTTGGCTTTAACACTGATGACAGGCTCTCCTTTGGACTTGTCCATCACCACTGTCCTCTCATTACGTTTGCCATCTTTTCCAACGTCCCCATCAGCCTTTTCATCCTTGTTGGCATCGGACCTGGAAAGAAAAAATTAAAACAGGAAGTCGGTATATGCTGATATACAATACATAACACCTTAACATTCAAACAAATATAAGACATAAATAAAAAAAGATTTAAAAAACCTGGAAATTCTAAAGATTTCTTGGTCAGGTTCTAAAGGCCAAGAATTAATGGTTCACAAAGTCTGAGTCGCAAGAGAAACTCTAATGTGTGCTGGCATATGTCAGTAGTAGTTGGTAATTGTGGTTGAAATAGATTTATTCGGGGTGCATGGAAGATTTTTAGTATTAGCATAAATAATAATAATAATAATAAATCATTACATTTACATTGCGCTTTTTTCCTGGGAACTCAATGACCCGAAGAGATGCACAAAATGTTTTTTGTTCTGGTTTCCAGCCAAAACTGTGCATGAGACATTTCACAGATATTTTCCCTCGCCATACTATCCCCTCACCACAGGTTTACAGTAAGAGAGGGAGTATGATTAGAGTGTGCTGTGGCCATAATCGCAAATGGGATATTTAACAAATGATATCAGTAATCTAAACAGAGCTGTGAATCCCTGGCTTTGTAATAACATTAACACAGTATGGAGAGTCTGAGGAGTGTCTCCTGTCAGTGCCAGACCTCTTAACATCACTCTTGTCCGCAGGCTTCTTCCCAGCAGGTTCATTCTTAGCCTGAAACAGACATCAAACAGTGGTGAGAGAGATAGACAACGGTTCAAATCCACGGTCTAATTAAATGTGCATAGTTCACATGAACAGGGTACACTGATAGACATTGGCCTTGGCCCTCACCCTCTCCACAGAAATCATTCTCCCATGGAGTTCAGTTCGGTGAAGGTGGCTGATGCATTTGGTGGCCTCCTCTGAAGAGCACATGGTGACAAAGCCATAGCAGCGGGCCCCGGGGCTCCGGGCATTAGTCACAACCTTGGCACCGACAACCTGCGGACAGACCGGGGCGCGTAAGACAGCTTACCCGTGCGAAGAATGTGCCCGCATGTCTGAAAGAACTGCCATCACACAGTAATTACAATATGTAAAGACACCTCCAAGGGTGGCATATCATCTCAGGATACAGACCTTGCCATATTTGCTAAAGAGAGTTTTCAGATCAGTTGCTCTGGTGGTGGAGGAGAGGCCACTGACCCAGAGGTTTTTTCCAGCACTCGCTGCAGCACCTGCAACGCACACATGAGCCAAACATAAGACAAACGAAATCAAGTTCATTCAGCACCTTGGCACGTTTCTGTGAAATTTCCCATAATCAACAAACCAGGACTTGAGGAAAGAATGACACGATTTACACTTGCCTTTGTCATCTTGAGAGTCAGGCTTAGTACCCTTGTCCTCATCAGAACTAAAGACAAAGAGAACACACAATGAATATTCAAAAGTGAGGAGACCTGGGGGGCGGGGTCTCGGTCAGGTGACTCGGGGGAGGGGTCTCGTTCAGACTAATCATACTTACCTCATGCTCAGCCATCAATCCCAGCATACAGAACATTAACAATGATTTTGGTCGGTGTGTCAATATCACTAGGTTGCCTTAGACGGCCAAAGAAACTCCCAAAACATTACTTTGCCGGGTTAAGAGGTGATGTAGGGGTGGGGAGTGACAAAATGAAACTGGACACAGATGCGCAGACCATTTACCTCCTAGAGGGCACCAAAAGTTGCTAAGAAGAGCAAATGCAACAGAGATAGCCATTGTTCTAGTAGACAGAAAACAACAAACCTCTTTTTCTGATCATCGCCCTCAACAGATGAGGACTCTTTCACTGCCGTTGATTCTGCAGCGTTCTCTTCAGTCTTCTCTTCCTCCCCATCCTTAGAGACCATTTCAGAATCAACATCACCCGCGCCTTGCTCACTTATACTAACGGCCCCAGCGCTCCCACTTTCAGCGCCAACTGTCTCTTCCGGGACATTTCGCATGTCCCCAGAGTCGTTCGTTTGACTCTTGGAAAGCTTAGTAACGCCCTCGTCCGTTTCGCTAGACAAAAGTTCAGTCTCCACATTGACGGCTTCGGTGGAGTTGCACACATTGTCTTTGTCGGCAACATTCACCGTGTCCCCGGTGGTGGCTTGCTCTTCAGTCGTCGGCTCCTGGCGCTCTTCATTTAGCGGCTCAGATAAACAAGACCCGGCTACTTTGTCATTTTCTACGGATTTAACAGGAATAGAATGGCAGAGTTTAATTACTTCTGAAACACAGCAATGGTTAACGTGGAACTGGCAAGGCTGGAACAGAACGTGGCCCTCCGCTGTCACTGAACTATGTATACACAGATACACACGTAACAAGAGACTGGAAAAACCAAAGAGACAGACCAAGCAGCAGTCTTAACTCCTCACTCAGGGCGGCCGTTTCAGTTCACCTGATCCCAAAGCAAAAAGATTGGATATGAAGAAAGCCATAAGATCAGCACTGGCTCCGGAAAGGTCTTCATGCAACTGCTGACTTCATGAGTGTCCATAATGTGGTTAAGTGAAAGCGAATTCAGAATTCTTTTGGTTCGCAAAACAAGTCCATTAGTCTCATTCCGAGAGAGAATATTAGTCAGAGTCCTAAAAACGCATTTGAAGGATGCTTTCAAATGATGGGCCTCGGGTCTTCTCTTCTTCGTGGGTCTTTGCGCGGCAACCTAGAAACACTGCATACCACTTGCAACGACTCACTAGCTAAACCCTTAAAATTACTGGCTTTGTGTTTAAGACCGCGTACCAGTTTTCGTAGTCGTAGGAAAAAGTCCAAAATGGAGTTGAACCAGCA
Organism: Dallia pectoralis; assembly: GCA_029465975.1. Classification (NCBI taxonomy): domain Eukaryota; kingdom Metazoa; phylum Chordata; class Actinopteri; order Esociformes; family Umbridae; genus Dallia; species Dallia pectoralis. Next base: position 6,958,085 of record CM055751.1, read on the forward strand.
TTTAACAATTCTAGTTAACCGGCATCAACACAAAGTCAGTAATTATCTTTGGATTTCCAGTCTCTTCCTGAACAACCATAAGCACAAATTGTAATCTAACCGACTTGCATTCCAAGTATAGCACTGCAGAAGAGAAAGTGTGCGTTCATATGAACTTTTAACGCCCTTTTAACAGTACCTAGTTCTTCCTTTGAGTCGCCAGGCTCCCGGTCCGCGTCTTTAACCTAAAAGAATAAAATAAAATAACTAGTGTAACACGTTTGGACCAAAGCGAAACTGGGGTTAACAATCATTCAAATTGTTTTCCTTCCAACTATACAATAACAGCAAATTGCTGCCTTCGGCTATACCTCTTTAGAAGCTGGGGAAACCAGACCTTCAATCTTTTCCAAGTCTGCTACATTAGGCTGTACCAAACAGTAATAAGGAAGGAGAAAAAACATTACATTCACACAAGCATGTCACAACATTTCAAAATAAAAGTGGCAAAATTAGGCATTATTAGATAGGCCTGTGCCACACAACTTTTGAGCATTTGTCTAACCGCTTGAGTAATGTCGTCTTTATGTTCATCTTCAATCATGGCTTCCTCTTCATCATCGACGATCTCTGGTTTGCCTTCATCCGAAGGAGAGTTTAGAACTTCATCCGTGTCATATTCATCTTCTGCTGCCATACCATTGTCATTCTCTGCCTCATCCAACACATTCATATCCAGGATGTCCAGGTCCTGAATGTTGTCATCCTGTTGATCATATATCTGTGTGAATCCCCAAAGACTTGCAGAGGAACAGAACAATTAGACCAAAGCAGATAATTGAATGGCTAATGCTCACCTGGCCATCACCAGAATCTTCATCAATAATGCTGTCCTCTGGCTCCTCGTTCTCCGATCTTTTACCTTTAGAAGATTACATATCAGATACAAAGTTACATCCGAATATTCTTACTTAAATACCTGCTTACAACCTTCCCTTAATAACATACCTTTGAAAGCCCGTTTAGCCAGTGCCTTCCTGGGAGTTGTATCGACACCAATCACAATCTCATCTGGATTTCCACCCTCTTCTTCAATTGCCTATGGAGAGATCAAAAACATCAGACGCAGTTGTGGTACAGTACAGGTCCACATTGGCCGGTGGACTTGTAAACATCTGCTACGGGAACCATGGAGCATTGCTCAAACATTCACCAACCAATTACATGTATAGCAATCCAATTAAATAACCAAATCGTTCATTGGTGAAATTTAAGGTAACCTTCAAGATTTGAGTCGGGGAACTGAGGAGATTTTGCGAAACGGTCACCATGCGGCTAACAGAGACAACGCAAGGCCACGGCTTGTTAGCACAGTAGCTTCATTCATTCATTTAAAACAAACAACAACCAAGCTAACGTTAGCGAGCTAATTCTGGTGATTATATATTTGAACTAATAACACTGCTCTGGTACAAGGTATTTGGCTAATAAATTGTTTATAACAACACTGAGCATGCTAGGAGACGTGCATTAGCACAGTTAGCGGTTAGCACGTCGTGGCTACCTTTTTCAGCCTCTCCGTCAGCGTATTCTTGATTCCAGTCGCGTCGAGATTTCGTCTTTTCAATTCTGCTTTCAGGTCAATAACTCTTAGATCCGATAATTTGCGAATTGCCCCCTCCGGAATCTCAACGGCGCATGCCTCTCCTGCCGAAGAGTTTTCAGACATGATTGCACCGAGAAAACGTAGAAAATGTTGTTTGCAGTCAGCGGTTATGAGCACTCTTGCACGAAAACAAGCGGCCTACTGTTACAAAATGGCGTCCTAAGAACGGGGAAATGGGGACTTCTACTGCGCATGCGTTTAACAAGCAATTCGGTCGCTAGACTGTGAGTTATGAGGTGTCTGTTATATTATAAACATAATTTCCCTCCCCCATAATACGCCAAACTGGAATAATCGAATGCACACAAGTCAATAAGAAAAATATTTTATTTTAAAAAACCAAGAAACAGTGAATATGACCCTTCAACATTTAATGGATTCTAGTGGTGGTTGGGCTGTAACTTCTAATTTGTACCATGTACTAGTGAAGAACATTATACCAAAATTGCTATAAATCTAATCAGATGCAGATATCTTGTGTTTCCTGTATAAACCTAAGCTAAAGATGTACTTTTTCGGAATATTTCTTTGTCCTTGTACTAGCACATTTCTTTTAATGTTTTATTATTTTTGGATGAATTCTGCTATTGGATAATTGGTAACATTTAATTTTAATGCATTAGCTCAGTCTTAAGGAAGTTATATAGCATTTGTAATAATTGCATTTGGTATATATATATATAAACAAAACCTAAAAAAAGGTGACTTTTGCGTGGACAGGAGTAACCATAAAACAAAAAAACATACAGTCAGTTTTTTTATCCAATCATTATATCGATTCACTATATTTGTGTACCATTATTAAAGCAATATTACAGAAGCACAAAAATATAAGAGTTATTCTGTCTCTATATTTTTTATTTAAAATATTTAAACAATGTTGGTTTTGGAATACGTTTTTTGTTAAGTATGTATTTGCCTATAAATTTGGCATACAACTCCACCCATATGAGGAACTAATAGGAATGAAAGTTTTGCATGTTGCTGAAACGTAATGTAAGGTCCTCAACCTGACCACGAGGAAGGCTTTTGCTTGTTGTGAGTGGCTGAGGGAGGTTAGAATCAAACAAAATTCGGCTGTCATCCTCCACGGGTAAATTGATGCTCCCTTTGGACTCTCCTGGCTGCAACGCGTAATATGACCAGTTGGTGGATGCTGAACCAATAGAAGAATTCTCGGACCCAAAGCCTTCTGGGAAGGAGGACGAATGGTTTAATGAGTGACCGTCAAATGAGGAGGAAGAGAGGGACTGGGAAAGCCGAGGCTCGTAAAGATTGAGTTTGGATACCAGTGGTTTGCCCACAAAGACCGTTTGTCTCTCCTGGACCTCCTCGTCTAAGTTTGTGTACTGATACTGAAGGCACACAGTAAATGTCAGCTCCGTCTGTAATGACAAGCATAGACAAACACATAATAGCTCAGAATAATGGCATAGTCCGCGTATTTAAACCATATGCATGCACAAAGAGATTCACAATCACTTGGATCAAGGTTCCTAGAGGGTTGCCGGGCTCCTCCCAAATCCTTTATAAATTAAAACTTGTACAATGAATGATAATTCCTGATTAACTATACAACTGATCTTCCAACCCAGAGAGTCAATGTGTATTTAAACCCTGACCTTGAGTCTTTGCAGGCCTTTGAGGCGAGTATAGAGGCTTGGAAGCTCTGTAGGCGGGATGATTTCTAATGGCAGTAAACTTCCTGCATCAAGGAGTGTCTCCTGATTACTCATTTTCAGATCCAAATCCTGCCCTCGAACAGAACAAGAATGACCACATGTCAGATAATATTTAATAAATAGTTAACAAGGTGAATTGTCCTGCCGTAGAAAAACATTGAACATAAAAAAACAATGTGTTAACCTCAGTGAAGTCTGTGAGGTGGGCGGAGCAATAATTAATATCCTTTGGCTTCTCCAATATTCGGGTATAGATGATCATGACGTTGGAGAATTCAGCTGCAAAGCCCAGCTGTACCTTCACACCGCAGTCAAACTGTAGGTTTCGGCTGTCTGGAAGAACTGGACCCAAAGGCAATGCTCATTAAAGCTGCCACGTGGTGCTTATTTAGCTCAACATCTACTCCCAGAGCCAATGCAGTGCCTTTACCTCAGAGCCAATGCAGTGCCTTTTACCACAGAGCCAATGCAGTGCCTTTTACCTCAGAGCTAATGCAGTGCCTTTTACCTCAGAGCTAATGCAGTGCCTTTTACCTCAGAGCCAATGCAGTGCCTTTACCTCAGAGCTAATGCAGTGCCTTTTACCTCAGAGCCAATGCAGTGCCTTTACCTCAGAGCCAATGCAGTGCCTTTACCTCAGAGCTAATGCAGTGCCTTTTACCTCAGAGCCAATGCAGTGCCTTTACCTCAGAGCTAATGCAGTGCCTTTTACCTCAGAGCTAATGCAGTGCCTTTACCTCAGAGCTAATGCAGTGCCTTTACCTCAGAGCTAATGCAGTGCCTTTACCTCAGAGCTAATGCAGTGCCTTTTACCACAGAGCCAATGCAGTGCCTTTTACCTCAGAGCTAATGCAGTGACTTTTACCTCAGAGCTAATGCAGTGCCTTTACCTCAGAGCTAATGCAGTGCCCTTTACCTCAGAGCTAATGCAGTGCCTTTACCTCAGAGCTAATGCAGTGCCTTTTACCTCTGAGCTAATGCAGTGCCTTTACCTCAGAGCTAATGCAGTGCCTTTACCTCAGAGCCAATGCAGTGCCTTTACCTCAGAGCCAATGCAGTGCCTTTTACCTCAGAGCTAATGCAGTGCCTTTACCTCAGAGCTAATGCAGTGCCTTTACCTCAGAGCTAATGCAGTGCCTTTTACCTCAGAGCTAATGCAGTGCCTTTACATCAGAGGGCAGATTAGTATTATATATAAAACCCACCTGTTCTAATAACTCACCATGTGCTATGGCCCACTGCAGGTTCCGTGCTGAGGTGGTCTCAGGGCAGCCAGAGGTCTGGATGCGATCAGTGAGTGCACGTCTCTCAGAAAGATTACTGCGTAACTCTAAAGCCTGCCGTCCTCGCGTGATCTCACACTGACCCATGTCTGTACCAACATACAATCCAAACAGAAATTATAGTAACAATATTTTTATAATGACTGAAATTCATGATATTTAATGTCACAATATGTCAATATGTCAAGATAAGTTTGTTTTTTTACAGCATATAGTGAATCGAACCAGTCGAACCTTCGGCAACCCTGTCCAACATGACTGTGACCTTCTCGTCGTCCATAACTCTCCTTTTGAGGAAACTGATGAAGATTCCATTGGACAAGTCGTCTTTGTTCACCTCAAAGGCCTCTGCATCAACACACCTAGACGTAATCAGAGATGAACATTAAGCAGTCTGTAATACACGCCTTTGAGGAAGAAGGATCCTTCATGGCGTAGAGGCAACTCACGTGGCATAACCAAACACTATGTTTGCTGTCACTTTCAATGGCCCTGGCTGGGGAGGGACGCCATCGTTCAGGTTTCTATGACACAATACGTATTGATGAGTTAAATGCGAGCAAAGAACCCAATGAAAGAACCCAATGAATTGTGGACGATGAGAAAAGCACCTTTTGCGACACATGTCCAACAGGAAGACGTTGAGGCCCGTCTCACGCTCCTGCATTCGCTGTAGAATGTCCTGCACCCACAGGCAATTGTCTGAGGTATACGACGCAGGGGCATCAATTGGCACCATGAAACTGTTCCCATAATTCTCATAACCGTGACCCGCAAAGTACAGAAGCCCTGAAACACGACGGGACACGTGGAGTGGACTGTGAGATAGGTGTTCGACCACTCTTATCATATTATAACATTACCGTTTAACCACAACAATAGCTAATTGTAGCTCAAATGACCATAGACTCCTTTGTCAAGCAGCAGCAGGAACTCGGTCACAGCGCTGTGCATTTCCTGCCAGTTCAGGTCCAGCAGGGAGACGACTTTGAAGTCCAGCTGACGCAGCAGGTTGGTCATCTCGTGGACGTCTGCCATTGGCGCTCGCAGCGGTCTGTGGTACAGGTAGTTCATGTTGCCCATCAGAAGGGCCACCTTGTCTGTGGCTACGACAAGCATGAGAAAACCAGAGCATGAGGGAAGAGGACACACTCCATGTAACAACAATATTCTGAAACTAATATTATTTAACAGAAATTAATTGTCAATTGCACTTACCGTATATTTGACTAATCTGCCTGGATGGGTTAGGAGTAGAGGCTGAAAAACATTGTTCATTATGTCGTTGTTAATTGTTCACATAACAACATTTTCAGTGGATTTTTTCCCCGATTCAAACACTACCAAGTTTTTTTTTTTTACCATTTTTCTCTTCTAGAAGGGAGGTATCGATGGAGGACACAGGGTCTAAAAAAAGCACATGCAAGGAAGTCAACGCAGCTCGCTGTCACATGCTTTCCTTTGTAAAACTAGGGTGTTGCATGTCCTTGTTGTAAATGTTGTTCAGCAGGCAGATCTCTACCGGAGGCAAATATCTGATAAGACAGTACACTAAGGTGACTGCTTTTACATACTGTAAAGCCTAACCTAAAGTTCTAACTATTGTTTTCTGCAAAAAATATCTCTTATCTCTGAATATCTAGGCAAAAGTGTTGTATTCTGTATATTCTTTTTAAACTTTCTCGACGGTCCGTCCATCAGTTTGCGATGACTTGAAGTCTCCTCATACATACTTCTAACACTTGCAGTATAATCTCACTGCATGTACAGCGCTGGTTGTTACATGTCCACATTCTATGTAGTTTAGGCCTTTGAGGCGTTCTATTTTCCATGTTTGTACGTTCAGTATACTTCCATCATTGTAATTGGTTTCTCCTGTGCCTCGTTTACCCTGTGTTGTGTCGGTCATTGTTTGCGGTGGGTTTTTCACTTCTGCCCTGATGTTTATGGACCATGTAAGTGCTATGGTTAATGAACCTTCCGTTTATTGTTCTCCCTACAAAGTGACGGTAAACCAACCTGGACTAACTAATACAATTCCAATCATGTTCTGAAAGAGTCTTGTTGTCTAAATTCAGTTGTTTAAATGTTTGAGTCAGATTTCTTCACAGTGCCCTTTAATCAGTGGTATTTTTTCACTGCAACTGAGGGATTTGAGTGTTGGTACACGAGCTGCACTCTCCCTTTTGAGTCATATTGAGTTATTTGGGGCAGATCTGCCTCATGACCTGGTTCATGGCCAATAAAAGTGTATCATTGAAAATCTACATAAACAAGTGCTACGCCAAAATGAAAGAAACATATTAGACAATCTGACCGGAGAAGCAGATTCTCACCTATTTTTACAAGGACCTGGTTGCTCCAAACTTCGTGGTAGAGGTTAAACACCTTGCAGCTGTATTGTCCTCGATCTGCTGTAGTCACACACAGGATCTGCTCAACAAACCAGATCATATACACGACTGTGAGACAGTAGTTACACCAATATCACTTGTGAAAGCTTAATATCTGATCAAGTGAACCCGACCGAACCGAAAGCACAATCCTGCAATAGCTGCAATGGAAATACAGAAACGCAACGTGCAAAATTAGTCCCAGGCCCATGCTATGGTCAGATAAAATCAAATATCACCCTAATATTTCCCATATGCTCAAAAACATAGTTCCTCGAAATGATTGCGCACAAATTAGTGATTGTATGTTTCTCTTTTGCAAAATGCAGTCATTGTTGTTAATATTTGTTTGCATATCCTTTTGCATGCAATGACTGCAGGAGGTCTGTGATGCATCAACATCACCCGATCCTGAGATTCGTCCCTGGAGATGCTCTGCCAGCCCTGTCCTGCAGCCATCTTTCTTTGCGGGACTTATTGCCTTCTGTCTACTGCAGCATGTAAAATGCATGATCAACTGGATTCAGATCCGGCGATTGACTCGGCCAGTCAAGGGTTTTCCCCTGTTTGGCCATTTTTGTCTCTCTAGCAGTGTCATTAGGGTCAGTGTCTTGTTCTAATTTTTTTTTTTACTGAACAGATAAAATATTTCTGTAGACTTCAGAATGCATTGTTCAACTTCTGTCTGCGGTCACATAGTTGATGAAGACAAGGGACCAGACCCAAGGCCCAGACACCCCATACAACACGGAAGTATCCTTAGGAATTTCTTGTTTCCTCCTTCCATCACGCTGGTACATGTTAACCTTTGTCTCATTTGTCCTCAATACTTTTTCCCAGAACTGTTTGGGGGTCGTCTGAGGTGCTTTTGAGCAAACTGTAACTGTGGGTTTTTTATCGATAATCAGGGAGGTTTTCTTCACCATAAATAGTATTCTCCGGTTACCAGTACGGTGGTCCTTCAGGGTCTTTTGACATAGTTGAGTTCATCGTTTATGTTTCTTGTTAATGATGTACTAACTTGGATTGACTTGGATATGGCGAGGTGTTTTGCAATGTTCCTGACTGATTGGTATTCCTTGCTGAGCCTTATGGCTGACAGCTTTATTTGCATCGACACAGCTGTCTTCCTCATACGGTCACACCCCAACAACAACCACCAGGCAAAAGCAGCAATGTCTATAATCAAGACTATTCATCAACAGCTCACCTGCTAACTACAGGAATGAAAGCAGCTGCCTAATGACACACATAGATGAAGCCAGTTCAACTAACACTTAAAATACATACAATGGGGGTGTGTATGTGTTTGTGTGTGTGTGTGTGTGTGTGTGTGTGTGTGTGTGTGTGTGTGTGTGTGTGTGTGTGTGTGGGTTGATATGTATGAAAATACCCTAAATTAAAGCTGACTACAAGTACATTGTCATTGTATTCTTTCAAACCGAAATGAATTATGGTGCTCACTGTATGTGCGTGTGTCCTGCACTGACACGAGACAATAATTGATCAATCTAACGGGTGTCATAGTAAGACGCTGATTAAACGGCGTGGTCAATAAAAGGTCAGAGCAAAAACAGTCAACTGGATGCAGGTGTAGATGTGTCAAAGTCTACAATAGACAGAAACATATTGGGAGTTTTGTGCAACTGGCGACTGCAGGATGTCCAGTACAACTATTGTCAGAATTAAACATACACTCTTCTACCATAAGCCATTTCTAAGAATCACTTTAGTGAATTTGTCAAGATGTCCTGTCTCAGAAACACAGACCACATGTAACCATACTAGCAAGATCTTTAGCCCCGTCGAATCGTTGGATTTCCTGATATGCACTGTAAAAGATATATGACATTGCAGCGTGTTTCATTTATATTTTAACACTCAGTAACACTGTGTGAAAAAGCAACCGTACGCTTAAATGTTGTGCCATGTGATGTGGCTGTAATGACATCTACCAAACCCTTCCTGTAGGTTCTGATCATTCACACTGTCATGGGGGGGGTTTGTCACACTCTAAATAGATAACTAACCGCGGAATTGCCACATTTCCACTTACCCTTAAGGTTCTCCCGTTCCCTGTCAGCATTGGTTGTTTATTGTGGTACCATTGGTACTGAGGAGGAGGGTTCGCCTCAGCAGAACATTCCAGACACATGGAGTCCCCTTCCACTACTGCCTGGGACCGAGGCTGACGAACGATATGCACGCCACTCTCTAAGGACGGGAAAAAGCTGCAATTGGCACCTGAAACACAAGTCATCTAGTTTAAAACACGGGAATGTAAGTTAAAATCGAATGACTCACTGTGATACCGTCCCTGGGTCCAAACACAAGCATGCAATACATTTGCATGAATTTAACAGCACTTTTAATGAGCTGTAGTCTGTAACGTGATATATTGCACATCACTAATCATTTAAAAATTCTAGTTTCGCCCGAAAGTAGCGTGGAATGTATGTAGCCGGTTAATTGTATTGTACATTTGACAGCGTTTTTGCGTTCATCTTAATCACAGGTGCCGATCATTTTAGAGGAGACTGTATACACGTTCTACCCCATTAACTACATTTGAACGGCTAAGGAGTTATTGAGTTACCTCCGCTGGAGCCAGCTGAGCTGACCAGGCGAACTTGTGCCCACTGGGAAAAGGTACAGTTCTCTCCATGATTGACACGGCAGATGTAGTGTCCTTGCTGAGCCGGGGTTAAAGGGCAAAGGACCAGCTCTGGACCATTGCCGCCCGGCACCTAAAAAGGGAGAAACCATAATCTTACTGCTTGTACCGTCTCAATGTGTTGTGTGTTTAATTGCTTGCTCCAAGTGACCAGCAGATCCGACCGACTGACCTCTTCTTTGCCTTGGAACCACTGGTAGCCAATAGCTGCAGGGCCACCAGCCTTACAGACCAGCACCACCCTGCCCCCCTCTGCAGCCTGTTGGGCCTGGGGCTGCATTGTGATCCGGATTTGCCCCATCACTTATGATACAAACATAGACCACGCAAGGGGCCACAACGGAACTACATTAAATGTAATACATTTCTGTGAGTGATCTTCCACTCTGTATCATTTTTGTTAACATATATACGTTTGTCTATTGTCAATTACATCTTGTGTTGTATCGCTAACACAGCAAATGTGTAGTTGAATCGATAATTAAAGTGATAGAGTGTGTAGTAATACCTGCATTGAGGTATTGCACAGCATCATGGTGTTCCATCTTCTTCAGGCATTGCAGCAAGAAGCCCAGGGTGCAGGAGCGCTCAGACAGTCTCTCCAGCAGGTAGCGCCCTGAGCTCCCAGTCGGACTGAGCACCTGGAGTGAACAGTGGGTCATCTCCTTCTCGCTGTCAATCAATAGTGACAAACCCCTGTCAGGTTAAGCTAAACACACCTGTCTGTAAAGCCTACTTTAGGACTTCTGCTGCTTTACATGTATGTGATGATGGAGATGGTCTATGGACTACATCATCAACATCATATAGCTGGAACAAGTATCAGACAACATTATTTAAATGTAAGTGTTTCATTTTGTAGTTTCACCTGCAGTGGAATTGGGGTTGTTCAGTGACAATATTGGCAAGTTGTCTCCATCCGCAGTAGACATTATCCAGCATGTCTGCCAACCTGCTTCGAGCTCCTTCACTCAGAGTCCCAATGCATTGATTCCAGTCACCCATTGTTGTCGTTGATTATCAAATAATACCGCTCTTTGGAAGGAAAAAAGTCACAACAATCGATTACCCTAGTTTTTATAAGTAATTAAATAATTAACCTCCAGAGTCAACATCCGACAGAAGACACATTGTTGAAACTTTCACACGAGGACCGTGATCACTGCCAGTATGCCATAACCTTTGTTTGATTGGACTGCAATAGATGATAAGCTACGGACATTTAATAAACATGATAACATTGAATACAGTAGGAATATTTAAGGAAAAATGTTATAGGGTACAAAACTCACATTCAGTGTTGTTTTTTAAATTTGGGATTCCAATATCTTTAAGCATCTTTTGCCTATTATATTTAATTCATATGGCTGCGGGATTTGTAAGAGCTATTGAAATATTTACATTTTTTTAAATCCACTTTCATTTATTGCAAATATACCCCTTGCTACATCAGAGGGCGTGGCTTAATATACATTTACTATAAAGCCGTCTGTCCACTTAGTAAGTAACTTAACTATTTAATTATCAACATCAACTGTAGTTTTAAGTTCCTGAAATGTTTCCTATAATTCCCTTGATATGGGTATGATTTAGCGCATATATTTACGTTTAACTACTTCCGGCATAACATGCATAGTTAATATCATACGTTGCTGCATATTTTCACTTACAAACTCCAAGCTATTTCCCGATTCCATCGACGTTTTCGATAAGACACATCCGTCGCTACTTTTCAATGTTGGTTAAACAACGAAACGATTTCATCTAAACCTCAAATATAATTATAGTTTTCGTAGTAACAGTAGTTCACATTTGTTAATCTCGTGAGTGAATAATTTATTTATTTGATCGGTTCCTCTTTTTATGTCATCCTTTGTATTTGCATGAAAATGCAGTTCCCTTTTAAGTTCAGTTTCACCTTTCTGCGCCAATAGAATCACAGCTACAACGTCAGGGGAAGAGTATGTTGGCTTCTTTAAACAGAAGCTTGACACCCATCAGCAAATCAGATAAATGAACTTAGCAAAAACAAAACAAAAATCAATTCATTTGTAATGGATAAACAATTTCTTAAAGTAAGTAAACCCCAAAAGCGCTTTAGGTGTTATTTTGCTGAGAATAAACATGCCTTAATTACTTTATGAAAACCTATAGCTTACTACAGCAATAGCAGAAATATGTTTGAAAAAAATCCAAACTCATACAACAAATAATTCTAAAGCACAATCTTTATCAAAGAAACACATGGAAACATAAAATAAGAAATCACAAGGCAAAAAACATTTAATCCTGGCTTGTCTTTAGGTCTTCGCTCACAAGAGGCCAAAGTTTCTTAATGTGATAGGTTTTCACCTCACATACAGGTAAAAGTACTAGGTCAGTCTGTTACAAGTGTACTATAGTGTCTGCAGAACACAGTTATGCAGGGAGCAGCTTATTACTGACGGTCTCCCAGGGTACTACAGCTTCTTCCCTTTATGCAACCGGTTAAAACGCCACATGTGCTCCTTCCTTAGGACCTTCCAGTATTCACGGCTCTCTGGATCCAGCTCATAGATTTCCTTGGTAGGACCGAGGTGCAAATGGAAAAGCCTGGGATGCAAAGAGAAGTGACAGCTTAGCGTCACTAAAAAGATATATCCACAATGTATTGTCACTTTTCAATTTGCAATGCATGTACATAAAAGTCGCTAGTTATTTGCATTTCGTGCAAGATTCAGTTACGGTTGGACGTGAAATGATACATTACAGACGCTCGTAGGGCAGAGCAACATCTAAGCATTTACCACTCTGGGTATTCATCATGAGGTTTCAGGACAGGGTTGTCTCCTTGCTTAAAAATGTTGACTCCAACAGCGTGAGATGTGAGCATTACGGGGTCCGTACACACTTCTGGGCCTGCCAGCACATCTTTCCCCATGCCCTTGGACTTCCCTTTAGACGCTGTGAAAGAGAAAACAGGTTGGAGGAACACATTTGATGCATATAAAATGTCAGCATGGCTGTTGCTGATCCAGAATAAGTTAGGAAAGATGAACCACAGTTGACTTCTGCCGTGTACAACTATTTCACCAGTTAAAATAATTATTATTAATTGAACAAAATTTCATTTGTAACTGACCTGGCCATAGTGTGCACTGGAGGCACTGGCTTTGACCAATGTAGACCACTATGCACAATTCTTCCATTACAATGTATTTAAAGATGCTTTAGAAATAAATTAATAAGCGTTCTCTGGCATGAACAATAAAAGCAAAGAAAACCATGAATGCAGCAGAGTAGTTTAGAATAAATTGGAGAAGTATACGTCGAATTAAATGCCTAAGAACAATAAAGCACCTTAATGGTTTAATTTTATAGTCTTTGTTTTTTTAAAGCAAATATGTTTTGGGGTTATTAAGTAAAGAATGTCTTGAGAAACTTCACAATCTACAAGACAGTACAATGAAGCTAGAAAAAGGAATGCTGTTGATACATGTTCATGTTATTCAGTTGGTGGGTGATATAGAGCTACTAGGTTGCACATTAACTTAAACAGGAAGTTATGACAGGAACTGTGAATCAATGTGGGTATCCTGACAAATGTGGCAATTACACTGGGGAAACCAAACCAAGGCTACACCTAGCAATATCAATGGCCATGGAAAAAGTAGGGCCAACCTCAGCCTCTGAACAGCTCCAAACCTTCATGTAATGCTGTCATACAGGTCCTGGGCTGTGTATACTCGGATATTACACCAATTTTCAAGAGAAAAAGACTCCAGATCTCGCATGGATGTATGTGGAAATTATAATTGCAAGATTCAATGACGTTCAATCTGGGGATTAGAAAGGCGTTTTAACATAATGCTGGTACTCATAAGACCACTGTTAATTTAATTTATCAGCTTCCATAAGTGCATTAGCGCCATAGTCTGCACAAGTAAAATGGCCTTATGGTTTGGTCTACATGGCAAGCTTTTGTACTCCTTAAATGAAGTTATAGTCTTTATGCCTTGGAAACAACCCTGCCATAAAGGTCACAGAGGTGCCAATTCAAACATCTTTGGAGTAATGGTTTGAAACTGATGATCTTGACACATTAAATAAATGCGCAGTTTTGTTGACCGATGCACCAGCAATTCAGGCACAAACTGTTGACTCTATGAACACTGCCAGTTGCCTCGTGCTTTGATAACTCAAAATATCAAAGTACGAAGTCAGACCTCTTTTATAACTGACAAATGTAACTCTAATTGTCATCCAAGCGGATGTGACCACCTCAGCTGCGTTTAAAATGGTGATGTATTTACTTCAACGTAACATTCCTCGTCCATGTAGTGTTTACGTTAGTTTGTTCACCCCCTGGAAGTCTTACTGTAGCTAGAGGAATTGTAGATATAGCTAAACAAACATTGTTCATACTTCTTGTGCATTATACGATACATGCGCATGCGTAACATTTTCCCGTTAAAACGCAAGGAAAAAGGTCAACGTTTTGTTTTCTGGAGTCTAGAATGTCTATCAATTTAAGTCGAACGATGTCAATGATGAGCGAAAACGAATTCAGAGAAACCAAACTTACCAACTTTCTTTGCATATCCACAAGTAGGAATTCTACACAACAGATTACTAATGCACGGCCCCATATGTGTATTGGTAGCGAGGCGTGTGATTCTCATTGAAGAGCATAATAAACTGTGGCCAGACATATTTTCTTGCAGTAAAGGTTACCTAACAAACGTGAACATGCATGTGTTTGATTCAGTTTGACATTCATAACAGCCACTTCCGGGTAACTTCTTCTTCTAACAAAAATGATCATTATATATGAATGTCGACAGAGCGTTAGCGCCAACTGTCGGGTGGGAGTCATTTAATGTCCTTACCATTAGGGGCAGTAAAGGAACCACATGTGAAATACATACAGCGGAAGAGACAGCCACATCAACAACAAACATGGCGGATCAGTATGCCACCGTACAGAAAGGTTCCCTGAAATTGAAGGGGGTAGGAGTTGTTTCCGCTGGGAAAAAGTAGGTATTTCTTAAAATTATTCCAATCCCGGTGCTCGGAAAACATAACAAAATAAAGTTAATGGTATATCTCTCGTCGTGAATCAGTTAAGTTAACACTAACAGCAGGGCTAGTTGTCCTACTAGCTAACCGTTTTAGTTAGCTAGCTTATTGCTATTCGATTGAACGCAACATTATGAATACGATGTACCGTAGTTCACCGACCATTTGTGTTGACAACCTCCTGCTCAAACGTAACATTTAGTTACCAGCTAACGTTAACATACACGTGGTAATAAGGACACACCAATGGGGTTCATTGTAAATTGTTACCTATTGACAAGCTAGCAAACTCTTCTGTACGTAGTTACAAGTTGGGCACAATCTAATGTAATAGTCGTTATGAGAGTGACCTTTTCAGTACGCTGGCTAATTGTGTTAAATTAACCTAGTTGCCCACTTTAAAATCTCATGAACCCGTTGTCGTGAAAACATAGGTCTGGATACGTGGTTGATCTGTATACTTGTAGTGGGTCTATGTAACTAGCTCACTAAAAAGTATTCGTCTGTGTTATTGTTTTTTTACTCTTAGAAAGAAAAAGGACAAGGAGAAGATGAAGCGTTTGGAGCAGCAAATAAATACCAATCAAAACGAAGAGGAAGCCAAGCAAGTATACATTGACAAAAGAACACCAGCTCAAAAGGCTTTTGACAAGATGCAGGAGAAGAGGGTAAATATTAAGGACGGTCATACATGCAGCTACATTGTAGCACTGAGCCAGGTTGATTGTGTTTGAACACATTTCAAGTTTACAGTACCTATACGTAATTCTCTCTTGAACATTTCTTTAAGCAAATGGAGAGAATTCTGAACAAAGCAGAAAAAACCCACAAACGAAGAGTTGAAGTGAGACTTAGTTGATTTCAATATTGCATGCTTTTACAGTTCATAGGTAAAGAATTTTGAGCTATGCTATTTATTGATCGACACCACTTACGTTTGCCAAAGACCGTTGTATTTTCTTTATTCCAGGATTTCAACCGTCACTTGGACACCCTGACAGAACATTATGATATTCCCAAAGTCAGTTGGACCAAGTGAAGAAGACTCCTGGATCCATTTTTGTCTATTTTCCCCCGGGTGGTCTTTTTTGCAGATTGGGACTTTTTTGTTACTTTAGCTGTGGCTATTTGTAAATTTCTGTTGTATTAAAATTTCGTATAATTTTAATTGGTAGTTTTTGCTTAGATATGCATCAGTGAAATTTGATTAGATATGAATGCTGCTATAATTCTGTGTCACATGTAAGTGAGTTATTTCCCTGTGTCTAGAAGCGGTGTCTGGATGCTAGTATTGGTTGTGTGTAGTTCATTGCTTCTAGATTCAAGTCGCAAAAGTGTACAGCCCAGATATACTAGGTTCTGGGTCTATGTGTATTGCATTTAACTATTCATGCTAGGATGTTGCTGGACCTGATCAAATCAGCATGCTGGCTAGCTGGATTTGATTTTAATAACATTGTTTTCTTTTCAGAGCAGCACAAACTAATAAAATAACATGTAATGGTTTGATATACTATGGCAGTCACTAGCTTTATTAGGACATTTGTTGATGATCTTGTTTAACACCTAATTTTGGATATAACTGAACGGAGGACCTTGAAAGTACCCAAAAATGACTAGGTAATGTGATGCTAAAAGGTTAGTAAATACCGGGTATTAAAATGCATTAATTGAAAGTGTAAAGACGAAATACAGACTCAAGCTTGAATCTGTTTAACAACTCTGAATTGTAAACCGATGCAGGGGCCGTCACACTCCCTGAGTGCTTTCTTTGGTACAAAATCAACTGTGGCAGTTATTGCTATTCCAGATATTATATAATACCAAACTGAGGGACTTAACAAAGGCCCCAGTTTGGATCTTATCCGCTGTGACATCTTCCAACTGTGTGCCAACAATCTCGCAGGTGTTTTTTACACACATGTGTTACCACTGGGCTTCTTTAAGATCCACAACAGAATGCCGTTAACACACTGGCAAAACAATCAGTATTCAACATCACATTGAATGGTTTATCAGATGCTTTAATCCAGACCAACACAAATGTGAAGCCTGAAAACAGGTCAACCTGCATGGCCTATTTTATATGTCCTGTTTTATACTGATCTCTTGGATCTCTGATGCAATTAGTAATAAGACTGTAAAGCCAAAATATGTGAATATGTAAAGAGGAAACATACAGTTAAGAAATTGAACAGAAAAACAAAACAGCAACTGATTCCCGGAAGTGGAGCGTATCACATTTGGTGTTTTCCGCTTTTTGACGTGACGTTGCCAAACCGGCTCAATGGTAGCAAGCGACACCTAGCACGCCTAGGTGGATGCTACAACACTGCTAGCCGCATACTATTGCATTGTATGCTTTTAAAGAAGTATTCCTCAATCGTATTAACTTGTAGTTATTACGACGACTCGGAAACATAATGTCGGCAAGTGCTGTTTACGTGTTAGATCTCAAAGGCAAGGTAAGATGACGTCATTCATTTCAGTTACCTCGCTAGCTAACTGCAGCGTTAGCTACTCCGTGATAGCCAAGTCCATAACGGTTCCCTCCCTGACTGTTTAAATGCGCTTTTACAATTAATGCAAATTATGTAATTTGAGATTCGATATTGACATGGGAAATTAATTCCTAAAACAGTGCTTGTTACTGTGGACACTAACAACTGGACTGGATTTTGGTGGACTGATTAAATTTGTTTCGTAATGCATTGATTGACCAATTGTTCATTATGGTGATTATGATTATCATCACACAAGCCACACACAGCCTATATCGTTTGTTCATGTAATTTTCTTTTTTTAAATAGTAACGCTCCGTTGTAGGGTATTGCGTAAATCTGTCTACTGTAATGATTTCTCCATCTCCAGTTGATTCTTGGTCAATGTAGCTGGATTTCCGAGCAACAACATTCATGAAATGCCCCATACTATTGAACAGAGGAAGAAACCTAGAGAGGAGCCACACTATGGGATGTGACTAATTCTCTCATTGACTCACCGACAGCCAATACCTAAACAATGTTACATTTGAAAAGGAATAGTTATCTGATAACCTAACCAGTCCAAACTCAAACCAAAAAGTTGAGCAAGCAAAGTGAGAAGAGAGAGGAAGCCTTGTTTTGTGTAACTAAAAAGGAAAAGAGGATTTTGACCATATAGAAACACATGTCTGGGTGAGATGCATCTATTAACAGTTACAGGGCGATGCTGTTGCTCCTGTAGCCGTTTCTACGCTTTTATTATGTGAGCAAACAGCTACATGCAATACACAACATAATAAATAAATGTGCTATGTTCTACAAAAATAAATAAGATTAAGTAAGTAATAAGTTTTGATAGGCCTTGATTATCTGTCAGTTTTCAATTTTTCTGTATTGTTTGTACTTTTTTAAATGGCCTGGATAATGTATTATTCTAATAATAGTGCTACACGAACACACATCGTTCACCATGCTCAGGAACTGCTTTCCCTCATAATTATTAAAACTGAAGGATTTATTTAAATGTAGTGTGCATTAATTACACTATTAATGCCAATGTTTCTATTCAATGTGATTTCAGAAGGGCAAATTTGAATTATCACATTGTGAATAGAAGCGATATCATCTTACTGTATATTGTTCTAGCAACATTTGTAATAAGCCTAGATATTATAAATATCAGCAATTAACAAAGCTTTGAATATGCAATAATATTGCACTGTAATGAATCTGATGTTGAAAAACAAATAAATCTTCCCACCAGATTTCTTTTCATTTGAGTTTTATTATGTACAGTACTTTATGCCACAGTCTGCATTCTTTTAACTAGCCTGTTAACTGTGCACCTGTAATACAGTTGGGTGTTATCTTATAATTCCTGATATAATTCTATTATTTCCTTCTATCAGATGTTAGTCCTAACTATTCCACTCTAACTAACAATTTACTACAACGCCAATTTAACCCAATCAGATCTGACCTCCCTTAATTAATAAAAAAAAGTTAGATTTTCAATCAAACCCGGCTTTGTAGAATCGTTTTAATCCAATGGTGAGGTAATACATTTCCGTGTATTTGTTTCACCTCTCCAGGTTCTGGTCTGCCGTAACTACCGAGGAGATGTGGACATGTCTGAGATTGAGCACTTTATGCCCATCCTCATGGACCGGGAGGAAGAGGGCAACCTGTCCCCCATCCTAGCCCACGGAGGGGTCCGCTTCATGTGGATCAAACACAACAACCTCTACCGTATCCTTCCCAACATTCGCACAACCATTCACGAACTCTACGGTTAATTCCACACAATATTAGAGAGCCTGGTGCGTATGGGGAAGGTCATTTATTAAACATGTTCAGAGACAATCTGATCGGCAAAAATTATATTCTATACCTCTTGGTGTTTTGCACCACTAGAAAGTTGATGGGTCCGTGTTGGAACCACACAGCTTTCCGGGTTGTGATGCCTACCCCGTCAGGATAAAACAGAGGTGATGTGTATTCTTGGGTGCTCCAGCGTTCTATGCCACTCGGGTACCTCCAGCATGGGTTCCAAATTTGTTCTCTCAAAATCTCTTTTTTCAGTTTCTCTGTCGATAAAGCATGAAAATGCATGCAAACACAAAAAAGTGACGCAATCATGTGGAGTAATGTGACGAGTTTTGTTTTGATTCGGATGCCATATGCACAGCCTTCTGTAATTATGTGGACAGTGAAACTGTTTCCATTCGGCTCTATAATACAACGGTTTAGGTTATAAACGAAAGAGTATTATGCTGATAAAAATGATTCTTTTGTCAAACTATTCTGCCATTTTAAGGTCCAGTGTGGACATATTGCCAACTAGTGTCACCTGATTAAATTGTTCACCTTAACACATCTTTGATTAGTTGTAGCAACATCGAAAAAGAATGCCTGTGTCTCTTTGGTCTTCTCTTTCCTTTACAAAATTATTCAGGTGAGTGGCATGTATTACAGTAGATTATAATTCAGTGATCCGGATAGTAGTGATTTTACGATGGAGCTGTAGAAAAAAGTCCATTCCCTTAGCAACCACTACCCTTTAATATAAGCTTAGGTGATTAACTGTTAAGAAATATGATATACATTTTTACACATTTGGCAGAAAATCAATTAGCTTTACCTAAAAGGCTTTCTGTTCTGTGCAGGTTTTCTCTGAGTATTTTAAAGAGTTGGAAGAGGAGAGCATCAGAGATAACTTTGTCATAATCTATGAGTTGATGGATGAGCTGATGGACTTTGGCTACCCCCAGACTACTGACAGCAAGATCCTTCAAGAGTGAGTATTCAGTCCGTCGTCTAACATTTCTAAATATGTCACCATTATGTTGGCAGTGGCCTAACCCTCCAATATGTGACTACTCTGTGTATGCTGCATACATCAGAAGTGGTCTGTGGACATTAAGACCCTTATCTAGACCTCTCACTCCAACCCATGTCATTCATTTGTCTTATTGTTCCCCACGTTTTCCTTAATTATGTACAAACCCGCTAATGTTTCCACTGCGTGTTGTGCAAAGATCGCCCCTCTTTGGCCCTGATCGGGTTAGGGAGCTCCTGTGTTGTTTGTAAAGTGTCAAGAGTTTCATCCCAACGTTAGGACTGTCACCGACCCGTTAGTTCCTCTCATTGTTGTCCCGTTCTATCTGCCCGGCTTTCTCGGCTGGCTTCTAGGTACATCACTCAGGAAGGCCACAAGCTAGACACAGGGGGCCCGCGACCCCCCGCCACCGTCACTAACGCCGTGTCCTGGAGGTCGGAGGGCATCAAGTACAGGAAGAACGAAGTCTTCCTGGACGTCATCGAGTCTGTTAATCTTCTGGTGAGGTCACATCACGCTACCGGTCTTTCTTAAGAGTGTTTCTTTTACCGAATGATTGTGTGTTTATCGAGGTGCTTTTGAGTGATCTTTGAGTAAAGACACTTGGTTGTATTTGATGTTCTGACACTTCTGCGCAGGTGAGTGCGAACGGTAATGTTCTGCGCAGTGAGATCGTGGGTTCTATCAAGATGCGCGTGTTCCTGTCAGGGATGCCTGAGCTGCGCCTGGGGCTGAACGACAAAGTCCTGTTTGAGAACACCGGCCGTGAGTTCCTCTGTGTCACTGGATGGATTACAGTTGGGTTAAAAGACAAATCCGTGTTACATTTACAAAGCTGTTTCTGTTTGTGTTCTCCGCTCTTATCGGACACACCAATAGGTGGCTTGGCCTCTTTGCTCATTATTTCACATGGATGTCTGCATGATTTGTCACGGAAGTAGTGCCCATGTGTTTTGAGTTAGGATTCGGTTATATTCTTGGATCTACTAGATGGTCTCAGATTTGTCTGGGATTATTTCCCACACGCCCTAACTCTCTCTCTCCATCTCTATCTTTCTCACACACCCTTATTCTCCATCTCTCTCTCTCTTACACACCCGTACTCTCCATCTCTGTCTCTCTTACACACCCTTATTCTCCATCTCTCTCTCTCTTACACACCCGTACTCTCCATCTCTGTCTCTTATCACAGGAGGGAAGAGTAAATCGGTGGAACTGGAGGACACCAAGTTCCACCAGTGTGTGCGTCTGTCCCGCTTTGAGAACGACCGGACCATCTCATTCATTCCTCCCGACGGAGAGTTTGAGCTCATGTCCTACCGTCTGAACACACACGTATGTACTGTTGGACTGACTGTAACGCTCATGTCCTATCGTCTGAACACACACGTATGTACTGTTGGACTGACTGTAACGCTCATGTCCTATCGTCTGAACACACACGTATGTACTGTTGGACTGACTGTAACGCTCATGTCCTACCGTCTGAACACACACGTATGTACTGTTGGACTGACTGTAACTAACCCACTGTGGGCACTGCCATAGCCTGAGCAGATTTCAGCTTAAAGGCATTTGTATTTTCTATTTTTTGATGGTCAGGTGGGCCGTGTACATTGTATGAGAAAGACACGTTCCTTCAGAAGCTTTTCTTTTAGTTGAATTGATGTGTTGACTTTAAGCCGGTGGAACATGTTTCCCTCAGGTGAAGCCTCTGATCTGGATAGAGTCTGTGATCGAGAAACATTCCCACAGCAGGATTGAGTATATGATCAAGGTAAATACTGGCCCTGCGACGTAACTCAACAGCTGACCGCGTGCTCGTGTAACAAACGACCGCTAGCACAAAGCTATCAAAAACGTTAAGCTAAAGCGAAACCGTTAAGCTATCAAGAGCGTCCCAAACGTATTGCCGTGACCTATTCTCTCCCGTCCGTCAGGCTAAAAGTCAGTTCAAGAGACGGTCCACTGCGAACAACGTGGAGATCCACATTCCGGTTCCCACGGACGCCGACTCGCCCAAGTTCAAGACCACAGTGGGCAGCGTTAAATGGATCCCGGAGAACAGCGAGGTTGTCTGGTCCATCAAGTCATTCCCGGTGAGTTCCACACACACACCGGGCTGCACGCTAGAGCTTCACATGGAAACTGTATAACAATACCACCAGCGCAGTATGTTGCACTTATAGGTTTCGTTGACAGGGGGGTAAGGAGTATCTGATGAGAGCCCACTTCGGTCTGCCCAGTGTGGAAGCCGAAGACAAGGAGGGGAAACCCCCTATCAGTGTCAAGTTTGAGATCCCCTACTTCACCACCTCTGGCATCCAGGTAAATCCTTTTATGGTGCAGTACATATTCCATCCAGCAGGGGTCTCGGTTGTGCAGGTTATTGGTAGGATACTGACTTCTTGTAACTCGCGGGACTGTTGGTGGCGCTGTTGTAACACGGATGCTGTTTGGCTGCTCAAGCTGAAACCTGAAGGTTGTGTTTTGGTTGTTCTAATACTTCTTTGTTGTGTATTAACCTGTTTGCAGGCTATGTTGGCTGAAATTGATTGATTGATTGACTTAAATCTCCAGCATGATCTTCTTTGTCTTTTTCAATTTGGAACATATTTCTAATAAGGTTGTCACAAGAATCAATACATTGATTCCAATTTGGTACCAACGGTCTGTTTTTCACACATTCTGTATTAATTGTACTGAAGAATAATTCTACGTCTCAAAATAATGTCAAACCTTCGCAAAGAAAGACAAGTTACCGTCATCATGGCAAGTGCAGCGTTTGTATCTCACAGCTAACCAGGGAAGCCATGCTCAATGGTATCTCCTACACTAGGATATGCTAACAGGCAAACCGTCAGTGTTGGTGACAAGGTTGCTGTTTAATTTGGTGTTTCGCTTGGCTAACTCATTCACTATTAACTCTTGCTTTGCTCCGTTAACATTGTCAGGTTAACGCTATCAGGTTAAAGTTATCCGCGCAAAGGTTGACAGTCACTTCAAAATAGCCTTATTTTTAGAGGCAAAGTACATTTCTGGTCCATGAAATCGAATCGATCGGAAATACAGTGTAGATATTGTTAGTGCTGTAAATGGCTATTGTAGCTGGAAACGTCTGATTATCAAGGATATATCTACATAGGCATATAGAGGCCCAATATCAGCAACCTGTGTTCTAATCTAACTTCGTCGTTTTTAAAGGTTAATCAATCATTATAAAATGGTTATGGGATTATCTAGCACAGCTGAAAACTGTTAAAACTGTTTTCTTCAGACTAGTTCAGTATCTGAAACATCAGCTTTTGTGGGTTTTATTGCCCGCTCAAATGGCCTAAAACAAAGTATTGTCTTCTGAAACTCATCAGTCTATTCTTGTTTGGAGAAATGAAGGCCATTCCATGTGATGAATTTCCCAGTAACTAAAGATCTTGAACAACGCTGTGTACCACTTCCTTCACAGAACCAGAATCAAAAGATCCACAATTGGGCAAGATTCCTATGACTAGAATGACTTGTTTGAGAAACAGGCGCCTCAGAAGTCCTCATCTCGATTGTATATAGATGGTGGATATAGATATAAATTACTAAGTTTTTAATTGTAGTTATATTAAAATGCATCCTTTTTTGGGTGCGTTATCTTAAAAGGTATAGAGAATCAGATTATTTATTTATCGTTGTTTCAAAGTTCTAGTATTAAGACATTTTTAAATTCTACTTGCTGAAGCAGTGATACTACGTTTTCTTTCTGACGGTGTTTGGTTAGTTGTTTCAGAGACTGCTACTCTTTGCTCTCTGGTCGGTAGATCAACTAGCATTATGGCTGCAAAAACCAGCATTGAACTTATTGGGAGCTTTTCTCTGTTTCTGATCTCTTGCCCCTGTTCTTCTGTGTTCTTCGTATATATGTATTTGATTACAGCATCTCACACAGCATTCAAAGGCGACAGATTAAATGACACTTTGTTTGACTTTCTTTGGAGGATATGTGGAAGGAACACCGATTGGGCACCGGCGAGTGATGGACATTGCCATCCTGTTGTATTGCTCCATCAGAAGTGTACCCCGCTAGGTTTTGTCTTCACCACGGCACGCTCTGATTATGTAGCCACACATACTTAATGCCAGAAGTGGCACCTTGGGGGAAATGGTTGCTTGTAAACCACAGCTCCTCAAAATAGCTCACTCCGCCGGAGATCAGTGGAGCCATCATCAGAGAGATGTTACTCTTAGCTGCTGGAAGCTACGGTTTACCGTGTTTGATGAGGAGCTATTTTGTGGCCTTGACTGACCCCAAGGTCGCTTCGCTGGTGTTCCAGGTCTTCATGAGCAGAGCAGAACCCCTGTGGTCTCCTATAGAACCCACTGCACTGAACCCACACGCCACCAAGGATCCCTGCTAGTGAGGAGGAAACATCCAGGCAGTCTGTATCCATTGCAGGAAATACAGAAAGTACTGCTCACTACTACTGGGTCCGTGGGCGAGGGTCCGTGGGCGAGGGTCTGAGGCATGTGTGTGTGTGCGTGCGGGTGTTTGCGTGTGTGTCTGCGGGCGTTTGTGTGTGCGTGCGTGCGTTTGCGTGCGTGTGCGTGTACGTCCGTGCGTTTGCGTGTGTTTGCGTGTGTGTGTGCGTGCGTGTGTTTGCGTGTGTTTGTGCGTGCGTTTGCGTGTGTGTGCGTGCATTTGCGTTTGTGTGTGTGTGTGTGTGTGTGTGTCACTCCACACTCCCATGTCTGACACACGGCAACAGAGAAAAAAGAGGAGCCACATCATCAGGTCCTTAATTAGATATCTGAGCCTATTCCTGGTGTTTTACCCCCCAGCCAGGCAAGGCGTGCGGACAGATGTGCATTAAGCCCCTCAGCCATATCCCATCTGAGGTAGAAAAGGGAAGTTTACCACCAGAGCGGTTTGGGCTGCTGTAGAGGCACAGGCTGTGGGCTTTTTCCTTTATCGCCAGCTGATGGTGGGGGGGAAGCCACATCAGGGCTCCTCTGTCCCCCTTCATGGAATAATTACAGCCAGGTTCCACCTCCCCTCAGACACAGTGATGTGGGCCGCCAGCCGCTCGGAGAGATCCACTCAATATATATTCAACCCCAGGACGTATTGGCGATCTGCAAATAGGCTACTGCACTAGATTTCCCCAAAATAATCCTTGTTATTTACTGAAAAAGAAAGCGATACTGTTGGTGCTTTCTAATTCCGTCGTGGTTCCAGGTTCGCGTGCCCACGAGTGTGATTGACTGATGTGCTTTGGTGAATGGCTTGAAAGCAGATCGTTTTAGACAAACGGATCTTCTTCTAAGAAAACCAACTCAAGTCGCTTTAACCAGCGCAGACAAAATCCCTGAAGACTTTCAGAAAACCAAATATGCCATTTTTCTAGCAAGCGATTGTGAGAAATAACATTTTCACAGTGGCCCAGATTTGTATGAAACATTATGACAGATGTGTCAGATTTGTTTTAAAAAAAAATCTACATCTGTGTGGCTACTAAGACTGAACCGATAAACTTCTAGAGGCAGTATTGGCCAACCCTTTTAACTCTGACTAACTGGTATTTTCGGAACAAGAAGCCGCTCATTTCACCGCAGGCATTGTGCTGCTTTGTACGCCAGCCAATGGTGCTATAAATTAGCTTCAACCTGTGAGTATAATTCATGAATCACTTCTGATCAACACCGTTTCTAACTAACTTGGTCTTGGGGGCGAAGAACGGTAAACGATGAGGCATTCATCTTAGATTTCCACAATCTGATTCTGGTTGATACGTGTTAGAGAATAAACTGATGGACCAGGGGTACTTTTAGTGTCCACTCTACTTATTTTTGCACAGGTTAAAGTATAGATCGACATTTCTATACTTTAACCTCCACTTAAGGTCACTAGAAGTTCTTTTGGCTTGAGAGATTTTTCTGTTTCGTCAGATGTAATATTGCCGTTGTATCATAAAAGGCGTCCATGAAATGTGTTTTCTTCCTGTCAGGGTCAGAATGAGGTCATTCTCTATGATCAGTGATGCTGACAGGTTCTGGGTGATTTGGACAAAAATCCATGTTGCAATAAAAGACGTGACTTAATGGGATAATGATACAGAAATATGCATTCATAATACCTGCACCAACTTTGTATTTATTTCTCTTTAAAACTGTTTCTTCTAGTAGTTTACTCACTTCAGCTTTTAATTGTCTCATTAACAGTCACACTTATTTCATTTGAAAACTACGACTATGTCAGCACATTGCCTGATATAATAGTTCACACTAGTCTGCATACTTGTATGCATTTTTGTTTAATTATTTCCCACAGTTGTTGTTGTTGTTGTTGATAAAGTGTGTCCTGGCTCTCAGAAGGCTCCCATGTTTCTGAGGACAAGATGGCGGATGTCTTTCAGGGGTGTCCCATTGCATATAGGCATCATTTAGCCCCCATAAAGTCTGCTCCCAGAGGTGTACACGAAACAGCCTGTAAAAGAACAGCCTGTAAGGATCCGTGTCCTATTGTAACCCAGGTTCCCTTATTACGGGCCAGTTATGATTAATGGGTCCCTCGGTTTAAATGTTTTACTCCCGGAGCAGATCTCCTCCTCTTCTCCATATGGTGTTGATAAAAAGAGGATTATTTATGTGGAGAGAGTCAGGCTGTGTTGCTGTGTGCTGTCTGTGGTAGTGTGTGCTGTCTGTGGTAGTGTGTGCTGTCTGTGGTAGTGTGTGCTGTCTGTGGTAGTGTGTGCTGTCTCTGGTAGTGTGTGCTGTCTGTGGTAGTGTGTGCTGTCTGTGGTAGTGGTTGCTGTCTGTGGTAGTGTGTGCTGTCTGTGGTAGTGTGTGCTGTCTGTGGTAGTGTGTGCTGTCTGTGGTAGTGTGTGCTGTCTGTGGTATTGTGTGCTGTCTGTGGTAGTGTGTGCTGTCTGTGGTAGTGTGTGCTGTCTGTGGTAGTGTGTGCTGTCTGTGGTATTGTGTGCTGTCTGTGGTAGTGTGTGCTGTCTGTGGTAGTGTGTGCTGTCTGTGGTAGTGTGTGCTGTCTGTGGTAGTGTGTGCTGTCTGTGGTAGTGTGTGCTGTCTGTGGTAGTGTGTGCTGTCTGTGGTGTGTACTGTGGTGGTAGTGTGGATGGTGTGTGCTGTGGTGGATGGTGTGTGCTGTGGTGGTGGTGTGTGCTGTGGTGTTGGTGTGTGCTGTGGTAGTGTGTGCTGTCTGTGGTAGTGTGTGCTGTCTGTGGTGTGTACTGTGGTGGTAGTGTGGATGGTGTGTGCTGTGGTGGATGGTGTGTGCTGTGGTGGTGGTGTGTGCTGTGGTGGTGGTGTGTGCTGTGGTGTGTGTGCTGTTGTGGTGCTGTGGTGGTGTGTGCTGTTGTGGTGGTGTGTGCTGTTGTGGTGGTGTGTGCTGTGGTGTGTGTGCTGTTGTGGTGCTGTGGTGGTGTGTGCTGTTGTGGTGGTGTGTGCTGTTGTGGTGGTGTGTGCTATGGTAGTGTGTGCTGGTATGTGCTGTGTGCTGAGGACAATTACACATTGTCAAATCTGCCTGTCAGTATCATTTCTCTGGGCCGCAATTGAAGTTGTATCTCAGGGAAGATTTAAGTTCTAGACCTGAACCCCAACTGTCTTGTTCTTTACTCTGAGTGCCTCAGGGTGATTCTTGTTTCAACATAATCACGGCGATGACATGGGGAACTAACATTAACTTCTTTACGATCGGGGAATATTAACCAGAATTGACTTGATTTCCACAGAGATAAGCATCAGAATTCCATAGTGTGTTTCCTAGGTAAATATTCACCATTGAATTTATGAGATCATGTCGGAGCAGGTATTCTGCTGAAACTGTCTCTATTCGTGTAGTTTGGCTCAATCTGATCAACTACGTGAGGTGACATTCTGTGTTCCTTTGTGGCTTTTTCCCCAGTGGGTTTCACAATAGATTGGTGAAGGTTTAACGAAATTTCACAAAGGATTGGAAAGTGCTGGTTTCCTTATTTGTATAAATATCTGAACGTTTCTCAACCACTTCTTTGTAAAGACTTGTTTCTCTAGAATGTGAGAAAATGTATCATCATCAGGCATTTACAGGACATATTGAACCACGTGGGTGTTTGCTTCCTTATAATATATTTCATTGACTCTGTTCATTCTTCTTTTGGTATAAGCCTCGCCCCCACCTTAACAAACAGTAACAACCTTTTCGTTTCATTCTTTTGGAGGGTAAAATAAGACATAAGAACCTTACAATAACTTGGTTGCATATATTTCATGATTTATCTTTGTCTAAACGTCTAGGCACCGCGGTGTGTAGACTTCATATCCACTGTATGTTGGTAACGATGGAGCAGTGGAAGCACAGTTTACATGTATTCTTTGATGCTCTATTAAACATGGAGGAACAGTCCTCTAATCAGAGTAGAAATAACTCAGTCCTCCTGCTCAAACGCAGCATCAGGTGGTATTTGTATTTTTATGTCGTCTGTACAAATTGCATGGAAACGAGGAACCTTCTCTTATGGTGTTGACTTGTTAATATTTAGGAACAATTCACCTGTGAATCCCCCCCTTGCATTCAGGGATATTAACGATGCTCACTTTATTGCAGGTGCGTTACCTGAAGATCATTGAGAAGAGTGGCTATCAGGCTCTGCCATGGGTTCGCTACATCACACAGAACGGAGGTGAGCCTGTCTAAAATAAGACGCCTAATGTTTATTCATGTCTCTCACTAACGACCATGTCCTCTTAACTCTCAAATTATAACATAGCATTACATATTCCCACTCGCTGAGATATCCCCCACACGCAGTGTTTACGGGCTCTGCCACAAAGTCTCGTGAGCAAATCTTCCGCTTATCTGCCACATGGAACGTATACATACTGTAGTAGATAACACAATGTTTTATTTGCACACACGTTAGTTATTGAACTGCTGCTGCAGATGCCTTTCTTATCTATTATTGTACAACCTACTTTTTATATAAAACATTTGTAACATGTATTTAACAAGTTATTCGCCTATTAAATGATTTTGAAAGCATACACAGGGCAGGGCATTGCATTCTCTCTACAAAAAAATGATCAGAGATCAGGTATCAACTCCTTTATCTTAATAAGCGTATTGAGCAGCATTTGCAGATATTTGGTTATTTTATATGTAAACGAGTTGGGACATTTGTTTTAACCGTAGGCGGTTTCTTTGGCTGTTATTCTGTTTTTGTCAGTGTGATGATGAGTATAATTATGAATGTGCTTGTAATTCTGTTACACCAAAAGATCAATGGGTTTCATGGTTAATCATGAAAAGATTGCGAAAGGCATTAGGTCACTAGTGAAACTACAACACACTCTATGTTTCTGGAGATGAACGATATGGTAAATAAGGGAATAGACCAGTTGGCATGTTGTCCTGCTCTTCTTTTGTTGTGCAGCACGCTTAAGAGCTGAATGACCTGTGACCTGAGTCCAGTTCAGATATAGTAAAACATTGTTTTTGACTTTGGGATGCTGTTGGCAACTGTGACTACTACACTGCAACTGTGACTACTACACTGCAACTGTGACTACTACACTGCAACTGTGACTACTACACTGCAACTGTGACTACTACACTGCAACTGTGACTACTACACTGCAACTGTGACTACTACACTGCAACTGTGACTACTACACTGCAACTGTGGCTACTACACTGCAACTGTGGCTACTACACTGCAACTGTGACTACTACACTGCAACTGTGACTACTACACTGCAACTGTGACTACTACACTGCAACTGTGACTACTACACTGCAACTGTGACTACTACACTGCAACTGTGGCTACTACACTGCAACTGTGACTACTACACTGTGACTACTACACTGCAACTGTGGCTACTACACTGCAACTGTGGCTACTACACTGCAACTGTGACTACTACACTGCAACTGTGACTACTACACTGCAACTGTGACTACTACACTGCAACTGTGACTACTACACTGCAACTGTGACTACTACACTGCAACTGTGGCTACTACACTGCAACTGTGACTACTACACTGCAACTGTGGCTACTACACTGCAACTGTGGCTACTACACTGCAACTGTGGCTACTACACTGCAACTGTGGCTACTACACTGCAACTGTGGCTACTGCACTGCAACTGTGGCTACTGCACTGCCATTGTGGCTACTGCACTGCAATTGTGGCTACTGCACTGCAATTGTGGCTACTGCACTGCCATTGTGGCTACTGCACTGCCATTGTGGCTACTGCACTGCCATTGTGGCTACTGCACTGCCATTGTGGCTACTGCACTGCCATTGTGGCTACTGCACTGCCATTGTGGCTACTGCACTGCCATTGTGGCTACTGCACTGCCATTGTGGCTACTGCACTGCAAATAAAACAGTGTTAGAACATTAAGTGGGTCTTTTTGCTTAGAATAGCAACAGCAGTATGCTACTTTGATCAAGTGTGACACATTTCTCTCTCACTGTGAGATTCACTATTACAGGAAAATCACACAGAATGTGTTATCTATGTTTATTGTCAATATTCATACAGACATTTGAAAATGACTGCATTTGGGAGAATGTTAAACACAAGAGAATCAGTATTTTTTCTCTGGCTTTACTCTACACTGTATTGTGATGTACTGCAATCAGTCTCTTTTCAGGCCTCTCTTCCTGATTAGGTTATCTCTGCCCCTCCCCCCCCACCTCTGATTGGCAGGAAGGAAGCAGCCAAGCGATCGTTGTTCTTGGCGGCCACTGGCCAGCTGTCATGCTGTACTCCACCCAAACAGAGGTTATCGGAGTTCTACACTTGCATTCGCAGTGCAGACCAGGCCAACATATTTATTACCTCTAATATCAACCGAACTAAGGCATTTGTCTTTACCGACAGCCTGGTGTTTTGATCCTTCAGGAAGCACACCAGTCCTTTTGTCCTGGAGGTGTTTTATATTTGTTCTGTGCCTGATCAGACATCAGGTCCGTGCTCTGGTTTTTCCTCGTCACTGGTGACTGGAAGACAAAGTTGAACACAAACATAACTCAATTGTAGGCAGTCACTAACCTGTTTGCTGACCGGCTGATCCTGGCCATGTTTGTTAATACAATAACCCATGTACCACTGAAGCATTTTTATCAGAAATTGTAATTAAATATGATAGTGGATCTCGGCGGTACGATCGCTCGATATTGACTGTGTCCTCCTGAATAAGGTTTCACATCCGTCGTCAGCTAGGCGAGATAAATCTGGGACACTGCGAAGCGTTTAAGGGAGATGCTGCAACTCTTGACATTGATACCATCTTTTGCAAGAGCGGAAAAAAAACGTAAGAAAAACACAGGAGGAAGGGAAACTCTGAGGTCCCCGCGGACAGAGAGAACCTGCTAGTCTAATGAGAGGGGAGGGATGACAGGCGAGGACTCAGCCAAATGATGGTGACCCCTCTAGTTCGGGGTTAGTTGATGACGAATGTCTGCGATCCACAGGGATTCCACATGCTAGCCCTTGCGCTTAAATGTTTACGTTACCTTTTGTTTCGGCCGGGTTATTGCCAGTATTTTTTGCCAAGGAGTGTGTGTGTGTGTGTGTGTGTGTGTGTGTGTGTGTGTGTGTGTGTGTGTGTGTGTGTGTGTGTGTGTGTGTGTGTGTGTGTGTGTGTGTGTGTGTGTGTGTGTGTGTGTGTGTGTGTGTGTGTGTGTGTGTGTGTGTGTGTGTGTGTCTGGGGAATTCTGTGCTGGCTGAAACTGAAAGCACACTTTGAACTGTCCCCGCTCTGAACGTTACTGAAACGATTTGATACCAGTTGACTTACTGACGTCTTCAGTTCGGGTGATGGATTTCATAATGTTATGGATCATAATTATAGAACGTACAGAAGATAACGTCAGTATTGTTCATCAAAAACGGTTAATTAAATACATGAATGTGATGTATAAACGGCAGATTTGATCAAACAACAAAGCAGATCACATCAGTGTCATTACAAAGTCCCTTTGAAGGCGCTTGTATTTGGCTGAAAAGACGAGACTTCTCATGAATACTGCCTCGTGTGCTGTCTGGCATTGACCCGGTTTAGTGGACCGGTCTATGGTTTAGTCTGAAGTTGGCTCTAAATGACCCCTGATGGTGTCCTGTGGAATCTGACTCCAAGACATTAGCAGCAGATCCCTGAACGTGTCCAGTGGTATCTGGTACCAAGACATTAGCAGCAGATCCCTGAACGTGTCCTGTGGTATCTGGCACCAAGACATTAGCAGCAGATCCCTGAACGTGTCATTTGGTATCTGGTACCAAGACATTAGCAGCAGATCTCTGAACGTGTCCTGTGGTATCTGGCACCAAGACATTAGCAGCAGATCTCTGAACGTGTCCTGTGGTATCTGGCACCAAGACATTAGCAGCAGATCTCTGAACGTGTCCTGTGGTATCTGGCACCAAGACATTAGCAGCAGATCACGTCCTGTAATTTGTGAGGTGGAGCCGCCGTGGTCAGACATGTTGATCCAGCACCAAGACAAATGTTCAAACTGTGTAATTTTTCATATGACTATAAGGTAGTTCTAATAAATAATTATCCCCAAAAATGAAATTCTACGGTATTGCACGGAGGCGATCTATTGGTCAGGTGAACAGTCATTCCAGATAAATGCTTTATCTTGGACAGCCCTGGTGCTCTGGGAAATGCCACGCATCGTTTGCATTTCTACATCCACGTTCGCCTCAGAGATCCCAACTAACTACAAGCAGACGCCACCTGATCTAACAACTTGCATCACCTTGATGAGCTCTGACTTTTACTGGCTGTCAACCGCCTTCTGACTGACTTCTTGCCGTGCCCCTGTATTCTTTCCTAACCTGTAATTTTGTAGATCAAAAGATATGCAACTTTGGGAGAAGATGTCCTGAGCCGTAACTGACAGACGATTCAGTATTCTTGAGATTTATTTCAGAGTGAATCAAATTCCTGATGGCACCGGTGCTTTTATTCATGTTTAAGGGGAAATCACTGAATGAAAAAGGCAGGCAGTCCTCCTTTTACACAGCGTGGCTTTGTGTTGGTCCATGGGTACATATATTGGACACATGGTCTGATTGGCCAAACCCTTACACTACCGTTCATGCCAGTCTCCTCTGACCACATTAGGTCTCCCAGGTCAGTCTCTTCTGACCACATTAGGTCTCCCAGTATAAAGCCTGATGTCTCTGTGTGCATTCTGGATGATTTGGCGACTGGTATTATTACATCTGCTACTGAATTACCTCTGACTTCCATCATACTAGACACACTGGTAGATGTATTGGGAGTGGGACCGGTGCTGGGCGGTTCTACTGTTCACTTCCATCATATTAGACACACTGGTAGATGTATTGGGAGTGGGACCGGTGCTGGGCGGTTCTACTGTTCACTTCCATCATATTAGACACACTGGTAGATGTATTGGGAGTGGGACCAGTGCTGGGCGGTTCTATTGTTCACTTCTCCACATATCACACTTTTGCAGTCTGTTTGACCTTTTAATGAAGGTCGTGTGTGCGTTATTAAGAAATGACCGGTATGAAGGGTAGCAGATATTCATACAAATGGCACACTGCTGTGCTGATTATAAATGTATACATGTATATTGTATCAAACGTTCCCATTCCACACGGCGCGTGAGGCTGCAGCTGTTACGTGTCTGATCACGAGGAGGACGTTGTTAGCCGACACATTCCATGTTTAATGTGACTTTTAAATATGGAGCTGTGGTGCTTTAGGGCCGAGCCATACACGTCACTGTACAACTCAAGTTGGGTTTGACCGCGTTGGCAGTCTCCTCATGGCTGACTGTCGGTTTTGCAGCGTGGTCCCGGAATATCGGTGCCGGCCGCACGTACCGATTGGCATGCCGTTGCCGTGCTTGAGGTCACGGTGCCGTCACTCAAGACTATCTAAGTATATGACTGGTGTGAGCGAGTGACCCCTGCCGAACCTCCCTGAACCTCGACCCGGGAGCCTGAGTCAGCAAAGCCGCGCTGCCACGGCCCCCGTCACCGCGAAGCCAACCCCGTGCACGCGTTTAGAGGGGGGAGGAGGGAGCACGGGACCAAATGAAAGACCTCCCATGAGCGTGCAATAAAGGCCTTTAAACGCAGCCCATCAATTACCCGAGCCAAAGTAGTGCTGAGGACTTAAGCTGTCTTATTTTACCCCTTTAATGTTCTCCTCACTCAAAAGCCATATAGGAAACCAGGAAGTGTTTGATGGTTGAGAGGACAGTCATTTTGGCGCAGGCTTTAGGGGGTGGAAGTGAGCCACCAGCCCCATTGTCTAGCCTGTGTCGCGTGCACGCTGCAATTAAAACTAGAGTCAGTTAGGGCTGATGTGTGTGGGGCTGAATTAAAGAGTTCCCTCAGAAGTCAGGCACGGGTCTAATATAACCTAGTAGCGATAGTGTTGTAGTATTCTGAAGTTAATTAGGTCTCTTAAAGCTGTGTAATGGTTTAAATGGGTCCAAATACCTTGAGTTTTATGCACATGGCAAAAACGTGTTTTTTTTTGTTTTTTTTTAAGGGAACAGTTGGGTTTTACGGCAAGTAAACATGCTATGTAAAGAATGTGGCGTGGATATGTAGGAGTCTGTGTTTGACGTTTCCCAACGATCACATTTTCACGACCACCGTCACGTTAAATTAATTACCCGTAACGCCCCGTTAGTTTAGTGTTTCAGACCTGCATAACGTCACAATACTATTGGACTCGGTTCACTGTTGTATCCGTGGGTCAAATTCCCCCTAGCAACCGCAGAAACACTGCTCCGCTCGAGGCTTTCCACTTAATTGCTCTTAGAGCAGATATGGTTTAAGGCAAATGAAAAGCAGATACGCCGGGCTTAGGGAGCAAGCTGTTTCATCACCCCGTGTCGAACGCTCCTCACATCGCACTGTTTCCATAACAAACGTTTCTCTTTTTTCATGGTTATCATTAGAGGAATCTGGGCTGTGTTCTTTAGGCTAAAGAGAGGGGTTTCTACTAACAGGCGATACTGGTCTTGTTAAATCTGGCCCACGCTGTGTGCTTGTCCTCATCGTGGCGCGTGGGATTCAGCCCGCGCAAACACACACACATACATTAACAATTACACAAGCGTGTGTGTGTATGTGTGTGTGTGTGTGTGTGTGTGTGTGTGTGTTAGAGGGAGTGCGGATGTCACGCTCACCTCTACTTAAAACACTGAGATTCCTGAAGAGATAAGCGGTCAGAACTTGGCCTGAGCAGAGAAACCAAACTCGACACAGCTGTTTGCTTCACTCTGTAAATGTATGTGCATTTAACATGTTTATTTATGACTCACGCTGCCAAGCAGAGCACTGGAGGATCACAACTCCACATCTCCTTAAAACATACAATATTTGGTCTGAGGCCTTCCAAGGAAACCTATTCTTTAGCTGGTTTTGCCTGTTTCAATGAGAGTCATCTGTACTCTGTGTCTTTCCGCTGTTCGATTTTACAATGGGTGGAGCTTCCAGGGGACAGTGAGTGGAGCTTCCAGTGGGCGGAGCTTCCAGGGGACACACCTGATGCTCTGTGGTTTGGCTCTAGGGGAAATGTATAGAAAACGTTAATTTGTGTGAATTATTTTCCAGCGTGTGATTATTTGAGTCTTCTATGTATTTTGTTACTCTTTAAACCTACTCCTGTTTAAAAAGTTCAGTATTCATTTGTGGTTTGACTATTTTGATTAAGTTCTCTAAAACAAATAGTCTGTCTTTTGCAGATTACCAACTCCGAACCCAATAGAAGGCGATGGAAGGTGACGGAAGAATCCATATTTCTATTGGACCAGGGATTGGTCAATGAAGTACAATTCGACTTCACCTGTGTCA
Source organism: Dallia pectoralis (assembly GCA_029465975.1). NCBI lineage: Eukaryota > Metazoa > Chordata > Actinopteri > Esociformes > Umbridae > Dallia > Dallia pectoralis. Next base: position 6,993,989 of record CM055751.1, read on the forward strand.
TGGATATCTGTTGTAAAATGTCATTATTTGTTTTCATTTCAAGCTTGAATATTGGTTCAAGTTTAGTGCCATCATATATAAAATGCTTCTTAATTGGTCACAGTATATTCCTTGGTTACAGTTTGACTCTAGCTGTAAAATGTACGATAGTTCCTTAGGTAGCGAGAGGTAAGTCTTTTGCCAATAATGAGTACAATTATTGAATGTCCTCTTTTACATCCAAATTATCTCCTGGAGATGTGATCTCTTATTTTATAGGTCAATGTCGGGTGCTAAAAATGTCACATTTAAGCAGTACCAGTGTTATAAGAAGTCAATGTGAACTACCACACACACACACATGCACGCGCGCATTGTTAATTTATCTGTTCATATAGTTATACGCGGGAAAAAAATAATGCCTTTCAACATATTGTCTGGTCAGGAGTCTTATAACCTAATGTTTGTGGCTTTTAACGATCCAAATACGATGCATTGGTCAGTTGGCTGATTCAAATGCACCCGGTTGTTTTTTTGTTACAGTCGTGACACTGAATTTCAGGCCACCGTAATCTCTGAAGCACACAATCTCCTGTTGACTTGTTTAAATGGTTCATACCCATATTTCTAGTTAAATTCTATGTTTTTTGTCGTTCTCGTCTTTTTATTTTTGTTGTCTGTACGTTGGTTAGGGGGAAACACAGTGATGAAGTAAACTCTTCTGACCGAATAAAGCTGGCTCATAAGAGCTTGTGTGTGCGCATCGCTCGCAGATCGTTTTGTTGGCTTTGTAAGAGTTACTATCAGTGTTAAGTGATGACTGCCAGTGCTGCTTCGAATACGTTCTTAAAAGAAAACAGAGCAAAATCTGTGGCATTAAAACCCATCTCTGTGGCGATACCACCATGGGATCGTTTCTCCCTTATTCGGTTTCATGATCTTGGTCTTGTTGTGTCTCAATCACAGGGCCAAGCAACAGTCATCGTGGATTTGTGTTTGGATTCTGTGGTTCTTCTCCATTCATTATTTGATTTCAACAGTTTACATAAGACAAGAGCATGTGGCTATGCTGCAACTGTATCAATGCCTGATTGATTAAATGTGTTTATCAAATTACCAACTCTACTCTAAAAATAAAATGACAATTTGTTTTCAGCATAAAGAAGTGGAAACGGCATCGTCCAGATAGACTTTTGCTTACTTTTGAATAATGTGACACAGGTAACCCTTCAAACTCTTAGAATTAGGCGACCACTGTTCTGTTAAACTGCTTTTAGTAGTGATTTTGACTTGCCTGTTTTGCGATCCATACTGTATCTCTTAAAATCATGAATAAATAAAGTAGTTTTATCAGAAGTGTGGTTTCATTTAAATAAATACTAATGCAGGAATGTCCTTCATGTTTTGCGCTATGGTTCAGAAAGCCGTTTTATTGTCAAATAAGGTAAAGAAGGTTATTCAGAGATTGGAATTTCTGTGTGCATGTAATTGAGTAATGGAGTGCATTCATGTGTTTGGCAGCAAGTTGTCTAAATACTCATTCTGTTCTGACAAATCCAGGGCATGATGCTGTGTCACCTGGGTAGAATATGTGATCATAAACACTGACACATTTGAGGAGTTTCATAAGATGTGATGAACACCATGGCGTTAGAGTTATATAAATTACATAAAATAATAATAATAATTTGTCATTGAGTTTGACATCAGATATGGTATAGTGGCTCAATTAGCTGTTGGGATGGAGCGTACTCGCGAACAAAGTAATGTGCTCAACAACGAATAATAATTTGTTTCAAGACTGACTTGTGGCTCTGTAGTTACATTACGGTAGCAGGCCTTGAGTCATGACGGACAGAATGGTCCTGTGTAGATGTGTGTGTGTGTGTGTGTGTGTTTGAAAATGCAAAGACTTTACCAAAGGTTCTCTGACCTTACAAAGGATGACCACCAAAAGGAGCTGATAGTTGATAGAGGTGATAAAGCTGATAGTTGATAGAGCTGATAGGTGATAGAACTGATAGTTGATAGAGCTGATAGTTGATAGAGGTGATAGTTGATAGAGGTGATAGTTGATAGAGCTGATAGGTGATAGAGGTGATAGAACTGATATTTGATAAAAGTGATAGAACTGATGTTATGTTGTAACCTTGTTATACACTGATGAGCCAAAACATGACCACTCACAGGTGAAGCGAATACAACTGGTTGATTTGATGACATGCAAACAATCAGTTCTCTTAGACAACATGTTGGATGCAGGAGAAATGGGCAGGAGTAAAGACCTGAGTGACTTTGACAAGGACAAACCACAAACCAGCAACAGGGTGTTGGGTGCCCAAGGCTCATCAATCCGTTACGGCAACGAAGACATCCCTGTCAAGTTTAAACCAACAGAAAGTCTACTGTGGCACAAGTTACAAAACATTTTTAATGATGGTATCAAGATAAATCAGAATTAAATTGCCAAGTAGGTTTACACATACGAGGAACTTTCTTTGAAATGTTGTTGCATAACAGTGCTGAAGTGTATGAAACATAAATAACCATCCAAGTAGCAGTGAAATGGAATGAAAGTTCTCGCCAGGAATGTGCAACACAGTGAAGCGATGTGCAATCGTCAAGTCAGTAGTTTAGAGTAGTGCTTTAATATGTATCCACACACATCAGTGTATTTAGCGGGTTTATCAATTGTTGTGACGTGTCTCTCAGATGGAGTGATTATTACAGGTGAGTGCTGACTCTCAGGTGCACGGCTAAGACAACTTACGTCTTCTAATTAAAACAGTCGGGATACGAAGGAGAATAAAAGACATTTAGTGCAGAATGCACACGGGTACTCTACGTCTTCACTTAGATATGCCAGGAGCTCAGAAGAATTCACGGACACTAGCCTCTAAGTCCTCATCGCTGAGCTCAAATGCTTCCGTTGGCATGTATATTTATTGCCCCATTTTGGGATTCCGCTGTAGGTTGAATGAGGAGCAAGGCGGTGTGATGGAATCCAAATTCTTCGTCCATAAACCCCACGTTTTCCTATACCAGCCACGTACCGTATATATATATCATGATTGTAGGGACTAATAACGTTTTTGAAACCCTGTTGCTTTAAGGAGTGTCCGGGTCATTCTGAAAAGTCATTTTTTTTGCCCTATCCATGTGTGCCAGGCCCCTATGACTCACACTGTAAATGATTTATTAAATGCCACTCAATGTATTTATGGATTTGCTCTTATCTTTATGTGCACAAATAGCTCCAGGTGGCTATCGGGCTTAGAAACAAATGCTGCAGATTGTTCCGGAACCTGTCCTAAAAGCATCGCCATCTTGAAAAGTTATCTTATTGCACAGGTCTCATTGGAGTAAGCATCTCTGTTTTATTAGCTTCTGGAGCCTTCCCGGGGTTAGACGGCTTTGTTTCGATCACAGGGAGCAGAGAGCCGCAGCTGAACTGGAAACAGTTGTACAGAAATAGTCAATTTAAGAAGCTTAATATTTGACCCATTGTTATGGCTGTGTTGACATTGTGGCTGCTCTTGTGTAACCACGAGGTTCTTATCAGTCGTTAGGATCTGTCTTCTTGTGCCAGACCGGACCGGAGTAGAAGACGCGAACGGTAGCGAGACAGCAAAGAGACGTGGCGTCGCCAGTTTGCCAAGTGCAGCCGATCACTGTGACTCACTACGTGTATCGCTTGGCTACAATCAGGTCACAGTGTATCTTGATAAAATACGCTTTAAGACCGTGAGATGTTGTCAATGCCTTTCTATTCTTATCTGGAGTCTCTGGAATAGCTGAATGGCACGCAACCACTGAAATGACATTTGACCTATTCAGGCTACAGCAGCACCACCGCAGCTGGACAACAGGTCCTGTCAGAGAATATAGTCGGAGAATATTGTTGTGAGATCTCAAACTGTAGATGTTGTTACTTAGCGAATGATGTGCGTTGCAGTGTGTATTATCACAGTCCGACACACACACGCACACATACACACACACACACACACACACACACACACACTCACACACAACACACGTTTATAAAGGTTGCCCAATTTCACAAAACACACAACAATCAACCCTAAAACCATTCATGCAATTTATACGGGAGTGGCGACCAAGCCATTTCAATGCAATTTGAAGAATATCATTCCACTGTCTAACAAATCCAGACCACTGACAGTCTACATGGCACAAGTCTAACCATCAAATTCAGGCCAAGAGCTGACTACAGATGTACATGTAGGTTTGTAAGACCCCCAGGGACCCCCCGCTGTCAATGGCAAAGTGTATTAATCAACTGGTCAGAAAGACAATCAGCGGGGAGGGGATGCATTACTGGCACACGGCCTGGCTACCCAGCCACCAGTCCACCATTATTTCCATATTGTACCGGAGAATTCCTGAGGAGAATGTGAGGCCATCTGTCAAAAAGCTGAATCTGAACCGAACGTGCGTCTTACAACAGGACGATGACCCCGAATGCACGAGCCACAACAGAACGTTTAATTAGGAGGAAATTGATTGATGGTTAGGGAACAATTGAGTCAAAGCCCGGATGTCAATCTTATGAAAATGCTTTGGGGGTTCCATGGAGTGCAGGAAAACACTGAAACACTGAAACATGACACTGTTGACAGAGCTGTAAAGAAGAGTGGACATACGTTTTTACTAGTAAATGGAAGAAACAAGTAGACTGTTAAGAAATGGCACCATTAAGGTATTTGGCCCGAAGTTTATATTTAATATTTCAGTGCGTTCCTTTATCTGTCAGTAGTGAAGCTGGGATATATTGTCCAAAAACGTAAACTAAGGAAACTTTCCAACAAGTGCACTTGTTCACATGACTTTAGATTGACTGTAAAGATTTGCCTTTTAGCAATACTTTCAGATGTTGTAAAAAAACAATTAGTCAACAAAAAAAACGTTCTAATGCTAAATCTTTCCAAACCTGACCCACTATTGACATGCTTTAACTACGCCCGTAAAAATGTAAGAGCTGATGATGTGATATATACGGATATGTTATTTCTCGTCCAGATCCAACCGTATGAAACATCGGGGAAATTATGCCTGGTTTTCGAGGTAGATATAGGAAAATGTCTTTGATAAAGTCTGCCTAAAATTGATTTATAAATGCATTTTAGGAGAATCTCTTGATGAAGCTGGAGCTTGAGGACCTGTGAAGTGTCTCTTTCTCTAACTAGACACTCAAATATAATTGTCCTCTTGTCCGGTTGTGCATTGGGGACACCCACTCTTTCTTTTAGAGACAGTTTGCACTGTTCTGGGTGTAGTACACATTTTTTACGAGATCTTCCATTACTTGGCATTGTCTCGCATGGAATGGTCTTCTTTCTCAGAACAAGAATAGACTGACGAGTTTCAGAAGAAAGTTCTTTGTTTCAGGTCCGTTTGTGCTTGTAATCAAACCGACAAACACCGATGCTCCAGATACTGAACTAGTCTGAAGAAGGCTAGTTGTATTGCTACATACTCGCAAATGATGATCAATTAGCATTTTAAATAAGAATAATTCACTTGGATTAGAAAACACAATTTTTCATTGGAACAGAGAAGTGCTGGTAGCTGATAATGGGCCTCTTTACGCCCACATACATATTCCATCACAAGTCATCTGTTTCCATCTACAATTGCGAAAGTACACCGCAGTACTGCTAAAAACAGATAGGGGGTGCTGTCATCCACTCTATCCATTACACTTCACCCAGGTTTCTCAAAGATTTTGTAATAAAGAAACAACAATACTAAACTTTATAAAGAAAGAAACCAATTCCCTCTAGTCATTTACAATGCTTGATATTCATTGATATGGGTCTGAAATTCTCACCAATATAAATTTCTCAGTTGGAATATGCAAAATGACTGAACACATTCTTGAGGGTTTTCCAGTATTCTTCTCATGTACAACCACTTAAAACACGCAGAACATTAGAACTGCAGTTGCAATTAAGGCTCGATCTCAGGTTGTGACCTCATTGTGCCCTGATTGTCTACTGAAAAAAAGGTTTAGATATACAACACAAGCTATACATTAACAGTTGCGTCAGTGGTTTACCAACTTGTAATGTAGTTAACGACAAATCCAGACCTATCTAATGGTATGTTTACCTCCAATTGTCTCGTCATTAATATTCCATCATACTTCTCCTGTGATTGGCCGGTGACACCTGACAATGGTTGTTTCTGCTTGTTCAGCCATTAACAATCAATCTTTCTTCGGCTGTCCAATAAACTCAGGAGGCAATTTCAGTTAGGAGCGAATCAATCACCGCAGAGCAAACTGGCACTCAGCTCTGGTACCAACCTCATGTGCTAATGAGGAAATTACTGCAGCTTTTGCTCAATCAATGGAAAGCTTGTCGGATTTAGGGGTTTACAACCTAATCGCCTGTCGGTGATGTAATAATAAACACGTTTCTCAAAAGACACATCAACCACGTAGAAGGCCAGAGACAACTTAACAATCAGATGACGGCTGTACTCATTGTCTGAGAGAAACACGTCCACGCACAAGACACAATCTGTAAAAAAAAAACTAAAAGCATAATCAACATTAAACTGTAAATCGATCGGGATCAAGTTTATTTTACCTAAACAAATCTTCCCGACCTTGGCTGTCGCGAGTGTGAGCACATTCCAATGGTTGCATATCCTCACTCTGGCTGGATTTCACATGCATTTCAGTCCTTATCCAGAGTGACTTACAGCAGTGGCCTGTGGGGATCAAATCCAGATCCTCTGGCATTTCAAATGCCATCTTAACTGAGCCACACGGGATCCTGACAGGGTAGATAAATCAAGAAACTAGACTCAAGTCATCATCCTAATGTGATATTCAAACCCTGACTCACTAAGCTAGTCTGCTACAAGGCTCTCAAGAAAATACCTTACGGCCTACTCATTCATTCTTTGATTTCAGTTTACACTTGGAAATGCAAAAATGAAGTTGCGTAAATTCTCAAGTTGAATTGTATGTCCATGTAACCTAAAATTAAAGTTGATGACGTGCAGAACTTTTTTTTACACCCACCTCTGCTTCTACTCATAGGCTTTCACAAGCATCCTTAGTCACTACAAACCATTTTTACAATGGAGCATCCAGGGTTGGAAAGAAGGAAGTTCCTCAAGAAAAACAAAAGTTGATTATAAACATTAGGAAAAGTATTTCACTAACTTCACTGTAAAGGAACTCGCCCGATTGGTTCGAACACTTATTTATCCTCCTGGAGGCGTACAATCATATATATTTGTTTATAGCCCCAGGCGTCTTTGACGACCCCACAAATCATAAAACAGATGACATTATAATGGGCCTAGGATGAGTGAACCAGAGCCGTATAAAGTCTGTTGGAATTCCAAAGTGCTCGGCTCTGACGTGAGCCAATCGGGAGCCGGCAGGTAAACCAGTACAGACTGCGTGGCAGCTCACACACTGACAGGTACACCGCATGCTCCGGAAGCCTCGTGTTTGTTATGGTCTGGTGCTGTGTCACCTGGCAACCGCAGTTAAACACATGGCGGGTGTGAGTGAGAGGGGTGCGTGACGTCGGCGGAGAGTCTTTCCCCACACGGAGGGTGCAGTAGGGCGGGGGGGGAGGGCGGGTGTCGGAAGCTGAGGGGAGGAGCCATCGGCACCAGCATCACCCAGGACAGCTGTAATCAGACGGACTGACTGACAGACTGAAAGGGAATCGCTATGAGATCAGCCTCCCACACACACACACACACACACACACACACACACACACACACACACACACTGATATCATTGCCACGATAGGGTGTACTGGATCTGCAACCATGTTTAGGTAGGGAGCATGTGGCAATTTGACATCCACATAGAATACCCAGGGTCACACTCCCTCCACCGTCTTGTCGTTTTCCCACAATGCATCCTGGTGCCATCTATGAGAATGGATTTTTTGCTTACCATGTCATCTACCCAGAGCATGACATGTGCCTACTACATATACTGTACTACATGTACTGTACTATAGTGCCTACTACATATACTGTACTACATGTACTGTACTATAGTGCCTACTACATATACTGTACTACATATACTGTACTATAGTGCCTACTACATATACTGTACTATAGTGCCTACTACATATACTGTACTATAGTGCCTACTACATATACTGTACTACATGTACTGTACTATAGTGCCTACTACATATAGTGTACTACATATACTGTACTATAGTGCCTACTACATATACTGTACTACATGTACTGTACTATAGTGCCTACTACATATACTGTACTACCTATACTGTACTATAGTGCCTACTACATATACTGTACTACATGTACTGTACTATAGTGCCTACTACATATACTGTACTACCTATACTGTACTATAGTGCCTACTACATATACTGTACTACATATACTGTACTATAGTGCCTACTACATATACTGTACTACATATACTGTACTATAGTGCCTACTACATATACTGTACTACATATACTGTACTATAGTGCCTACTACATATACTGTACTATAGTGCCTACTACATATACTGTACTACATATACTGTACTATAGTGCCTACTACATATACTGTACTACATATACTGTACTATAGTGCCTACTACATATACTGTACTATAGTGCCTACTACATATACTGTACTATAGTGCCTACTACATATACTGTACTACCTATACTGTACTATAGTGCCTACTACATATACTGTACTACATATACTGTACTATAGTGCCTACTACATATACTGTACTACATATACTGTACTATAGTGCCTACTACATATACTGTACTATAGTGCCTACTACATATACTGTACTACATATACTGTACTATAGTGCCTACTACATATACTGTACTATAGTGCCTACTACATATACTGTACTATAGTGCCTACTACATATACTGTACTATAGTGCCTACTACATATACTGTACTACATATACTGTACTACCTATACTGTACTATAGTGCCTACTACATATACTGTACTACATATACTGTACTATAGTGCCTACTACATATACTGTACTATAGTGCCTACTACATATACTGTACTATAGTGCCTACTACATATACTGTACTACATATACTGTACTATAGTGCCTACTACATATACTGTACTACATATACTGTACTATAGTGCCTACTACATATACTGTACTATAGTGCCTACTACATATACTGTACTATAGTGCCTACTACATATACTGTACTACATGTACTGTACTATAGTGCCTACTACATATACTGTACTACATATACTGTACTATAGTGCCTACTACATATACTGTACTACATGTACTGTACTATAGTGCCTACTACATATACTGTACTACCTATACTGTACTATAGTGCCTATAACACATATACTGTACTACATGTACTGTACTATAGTGCCTACTACATTTACTGTACTACATGTACTGTACTATAGTGCCTACTACATATACTGTACTACCTATACTGTACTATAGTGCCTACTACATATACTGTACTACATGTACTGTACTATAGTGCCTACTACATATACTGTACTACATGTACTGTACTATAGTGCCTACTACATATACTGTACTACATGTACTGTACTATAGTGCCTACTACATATACTGTACTATAGTGCCTACTACATATACTGTACTATAGTGCCTACTACATATACTGTACTACATGTACTGTACTATAGTGCCTACTACATATACTGTACTACCTATACTGTACTATAGTGCCTACTACATATACTGTACTACCTATACTGTACTATAGTGCCTACTACAGTATATGTAGTAGGCACTATAGTACAGTATAGTGCCTACTACATATACTGTACTATAGTGCCTACTACAGTATATGTAGTAGGCACTATAGTACAGTATATGTAGTAGGCACTATACTGTACTATAGTGCCTACTACATATACTGTACTACATGTACTGTACTATAGTGCCTACTACATATACTGTACTACCTATACTGTACTATAGTGCCTACTACATATACTGTACTACATATACTGTACTATAGTGCCTACTACATATACTGTACTACATATACTGTACTATAGTGCCTACTACATATACTGTACTACCTATACTGTACTATAGTGCCTATTACATATACTGTACTACATGTACTGTACTATAGTGCCTACTACATATACTGTACTACCTATACTGTACTATAGTGCCTACTACATATACTGTACTACCTATACTGTACTATAGTGCCTACTACATATACTGTACTACATATACTGTACTATAGTGCCTACTACATATACTGTACTACCTATACTGTACTATAGTGCCTACTACATATACTGTACTACCTATACTGTACTATAGTGCCTACTACATATACTGTACTACATGTACTGTACTATAGTGCCTACTACATATACTGTACTACCTATACTGTACTATAGTGCCTACTACATATACTGTACTATAGTGCCTACTACATATACTGTACTATAGTGCCTACTACATATACTGTACTATAGTGCCTACTACATATACTGTACTATAGTGCCTACTACATATACTGTACTATAGTGCCTACTACATATACTGTCCTATAGTGCCTATAACACATATACTGTACTACATATACTGTACTATAGTACCTACTACATATACTGTACTACCTATACTGTACTATAGTGCCTACTACATATACTGTACTATAGTGCCTACTACATATACTGTACTACCTATACTGTACTATAGTGCCTACTACATATACTGTACTATAGTGCCTACTACATATACTGTACTATAGTGCCTACTACATATACTGTACTATAGTGCTTACTACATATACTGTACTATAGTGCCTACTACATATACTGTACTATAGTGCCTACTACATATACTGTACTATAGTGCCTACTACATATACTGTCCTATAGTGCCTATAACACATATACTGTACTACATATACTGTACTATAGTACCTACTACATATACTGTACTACCTATACTGTACTATAGTGCCTACTACATATACTGTACTATAGTGCCTACTACATATACTGTACTACCTATACTGTACTATAGTGCCTACTACATATACTGTACTATAGTGCCTACTACATATACTGTACTATAGTGCCTACTACATATACTGTACTATAGTGCCTACTACATATACTGTACTACCTATACTGTACTATAGTGCCTACTACATATACTGTACTACCTATACTGTACTATAGTGCCTACTACATATACTGTACTACCTATACTGTACTATAGTGCCTACTACATATACTGTACTACATATACTGTACTATAGTGCCTACTACATATACTGTACTACCTATACTGTACTACATATACTGTACTATAGTGCCTACTACATATACTGTACTACATATACTGTACTACCTATACTGTACTATAGTGCCTACTACATATACTGTACTACCTATACTGTACTATAGTGCCTACTACATATACTGTACTACCTATACTGTACTATAGTGCCTACTACATATACTGTACTACATATACTGTACTATAGTGCCTACTACATATACTGTACTACCTATACTGTACTACATATACTGTACTATAGTGCCTACTACATATACTGTACTACATATACTGTACTACCTATACTGTACTATAGTGCCTACTACATATACTGTACTACCTATACTGTACTATAGTGCCTACTACATATACTGTACTATAGTGCCTACTACATATACTGTACTACATATACTGTACTATAGTGCCTACTACATATACTGTACTACCTATACTGTACTATAGTGCCTACTACATATACTGTACTACATATACTGTACTATAGTGCCTACTACATATACTGTACTACATATACTGTACTATAGTGCCTACTACATATACTGTACTACCTATACTGTACTATAGTGCCTACTACATATACTGTACTACCTATACTGTACTATAGTGCCTACTACATATACTGTACTACCTATACTGTACTATAGTGCCTACTACATATACTGTACTACCTATACTGTACTATAGTGCCTACTACATATACTGTACTATAGTGCCTACTACATATACTGTACTACATATACTGTACTATAGTGCCTACTACATATACTGTACTACCTATACTGTACTATAGTGCCTACTACATATACTGTACTACATATACTGTACTATAGTGCCTACTACATATACTGTACTACATATACTGTACTATAGTGCCTACTACATATACTGTACTACCTATACTGTACTATAGTGCCTACTACCTATACTGTACTATAGTGCCTACTACATATACTGTACTACCTATACTGTACTATAGTGCCTACTACATATACTGTACTACCTATACTGTACTATAGTGCCTACTACATATACTGTACTACCTATACTGTACTATAGTGCCTACTACATATACTGTACTACCTATACTGTACTATAGTGCCTACTACATATACTGTACTACATATACTGTACTATAGTGCCTACTACATATACTGTACTATAGTGCCTACTACATATACTGTACTACATATACTGTACTATAGTGCCTACTACATATACTGTACTACATATACTGTACTATAGTGCCTACTACATATACTGTACTATAGTGCCTACTACATATACTGTACTATAGTGCCTACTACATATACTGTACTACCTATACTGTACTATAGTGCCTACTACATATACTGTACTACATATACTGTACTATAGTGCCTACTACATATACTGTACTACATATACTGTACTATAGTGCCTACTACATATACTGTACTATAGTGCCTACTACATATACTGTACTACATATACTGTACTATAGTGCCTACTACATATACTGTACTATAGTGCCTACTACATATACTGTACTATAGTGCCTACTACATATACTGTACTATAGTGCCTACTACATATACTGTACTACATATACTGTACTACCTATACTGTACTATAGTGCCTACTACATATACTGTACTACATATACTGTACTATAGTGCCTACTACATATACTGTACTACATATACTGTACTATAGTGCCTACTACATATACTGTACTACATATACTGTACTATAGTGCCTACTACATATACTGTACTACATATACTGAACTATAGTGCCTACTACATATACTGTACTACCTATACTGTACTATAGTGCCTACTACATATACTGTACTACCTATACTGTACTATAGTGCCTACTACATTTACTGTACTACATATACTGTACTATAGTGCCTACTACATATACTGTACTACATATACTGTACTATAGTGCCTATTACATATAATGTACTACATATACTGTACTACATATACTGTACTATAGTACCTACTACATATACTGTACTACATATACTGTACTATAGTGCCTACTACATATACTGTCCTATAGTGCCTACTACATATACTGTCCTATAGTGCCTATAACACATATACTGTACTACATATACTGTACTATAGTACCTACTACATATACTGTACTACATATACTGTACTATAGTGCCTACTACATATACTGTCCTATAGTGCCTATAACATATACTGTCAAATAGTGCCTATAACACATATACTATCCTACATATACTTGCACTTATTTTAGACTTAGAATTAGAGTATTCTCCAAGCATTCCATTATATTTGTGCTCAATAGTGAACTGTCAACTCAGGTATTTTCCCAAATTGTATCTAATGTGACGCAGATACTGCTGCAATTGTGTACTTTGATATGAATAGTGTGTAGTTCCGGATTTCCCTAGTGCTATTTGTGATGTGCTGGTCTCCATGCACACGGGCGGTGCTTTGACATGTTGGCTAGGCGTGTTTTGTGCCGAGCAAAAAAAACTATTTTGGAAAATCTGGCACTTGTGTAATAGCCTCTGTCTCCTCGAGATACACTCTGACGCTCAGGTGATTACAGGACACACAGGTACACACGGCACTGTGCACGCTGCCATGGCAACAGCTAATAACAATAATGAGTCATCTGGTCAGAGTTCAATGGGTCCACCCACACACACGCACACACAAACACACACAAACACACACAATAGAGAGACAATACGTTTTGACAGACTCCACTCGCCAAGTTGTAGTGTCATGACTAACCTTTGAACTTGACATTCGATTTGGCAGTCCATATATGTGTCAATCTGCCATACCTTTATGGACATGCTTAAAAAATATTTTTTGGTGAATATAAAAAAATAAATGTTCAGTTACAAAAACGTTGCCGCGTTATAGTTGTAACAAGTGTATAACGTTTTATGGTAACAGCGTAATAAAAGTAATATAATACCATTCTCAAATTAATGAACCACTTTTGTGAATTACTGATCATGTTACCAACCTGTCCTAGATTCTACAGTCCATTCAGCCAGTGGCAGCCCTCTAATAAAGCACGTCTATTTTGGTTAGGCTTTGAGGTTTCAGAGAGACAAGATGTGTTTGAGATCAGAGTTCCCCTTTGACAGGGGGCTTTACCCTCTCATTGTCCCACCTCAGGCACAGTCAGGTCTGGAACTGTCCCGGGAGCATTCAGAACGGGCTTTTGTCCATGGTTACCTTGAATTACCCGTTCAACCTTTTCGTCTACACAGACGTCTAATGCAGGTTGATCTGGGATGTTATATTGCTTGCGTCAAATGTTTCTGGAGTTCTCATTTTGCCTTACGGTAAAACGTTACAAAAACGGATCGACTGAACGCCCTAAACGCAGGCATTTTTGAAAGACACTCGTAGACACGGATCCCGTGCACAGAATACACGTGCAAAATACACATGCACATTTTAAAAGTGACTTAAAAGTTGTCCGCGTGTTTCCAGGATCACTCGGTTCAGGTGACCACGCGTTGTACCTCATTTCCATTTGTGCGTGTGCGTGTGTGTGTGTGCGTGTGCGTGTGTGTCCCTCTCTACATCTGCTTCTGCGCAGCATGCAGACTAACCACCAGTGTGACATGTGCACTGCCTGCCTCCATAATTTGGCCCCTGCCACCATCACCACGACCAGTCTCCATAACAGCCATGAAGTGGTTTTGTGCCGTAACTGCTTTAAGGCGAGTAAAAATAAACCCCATAGACACATGTGCTTCTGGTTTAACTCTGGTGGGGGGGATAGAAAACGACCACTCATTGTGACCTATTTACGTTGAGTTGTTATGATTAGGCACAAACCAGTGTGCAATTTACAGATTATTTCCTTCAAATAAGAGGGTAGGCTTGTGCCAGAGACAAAAGTTCATAGGAATTGTGAGCAGGGAGAAATGGGGTTATGCCGGAAAAAGTGGGAGTAAAAATAGATGACACAGACCACATAATGACATCTACAAATAGCATCCACACAAAGATCCTGGAAAAGATGAGATGACTGGGGTCTCCAGATGTCCACCACAGGGGCATCTCTCTGCTGCTCGTCTACGTCTTCCTCTAAACTCACAAATGCACCGAGTCACGTCGAGATTTTTCGCCAGAGGATAAAGGGCAGAGCAATACAGTCATTCATTGAAAGGTGAAAAAGTTCAAAGCAAGCGTGAGATTTATTGAAAGCCGACTTTAGGTTGCATAGTGCCGTTATGTCCAATAGGAATCTCATGTGTTCGTATCACCCTGTTAGAACTTGCAGCTTTCCTCTATATATACTGTCTGTACTCATGACGACTTGACCTTTCTGTCCAGAGGCGATATAGATAATTATTAGGGCTAAATCAACGCATTAACGTGTGCGGATAATCTGTAAATTCTCAGTGAACACATTTTTGTCAATTTTAGCCTCAGATGCACCCCTAGTGAGAGGTTGACCTTAGAAAGAGCTGTCAGGATCGCAGTTCTCACATGTATTAATTGCCTGCCAGTAAATATATTGCTGGTTGACTTGACCTGAGCGCTTCACAGACATTTTAATTCTATAAATCATTGGAGAGTAAGCATTCATGGCACTAGTTTAAAACAACTGCCTAACAACACTAGTTTAAAACAACTGCCTAACAACACTAGTTTAAAACAACTGCCTAACAACACTAGTTTAAAACAACTGCCTAACAACACTAGTTTAAAACAACCGCCTAACAACACTAGTTTAAAACAACCGCCTAACAACACTAGTTTAAAACAACCGCCTAACAACACTAGTTTAAAACAACCGCCTAACAACACTAGTTTAAATCAACCGCCTAACAACACTAGTTTAAAACAACCGCCTAACAACACTAGTTTAAAACAACCGCCTAACAACACTAGTTTAAAACAACCGCCTAACAACACTAGTTTAAAACAACCGCCTAACAACACTAGTTTAAAACAACCGCCTAACAACACTAGTTTAAAACAACCGCCTAACAACACTAGTTTAAAACAACCGCCTAACAACACTAGTTTAAAACAACCGCCTAACAACACTAGTTTAAAACAACCGCCTAACAACACTAGTTTAAAACAACCGCCTAGCAACACTAGTTTAAAACAACCGCCTAGCAACACTAGTTTAAAACAACCGCCTAACAACACTAGTTTAAAACAACCGCCTAACAACACTAGTTTAAAACAACCGCCTAGCAACACTAGTTTAAAACAACCGCCTAACAACACTAGTTTAAAACAACCGCCTAACAACACTAGTTTAAAACAACCGCCTAACAACACTAGTTTAAAACAACCGCCTAACAACACTAGTTTAAAACAACCGCCTAACAACACTAGTTTAAAACAACCGCCTAACAACACTAGTTTAAAACAACCGCCTAACAACACTAGTTTAAAACAACCGCCTAACAACACTAGTTTAAAACAACCGCCTAACAACACTAGTTTAAAACAACCGCCTAACAACACTAGTTTAAAACAACCGCCTAACAACACTAGTTTAAAACAACCGCCTAACAACACTAGTTTAAAACAACCGCCTAGCAACACTAGTTTAAAACAACCGCCTAACAACACTAGTTTAAAACAACCGCATAACAACACTAGTTTAAAACAACCGCCTAACAACACTAGTTTAAAACAACCGCCTAACAACACTAGTTTAAAACAACCGCCTAACAACACTAGTTTAAAACAACCGCCTAACAACACTAGTTTAAAACAACCGCCTAACAACACTAGTTTAAAACAACCGCCTAGCAACACTAGTTTAAAACAACCGCCTAACAACACTAGTTTAAAACAACCGCCTAACAACACTAGTTTAAAACAACCGCCTAACAACACTAGTTTAAAACAACCGCCTAACAACACTAGTTTAAAACAACTGCCTAACGGATTAACTATGAATACTTCACCAGTCTGGACTAAGGTTGACAAAGGGCAACCAATGACACACAACAATGAACCACAACAGCGGATGGAAAATGACCAATTGATATTGGCTTCTCAATTGGACACATTGCAGGGCAGCTGCCTCTAATTGGGGACAACACAAATGCCGAGATGCCTAGAGGCAATTGGGGGTCATTTAATAGTGACACAAGTATTTGAATGTGGCTAACCATCTTTCAGTAAATCTAATGTTCACAGGCCCCCATCTGAACGCAGATCTAACCACATTTCAGCATTACATCAAGAACAACACCATGACATGTTGAGGTGTGATTCAGTGGGTTAAATGTCTACACACCCTGCAGCTCTCCACACACCCTGTTTATATACTGATCGAAGAAGCAATACAACTGTCCTTCTTCATACAAGATTAGTATTTGGAGCATCTCTGTTTGTGGGTTTGATTACAGGCTCACAATGAACTAACGCGCAGAACGTTCTTTTGTAACTCGTCAGGATATCCATTCAAAATGAATGTATTCCACACCGAAAATTGCCAAGAAACTGAAAATCTCATACAATCGTTTGTCTCTAAGCAGAATAGAGAGTCTAGTTTGACAAAAAGACGCCTTCCGTGTCCTTAACTGCAGCTTAATTAAATAGTACCCGCAAAATACCAGTCTCAACATAAACAGTAAAGAGGTGACTCCCGGATGAGTTCTTCTCTGTATGGTGTCTGGGATATTTTGGCCATCATAATCTTTTCTTTACATTGCCAGTCTGAGATAGGACAATTGCATTGAACTCCTAGAAGGTCGGCATCCCAGAATTATATCTGCCAACCTTTTGATTACGGGTCCGAAACTTTAACTGCTAGGCGTTCTGCCATCCACAGAACTTCATAATAAAAACTTCCATGCAGATTAGCAAATCCCCCCAGTTGGCAGAGCTTCACCAAGACACACCGGCTAACATCCTATTGGCCGAGCCTTCTCACTAAATGTCTCGGGCCTCCAGATGTACTTCCTGGTGAGGCCATTGTTTTGAAGTCACAAACTATTTGTCTATCCATTGACCATGTAATTGTAACGTTATTATTATACGTTGCAACAGCTATATATCATAAACCGTGCACTTTGAAGCAACTTTTAGGCAGGTTTCTAAAACATGAAAATATTATATTTTAGGGGCCCTAAATCCTGGACAAACCCAAAAGTATAAGACGAGAATTTGATGGATGATCGACAAATACAGATAAGCATGAAGGATTAAGGCTGGGTTTGGTTATACAGCAACTGTCTAGAGAAAATCTCGCCTTTGTTAACTCACAAAATGGATATCATTTACGTTGTAAAATTCGAGGTCCCATTTCCTAGAAATCTGGAAAGTGTGGGCAGTTTTTGGCCCGGCGAAGTGGCATTGTGTTGGTGTGTTCCCCTCGATTAATTAAATACTGTCTTAACGTGAGTCACTAAGCAAAGAGTGCCACTAAACGCTAAATCAATAGACGCTGGGAGTGAGAGAAAACAAACACCTTAAAACATGCCTTTCACTGAGGAAGCTTTACGGGGGCCAGATACTCGACATGGAAGAAACGCTTTGTATTCGGGGTTAAATATTGTACTACGCCGGAATTTTGATCCTGTTCTGAGCGCTATCACTGGATCTCATAGTAAAGTGTTGCTTTGACAACCGGTCAGTAATACATCATCCAAAAGTACTGTATTTTCTTGGGTCAACATTACAGCATGGCTCACAAAAGGTGGATTGGTTAATCTATGACTTTCCTCCGCAGTGGAATGAAGGCGCCCTATTGTTCAGACCAGGTGGCTGAACATGCTCCACGAGCAACAAAGAAAATGTATGGAACGTGACAACGTTTATTGTTTCAGTGAGCTCGACTTTTTTGTTGTTGTTGTGTGTAACCCTGTTCCATGTTTGAGGCCTCTTGGCGTTCCTCCTTCTCCGGAACTGACGAAACATTGTGCGGGACATAATTCAGAAATAGAGAGAAGAGAAATGGTTAAAGAAACAGAGGGAGGGAGACGGTTAGAGAAGGAGAGGGAGAGGGTGGAGAAAGAGAGGGAGAGGGTGGAGAGAGGGAGAGGGTGGAGAAAGAGAGGGAGAGGGTGGATAAAGAGAGGGAGAGGGTGGAGAAAGAGAGGGAGAGGGTGGAGAAAGAGAGGGAGAGGGTGGAGAAAGAGAGGGAGAGGGTGGAGAAAGAGAGGGAGAGGGTGGAGAAAGAGAGGGAGAGGGTGGAGAAAGAGAGGGAGAGGGTGGAGAAAGAGAGGGAGAGGGTGGATAAAGAGAGGGAGAGGGTGGAGAAAGAGAGGGAGAGGGTGAAGAAAGAGAGGGAGAGGGTGAAGAAAGAGAGGGAGAGGGTGGATAAAGAGAGGGAGAGGGTGGAGAAAGAGAGGGAGAGGGTGGAGAAAGAGAGGGAGAGGGTGGAGAAAGAGAGGGAGAGGGTGGAGAAAGAGAGGGAGAGGGTGGAGAAAGAGAGGGAGAGGGTGGAGAAAGAGAGGGAGAGGGTGGAGAAAGAGAGGGAGAGGGTGGAGAAAGAGAGGGAGAGGGTGGAGAAAGAGAGGGAGAGGGTGGAGAAAGAGAGGGAGAGGGTGAAGAAAGAGAGGGAGAGGGTGAAGAAAGAGAGGGAGAGGGTGGATAAAGAGAGGGAGAGGGTGGAGAAAGAGAGGGAGAGGGTGGAGAAAGAGAGGGAGAGGGTGGAGAAAGAGAGGGAGAGGGTGGAGAAAGAGAGAGAGAGGGTGGAGAAAGAGAGGGAGAGGGTGGAGAAAGAGAGGGCAGGAGACAGGTAAAGAAAGAGAGGGAAAGAATGGAGAAAGAGAACAAGGCATGCGGATAAAGAAAGAGAGGACGTAGATGAATAGAGAAAGCGAGTGATGGGGGAACGGAGGGAAAGATTATTTTAGGCCCCAGATGCAGATGCATTGCTAGATAGTACGGGACTGTAGGACTGGTTTATAATGTTCTCTTGGCAGCAGGTCTGCCTGCATTCTAAAACATTCTGTTCTCACTGGTTTTGAATGTCTTGGCAGTCGGTTGTGTGTTTCTGCCACACATGTTAAGGACACATCAGGCTGTGAGAGGTGAAACTCTTCCTTACCTGCTCTCACCTGCACCACGGTGTACTTGCTCCCAGGTTGTTATTCAGACCTGCGTAGGGACTTGTGCCAGACGGAGTGTTTGGCAGAACATAAAGTTATGATCTGATCCTGATTTTGCGGGGGAAGACGAGCGCCCTCGGGGCTGGAGTAAAGCGAGCAGAGCAGAAAATGTGTTGAATGTGGGAACAGCAGTCATTTCATGTAGGAATGTTCTGTCTCTGCATGACAGGTTTAACGTTAGTCCTTCTCTGACTCCACTTTCTATCTGCTACATGAAAGGTTAAAGGTTAGTCCTTTTCTGACCCCATTTTATATCTGCTACATGACAGGTTAAAGGTTAGTCCTTCTCTGACCCCATTTTATATCTGCTACGTGACCGGTTTAAGGTTAGTCCTTCTCTGACCCCACTTTCTATACTACATGACAGGTTTAAGGTTAGTCCTTCTCTGACCCCACTTTCTGTGTACTGCTGTAGTTAATATCCTGTGTGCGTCCTGTACGTCATGGTCAGTGAATACATACGCTTCAATGGAGGAAAGGTTACCTTCACAATATTTATTTTCTCAGACTTATCTCTTTCCTTCTCCCCCCGGCCCCCTCCCTCCCTCCCTCCTTCCTCGGTTCTGATCTCTCTTTCCTCGCTCTTCATACTCGTTTTCTGTCACTCCTTACATCACCTCCACTTTTTGTCTCCCCCCGCTCCAACGTTCCAGTCTTTCTTTCACCCCTCTTTTTCTTTCTTCTCTCTCTTCCTTCACAGACAAGATATTTATGCATACACAGTCTGCCTGAGTCTTCCCGTTTCTCCCTTTCTTCTGTCTCTCTCCCTTCCTCTGTCGTTTCTCTCTTCCTCCTCTCTAATCATTCTCTCTCTCTTTCCGTTCCCCTCTCTAATCTCCCTGTCTCCTTCCGCTTTGCCCTCGCTCCTACCTCCACGGGCAGGATATTGATGTGTAGACAGACAAGAAAGATAAACAGACAGTCTCATTCCCATAGACAGACAGGGTAAAGTTAAGGTGGTCAATAAGTAGAGTTACAGTTAGTGTTACGGTTAGTGTTACGGTTAGAGTTACGGTTAGAGTTACGGTTAGTGTTACGGTTAGAGTTACAGTTAGTGTTACGGTTAGAGTTACGGTTAGAGTTACGGTTAGTGTTACGGTTAGAGTTACGGTTAGTGTTACGGTTAGAGTTACGGTTAGTTTTACGGTTAGAGTTACGGTTAGAGTTACAGTTAGAGTTACGGTTAGTGTTACGGTTAGTGTTACGGTTAGAGTTACGGTTAGTGTTACGGTTAGAGTTACAGTTAGTGTTACGGTTAGAGTTACGGTTAGAGTTACAGTTAGAGTTACGGTTAGTGTTACGGTTAGAGTTACGGTAAGTGTTACGGTTAGAGTTACGGTTAGAGTTACGGTTAGTGTTACGGTTAGAGTTACGGTTAGAGTTACAGTTAGAGTTACGGTTAGTGTTACGGTTAGAGTTACGGTAAGTGTTACGGTTAGAGTTACGGTTAGAGTTACAGTTAGTGTTACGGTTAGAGTTACGGTTAGAGTTACAGTTAGAGTTACGGTTAGAGTTACGGTTAGTGTTACGGTTAGAGTTACGGTTAGAGTTACGATTTCGGTTAGGGTTAGAGTTACAGTTAGGGTTACAGTTAGAGTTACGGTTAGTGTTATGGTTAGAGTTACGGTTAGAGTTACGATTTCGGTTAGGGTTAGAGTTTTGATTTCGGTTAGGGTTACAGTTACGGTTAGGGTTACGGTTAGAGTTATGGTTTGATCTACGATTACTATTAGAGATACAATTTTGGTTAGGGTTAGGGTTAGAATTACAGTTAGGGTTACAGTTAGTGTTATGGATTGAGTTACGATTACGGTTGGAGTTAGGGTTAGGTTACGGTTAGGGTTACGGTTAGGGTTAGAGCTGGGACTAGACATTATAGGGGAATTGTGTCAAAGTTTTTTCATTGTAATATAAGAATTACTGTAGAATGTCTGTTGGTCAAACAGCGCACTTACTACTAAAAGTAAATTGGAAATGTGACACTGTCGCTTTCTTCATTCGATATTATTAAGACAATCTCTTCTCGGTTGTTATACAGTTCACCTAGGTGAAACAGGCACTGAATAGTGCAAAGAATCATTGTGCCATCAACATCTCTTTTCGAAAGAAAATCTGAATGTATGTAAACTGGTGACCAACTCTGAATCTAAACCTGTTTCTATGCATCCTCAACAAGAGTATTTCATTCTCATTTTGCAGTTTTGTATCGACTGTCTTCCATTATCCATTATTAAAAACGGTTGTGAATATAAACGTAATTTCTACCTGCTTAACTTCTATGAGTCGCTACATAGAGATGAACAGAGTTCTTGCACGTTGCTTGTCCTAGATCGATCCTCCAGTGATAGAGCCATTGGATGTCTCTGAGTGGAGTTCCATTTAGCAGTTGAACGTGCACGAATTCCAATGAAGATTGGCATTGGAGGAGTTACCCCTACGGGTAAATGTGTGTTGTTATGGTTCGTTGACACGATAAACAGGATGAACATGAACATGTTGTTAACTTGTCATATCTATTGCTGTTGTGTTTTATGGGTAGTTGAGTACGAGAAGGATGTTATGTTATTAGAAAAGCTAAAGCACTATTAATGTTATGTTATTTGTAAAGCTAAGGCTCTATTAATGTTTTGTTATTGGTAAAGCTAAGGCTCTATTAATGTTTTGTTATTTGTAAAGCTAAGGCTCTATTAATGTTATGTTATTATTAAAGCTAAAGCATTATTAATGTTATGTTATTAGAAAAGCTAAAGCTCTATTAATGTTGTGTTATTAGTAAAGCTAAGGCTCTATTAATGTTGTGTTATTAGTAAAGCTAAGGCTCTATTAATGTTATGTTATTATTAAAGCTAAAGCATTATTAATGTTATGTTATTAGAAAAGCTAAAGCTCTATTAATGTTGTGTTATTAGTAAAGCTAAGGCTCTATTAATGTTGTGTTATTAGTAAAACTATAAGGCTCTTTTAATGTTTTGTTATTAGTAAAGCTAAGGCTATATTAATGTTATGGTATTAGTAAAGCTAAGGCTCTATTAATGTTATGTTATTTGTAAAGCTAAGGCTCTATTAATGTTTTGTTATTTGTAAAGCTAAGGCTCTATTAATGGTATGTTATTATTAAAGCTAAAGCATTATTAATGTAATGTTATTAGAAAAGCTAAAGCTCTATTAATGTTGTGTTATTAGTAAAGCTAAGGCTCTATTAATGTTATGTTATTAGTAAAGCTAAGGCTCTATTAATGTTGTGTTATTAGTAAAACTATAAGGCTCTTTTAATGTTTTGTTATTAGTAAAGCTAAGGCTCTATTAATGTTTTGTTATTAGTAAAGCTAAGGCTCTATTAATGTTATGTTATTAGTAAAGCTAAGGCTCTATTAATGTTGTGTTATTAGTAAAACTATAAGGCTCTTTTAATGTTTTGTTATTAGTAAAGCTAAGGCTCTATTAATGTTATGTTATTAGTAAAGCTAAGGCTCTATTAATGTTATGTTATTAGTAAAGCTAAGGCTCTATTACACCACATGGGCCTGATCAATCAAAGTTTCACATACACATAGTTATCACACAAATTTGATGTTACTTACAAATGTCTTTGTTTAAAAAGAAATCTATTAAAATAACATCAAGTTGATTAGAAATAGTGGACATTGTTAATGTGATGTGTTTCCAAAGTCACGTCGTGTTTGCTAACCAACTTTATCATTTTAAAAGGCTAATCAATCATTGGAAAACCCTTTTGCAATTATTTGAGCACAGCGGAAAACTGGCGTGCCGATTAAGAAAAAAGAAAACTGGCCTTATTTCGACTAGTTGAGTATCGGAAACATCAGCAATTGTGTGTTCAATTACCGACTCAACATGGCCAGAAACAAAAATCTTTATGTGCAACCTTATGAAACGTACTTGTTCATTATTGTTCAACGCAGAAAATGGTTAGAGAAAGATTGTGAAAACGTTTGAGGTGTTCGATCACAAAGAAGAACATGGTGAGACGCAGACCAAATGAAAAGATGCCGGAGGTGTCCTTGATGCCACCTGTTGATGTGATGATCTGCGGGTGCTTTGGTGGCAGGAAAGTGGGAGATTTGAACAAGGTAAAGGGAACTTAAAGAAAGAAGCCTATCACTCTATTTTGGAACATCATGCCACACCCTCTGGGCAGTGCTTTATTGGAGCCAATTATCACCTACAACAAGACATGACCCAAAGTAAAGCTCCAAACTAAACAAGAACTATTTAGGGAAGAAGCAGTCGGGTGGTTTTCTGTCTATAATGGAGTGACCAGCACAGTCACCGGATCTCATCCCGATTTTTAGAGCAGCTTGATTGTATGATACGTAAGAAGGGTCCTTCAAGCCAATTTCACTTGGGGAAGGTGCTTCAAAGTTTGAGGGCCACTATTATTATTTCAATTTAAGATTATTGTTAGTATTTCTAACCTGTCAATGACTTTATTTCCTATGCATTTTGCCATATTTCCTCTTGAAATTAATGTCATGTATGTTTTCATGAAAAATATGGACATTTCCAAGTTCTACGAAACCTTTGAATGGTAGTTTACAAGTCAATGCCTTAGGAGCTGAGAATGAATGACAGATCAAACAGATGAAATGTACTAACAGTAACTCACATTACAGGAGGAGCCATATTGCTTTGCCTAATTCATCTTGAAGCTGCGGCTGTTCTGGAATGAGAGCGTTTGTGAGAGAACTCTCACCTGCGCCCGTAATCCCTGTCAGCCGTTAGAGTAACGGGCCGAAGAGCTTTACCGAGATGGTGAACGTAACCTCCGCCTCTGAGCCGTTCACCAGATGTAATGCCGCCCAAAATGGCAGCCAAACCCTACTCCCTTTTTACTTGGCTCTTGTGGTTTCCATGTTTTGCTTGCACGGCCCCCTATTAGGCATTCCTCTGTAAAACATGCCAAAAAAAACGATGTGGCACTATACATAAATATCTATAAAAAGCTGTCTCTTAAAAGGGAAGCTAATTGTTTTATCTCTGAAAAGCCGCAAATGCTCGTATTCGTTTAAATTTCACAGTAAAAACTGCACAGCTGCGTTCTCGAATTGAAAGGTAGTCATGGCATTTATTTTTGTCCTCCTTTTTTTCCTTGTCTTTCTTGCTCTGTGCATTTCTGCATGTGTACCTTTACATTTGTTACTTCGGGATTACCACGGTTACTATAGTTATTTCACAACATGTTTACCATCCAAGCAGAGCAGTGGGCAGGCTGACGGAAAACACTTTAACACACCATGGCTGGCTGGGAATACATAAATACGTGGAATGAGATCATAATAATTAGGAATAGTTCGGGGACTTTTGGGAGTTTTTCCTTCTCCACAGCACTAGCTATTGGCTGAACGTTGCAAAAAAAAAAGTTTGGCATTTGGGCGAGAAGCAGGTGCGTAAGCTGTGGACAGCCAGCCAGGGGCAGTTACAGGAGGAGTGATTTGTTCTTTGACCTCAGCTGGGTGGTTCTTTGATTCAGGCTGGGTGTTCGTAAAAGCCCTTTGTGCCTTTGCCGTTGTGAGAAGAGATTTCTGAAATTAATTTGATTGATTGAGATGTTCGCTTCTCGTTCCCCCCACGTTGATCAGCAGACAAGCAGCGGTCAGTAGAAACGCCGGCATCTGAAAGCTACATTTCAGGATCTGTGTGCTTTCAATTCCTGCAATATGCATACAATGTGCCTTTGTAACCATTAGACAACATAAAAGTAACACGTATCATCAATGGGTGTCGTTTCAGAAAACCAGGCCTCCTCACAACATCAGAAGCTGAGAATAAACCGGTCGTACTTTTATCCGTTGATCTCAAGTTGTTCAGCGGTGTTGTCAGATGCATAGCCTCCGTTGCCATGTGAGAGGGTGGCATGGTTACAAACGCTGCCCGTTGGACACTGTAGTACACGTGTGTGTGTGTGTGGCACACAGACAACCAGATCTCTCGCTGCTCCTCCCACTAACTGACAGATGAGGTCTGCGGTGAGTGTCAGTGTGTAGGAATGTGCGAGGGTGGCACGCGGGCATAAACACCGGCCACTGTGCGGTGAGGACGGCGCTTATGGCTGCTGTTATTACGGTGCTGGAGTTTCCTTTATGCACTAGGTGCTGTCAATCTGCCTGCATGTCTGTGCGCCGGCACGCATCAGTAAGGCCTCGACCAGCTCTGCGTCTGTCTGGACTCAAGACGTGACTCATAAAACACACACACACGCACACGCAAACATTAAACGCGATTATCAAACATGTCCGAGTCTGTCCTAGGATGCACCAATGTATTCGCAAATATTACCTCAGGGATTATCGCTGTAGTCACGTCTATGTTTAGAACGGCGCGCACAGGTGGATTTGACGCCGGCTGAGCAACGGTAACTCTCACGAGGACGGCTGCAGTCGGATGAGCATTCACCTGTCAAATACTTTTCCAGTAACACTATTGCAATTTTTCCCACCGTTCCAGATGTTCACTTCTTCATTCACAATACCCGTTCCTCCCTCCACGAACTCCCCCATTAGAAAACTCACCCCACGAACGAACAGGCACTAAATTATAGTACTATTATGACATTTTTTTTGCCGGTGTTGCAACGCACCCCCCCATCCCTCCCCTCCCTCCCAGTGCTCTGCGGAGAGAGGAGAGATAAACAAAGTTAGACTGAGAGAGATGAAGAAGTGAGAAATATAACAACAGCGTACCTAGGAGCTATAATTTTCATCTGGTGGGTTAAAGAGTTGTCCATTTTGTGCAGGGCGAGAGAGGAGACGTGGCCCAGTGATCTGATACTCGGGGCCTGCCACATCAAAGGTACCAGCAGGGCCACGCTTTGGGGCCCTCTGCCTCTCGCAGACACATCAATTACCACAGAAGAAGAACCTCTTCTCCCCCAAACCAGAACCTCTATACTGAAATGACTGCACTCTTACCCACAATTGCAGCGTGAGTTTAATCGACATTATACCAGCATATCTGTAATATCCCCCAGATACGTGGTTAATACAACATATCGCTTGTACTTAGAACTCATGGCGGCCCACAAAATACATACAACCGGTTTATTTTAGAGCAAATCCAGTGTACAATTATTGACCGACGTCAAGGATATGATTAGCATTGATCTAAAGATGTGCGTGTGCAAACTGCAGCAGGTCTACAGTATGTATTTAGTTTAGTGGCGATGACATCACTCAGATGCTCGAGTAAACACCTCGTTAATGAGCACTAGGCCTGTCGCGCTCACGAAAACCTCCTCCCCACTGTCGCCTTTGGGTTTCCGGTCACCACATCCTGAAGAGGTCACTGCACAGGGTTTTCGTAGCGTGTGTGTGTGTGTGTGTGTGTGTGTGGGCTGTCACGCCGCCGTCGGTTTGGACTGGTGTGTACATCCGTCAATCAGCCGCGCCCTCCTTTCTCTCCTCCAGATCGATGTCGGATAAGCGCACACACACCGCTTATTACCTCGCTGACTGACACAACACAAAGGTGTAATCTCCACTCCATCTCCCCCCCACACACACACACACACACTCCGATAGTGCTCCTTTGCGTTCAGTTGAAGTGTGACTACCTTGAATGGAATGCTATTTCGGTGCGGCCCTATCAGTGTCAGACATGTTACCCGGATGAGATCTCGTTCTACCTGACTGGTCAACGTCGCGTAGGGCTGGTGGTTCCCGCGGGTTCTGGTCACGGTCCGCACCCGATAAGAGAGACGGGAGACAAGTGGAGATGACACGTGGGCTTCTAGAACATTAAGTCGACTCATGGTTATTTATGGCATCGTTTATGACAGAGCTTTAAAGGTATGAGGCGGAAAAAAATAACTCCCAAACACTGCATGGCATCAGGTTATCGACTAGTGCACATGCAGTAGATACGTACTTCACCACGAACCTCTCTGAAACTCGGCAAATGTCGATGGAGGCCGGTGAAAACAGACTCGCGGAAAGCGGTTTGTTTTCCCAGAGGCGACCACCGGGGAGAGATGCCGACGTGGTCCAGCTGGAGCTCCTCGTGAGGCGAGGGGAACTTCAAAAGACAACGGGGACCCGGCGAGACGCATTCCGCACGCGTTTAATTTCCCTGCGAATAATCGGGTGGTTCAAAAGGCTCCGCGGACGCAGGGGGACCGTGTAGCGTCCACACGAGACGCTGCTGTTATACGCCAGAGGTACTGAGGCACCGCTGAGGTCTGGTTCCCACCTCCACGGGCCACGGCATCACATGGAACACGTCAAGTGAAACTCAACTCTCCGTCTCCACCACTCAGACTCTTTCAACCGCACAAGCATAATATTGTTCCCCGGACTTGTGCTAATAACGACCATTAGGATAATATTCAATATGTCTCTGAAGCGCAGTGTGTTCCGTTCGCAGTTAAAGACGAATAAATATTGGCCAATTTCTCAGATTTAAAGGAAATAATCAGAATCCTTAGACGTTATATTGATTATTGGACTCATGGATAAATATTATATATTGTTTCCAGGATGGATCTGACTAAATAGTAGTTTTCTCCTGATCAAACTATGTTGGTGGCCAGTTTTTCTAAGCATCTTACAAGGTTTAAAAATATATTTCTTGGATTGCCAGCATCTGGATCTAAATGTGCAGGTGACTCGGTCTGCTGACTAAAGATAGGGAATGCTTGCCGTTTCGTGAGGACACCGTTCCAGTTGTGAACGGCACGCACTAAAAAAAACATTCTCACGGGCATTCCTGCAGTCGTTCCCACGAGGCGCGAAATGTTTTCTTTTGTTCAGCGGTTTGCGCCAGACCAGAGAGACAGTGTTGTTCCACGCGCTCGGAATGCGTTTGTCGAGTACACCACAGGCTGTTCTTAATTCTGCGTATCTGTCGTACCTGTGAGGTTTGTTTGTTTGCGCTGCGGTTGGCTCCTATTGTCTTCTGTAACTGTCACCGCGGTGTGTGTGCTATCCCACGATGCCCTTCTGCTAGTGTAAACAACTGTGACACATTGACATGTGACACGTGAATGTCAGCTATTTTCTCTGACTGTACATCACGTTTGACTTCGAAATGGATGGTATTTGCGTGTTGTTACAAAGCACCTAAACATTACAGGGAATGAATAAATATATGAGCTTAATAGCATGCCAGGATATTCAGTAATAAATATCAGTGACCTCAGTCGACTAGCTGGACTGTTCAGGCGATACCAGACTTTCTGTGTACTGCACATTCTACATTCAGGCCAAATGCCTGCCTATATCTACCTGCCTACATCTACCTGCCTTTATCTACCTGCCTACATCTACCTGCCTATATCTACCTGCCTTTATCTACCTGCCTGTATCTACCTGCCTGTATCTACCTGCCTATATCTACCTGCCTATATCTACCTGCCTACATCTACCTGCCTATATAAACCTGCCTATATCTACCTGCCTATATCTACCTGCCTATATCTACCTGCCTGTATCTACCTGCCTGTATCTACCTGCCTATATCTACCTGCCTATATCTACCTGCCTATATCTACCCGCCTATATCTACCTGCCTTTATCTACCTGCCTGTATCTACCTGCCTATATCTACCCGCCTATATCTACCCGCCTTTATCTACCTGCCTATATCTACCTGCCTTTATCTACCTGCCTGTATCTACCTGCCTATATCTACCCGCCTATATCTACCTGCCTTTATCTACCTGCCTATATCTACCTGCCTATATCTACCTGCCTATATCTACCCGCCTATATCTACCCGCCTATATCTACCCGCCTGTATCTACCCGCCTATATCTACCCGCCTATATCTACCCGCCTATATCTACCCGCCTATATCTACCCTCCTATATCTACCCGCCTATATCTACCCGCCTATATCTAACCGCCTATATCTATCCGCCTATATCTAACCGCCTATATCTACTTGCCTATATCTACCTTCAGAACTACTACAACACAGTCGGTCTTCCAACCGGTCTCTCTACCTGCCTAGCTGTCTGCTTGCCCGCCCGCCCACCTGTCTGTCTGCCCGCCCACTTGTCTGTCTGCCCGCCCACCTGTCTCTCAACCCTGGAGGTTAGATTACAGAAGGCAAGACGGGGAAGGAGAGACACAGCGAGAGGGGGCCGAGAGAGGAGAGAGAGAGGAGGGAGAGGAGAGAGAGAGACATGGGAAGCCCCTCAGACCATACAAGCAGACAGGGATAAGCTGAACACTGTCTAGACCGAGGCACCTGCATTCCTCCCGTAGAGACTCATAGCAGCCGGCTTAAGGGGACTCTTGAGCAAGACACGTGGGCCCAGATTGTGAAGTCACTGCGCACATTGACCTTCGACCCATGTCCCTCGTCTCCCCGACCCCCTTCTTCCCGGGCGCTACTCTTCATCCACTTCCTCCTCCTTCCTTCCTTCTCCGTTCCTCGCCACCTCGCACTCTGACCGGGTCAGCCCCGTCGCGATCTATCTCCTGATGTTTGGTCTGGCCGTATGGTAACGAGCGGTTGTGGACGAGCGAGGGCCTGTCTCGCGTCGATGCCACGATGAGACACCCGCTCCTCGTCGTTGACCCCCTCCTCTCCACAAACACAGCGAGGCCTCACATTACACGCGCCGGTGGCCAAGCCCCCAATCATGGAATTATACAACCGACACAAAACATGTCATTTGAACTTGGCAACTAACCGTCGAGATGCTGACTGGCTGTAATTCGTCGACTGAACTCCCATGCGAGGGCACACAGTCACACACACACACACACACACACACACGTATGCAGGTGAGTAAACATGCCACTGGAACCCCTACCCCCCCCGCCTTCCCCCCCACCCAGAGACAGTCTCATCAGGTTGATCTGTCATAAATATACACGTTAGAATAGAAATGTGAGTTAAAAGCTATACGGCATCACAGCGTCCTATCTGTCAGTTCACCCATTGAACGCACAAAAGCATCTATAGACAGAGCTCCTGTAGAGAAATACAAAACCGGACGGAGGTGAAACAAAGCGACCAATCATTTCATCGCTAATCCCGCGGGGGGTTACAGTGGTTCACGCGATGTTCACGACCGCGGCCGCTTTAATAGCCCATCCAGTTGTCTTTGCAACCAAGACAAACAGGGGTATAATTAACAGAGCAAATGTTAATGTTAAATGTCTATACAGAGGAGGAGCGGAACGATAACATTGAAACGAGGATACAGGCAAAAGATGAAGAGTGTGAGGTAGCTCAGGTGGCATTTCAGGTCCGTTGCACTGCGCTGGATCAGCTGTCTGATCCTGTGATACTGTAATTATCTCTCTTATCCCTACAGGATAAACCTGAAGTGCGTTGATTTGCAAAGATCACAGTCGTAACAAACGATTTGCATATTACAAACCAATCCTGGTGAACAGGTTCAGGGTAAATAAAAATAACAATAATAATAAAGTGTTTTCTAACAGAACACGTTTCCATAAGACGCCAGAACGCTCGCTGGCGTATTCCAAACGGCTCATGAGTCCTCCGTAAATCCACGCGGTAAAGCGATCACACAATAAACCCAACGGCCATTGGGTTTCGAGAAAACACAGATAGGTGTGCGACTTGTGTGACGTGTGTTTGCGATCAATCACGAAATCATACGTTCGGCGTGGCGCGCGCGGACGCCTTGGGAGAATCTAGCTCCTTTACATAGAAATCCGCCGGCCCCTTTTGACTGTGACTCGGTAATCAGTCAGTCTGGCGATGCGTCAGCGTGAGCGCTGAGGCTTTGATTGGACCCCCGGCCATCATTGGCCAGACGACGTGTCTGTCTGTGAGTGAATGTGACTCGGTGCGGCCCTCTGGTAGCTCCGTCATTGTCATGCAGGCTGTGGTTGTAGCAGGCCTTTGATTCCCCCCACCCATTCCACCCCCCCTGATAAACATTCCAGACCAAACAATGGCCGTGTTTGTTTAGCCTCAAACAAACACCTGAGACAGGTACACAGTGGGGGTCCCCAGGATGCTGTTGACGGCCTCCTGTCTCCCGTCTCTCACTGCCTCATTAGGGGAGCAGGGCCCAGTTCCCCTGAAAGGCTCTTAAATAGAACCCCCAAGACCCCTGCGGCAGCCAACACAATAGGCGCCCTAATGAGGGATTGGGGAGAGTCTGCGGGAATGGTGTGTGGACGGTGCGTGTGTGGGTCTGTGTGTGTGTGTGTGTGTGTGTGTGTGTGTGTGTGTGTGTGTGTGTGTGTGTGTGTGTGTGTGTGTGTGTGTGTGTGTGTGTGTGTGTGTGTGTGTGTGTGTGTGTGTGTGTGTGTGTGTGTGTGTGTGCGTGTGTGTGTGTGTGTGTGTGTGTGTGTGTGTGTGTGTGTGTGTGTGTGTGTGTGTGCGTGTGTGTGTGTGTGTGTGTGCGTGTGTGCGTGTGTGTGTGTGTGTGTGCGTGTGTGTCCGTGCATGCGTAGATGTTCTCCAGGTGAGCCACAGTGCGAGGAGGTCTCCTAAATCTTGTCCTGCTGACAACACAGACAGTGCCCCCTGATGCTAATGCTAATGCAGACACAATGACAAGCTGGTTACGTCCAGACTCCTGTGTGAACATCTGAGAAATAACCGAGGAAAGAGTCACAGGTTCATCGCTCATATTGCACAACGCTGTGACCGACGCAAGTCTCCGGCAGTTTGTTAGTCAACACGGCAGCACTTTGTAAAGAGCAATGACAAATCCAACTGCCTGTTGAAATATAGACAGAGACAGGATTCAGACAAACCAACCATAAAGTTATTTGTGCTGTTGCCTAAAATGTTATCAAATTGAATGCAAGCTTGCTAGGGGGACTGTCATGGTAAAAGTGTTCAGGTTTTCATACGGTATAAGTAGTATTCTAGTCAGCCTGGCTTTTGCATATTTTAGACGGTTTAGAAGGGACAACGGGCATCCCAGTTTAGACGGGACTATCCTGTGGAACTATCCCGTGTGCCATTCTGATCTGTTGAAAGTATTAAATAAACTCTGTAATTAGCGCTCTTTTCTCTAAATAGATCTCATGAGATGGCGTAATTAAACATCACTAATGGCGACCATCATCGTTGGTCCCTGTTTCACACCTCCGTGCTACTTGTCACTTTCACTCAGGCACGTTTGACGTACTCACACACCCCAATTGCCACACGGCTCCTGTATGGCGCTAGCAAGTGTTAGCATACCTAGTCAATGTTATTCACCTGGTTAAACGTGCGTCAACACTGTTAGCGATATTAGCGGTGAGCGTATGTTTCAGTTCAAAAGCTGCCGTTTATAGCGTTTGGCTGACGAGATCAAATCAATAGATACGATCGTGTTTGTTTTAGACCGTATCATCGGGTCCTATGCCCTGTCCCAGTATGTTTGAAAAAGAAGCGTGACATGTAATGGGGTTTTAATAATGCGTCTGCCATTAATTCCTTACATATGACTCCACATTTACCTGCAGGCAGAGGAATCGGCAGCTAAATCGCGTGTCAATAAGAGAGTCTCATGACTGTGTGAAATTAAAGTAGACGGACAGGTGATTAATACCTATGAAGAACAAGCCTTACCTGACTGGTTTGGTCCATCTGTAGAGTAATGATCTCCAACTGACCTAGATGTTACTCACCGGCTATTACTTACTTACCTCCTGTTTCATTAACTGATTTCCAAATGTGCTGGTGACTCTGTCTTCTGACTAAAGTCAGCACGGCTGCATAGATGATGAAAAAAACTAACTGTGGCCGTGTGGAAAGTTAAGTACTTGGTTCAACAGTCAGGTGGCCTGGAGACAAATACGTCTTTAGTTTAGCAGTTTGGTGCCCTGGGAACAGATTGGTATTTATCTTAACACAATCCATATTGACTCGAAGATCCCTTTTATGGTTCACATAATGTTTTCATTAAGATACAGGAAAGGTGGTTGCAGAACTGCCACAGTTCATTCACTTTGTCAATGAACACAATCAAAATGCCTATAGAAGTGCTGCAATATAAAATGGAGAAATAAACAGAAACAGTACAGATCTTAAAAGGTATCTACAAGAATGCTGAGATTGTGGAAGGTGCTTTATGAGTCCATTGTCCGTAAGGTTCTAGAAAAGAACATCAAAACGGTTCGGTATATAGGTGCTAAAGATAAAACAGAGAAGTGCCTGTTTTGTGCAACAAAGAACATTTTCATGATAACCAGAAATAAGATCCTCTGTTTTAGTGTGGTTTTCTGAGCCATGGTTCTGAGATTCACATCTGTCGGGTTTATGTAAATGGCCTGAAGTTTTGGGAGGATACACTTTTTCAATCACACATGTAATTGAAGCTAATTAAATCAATTAAAAAGTACCCTGTATTGAAAACACATTACTGACACATTATGTGAATTTTGACTTTTGAACCGCGGCCTGTTCCTTGGACGCCACTGTATGTTGCTCCAAAGCGTGTACATATCTTTCTGCATTGACGGTGCCCTCGCAGATGTGCAAGTTACCCATGCCATGGGCACACTCACACACCCCCGTACCATGACAGACGGCTTTTGGACCTGATGATAACAGCTTGGATGGTCCTTTTCTTCTTTTGCCTGGAGAAAACGATGGACGCTTTGTCCAAATACTGTTTGAAACGTTGACTCGACGGACCATCATCTCAGATGAGACAGAGCCCAGATAAGTCGGCGGCGCTTCTGGACAGTGTTGATGTACGGCTTCTGCTTTGCTTAGTAAAGCCTTAACGTGACTGACAAAGGTTTACCAACGTATTCCCGAGCCTCTGTCAGGATATCCATTACACACTCACGAAGGTTTTGAGAGGGATCTGAGATCACAGTCAGAAGTGGCTTTTACCCACCGAGATTTGACCAGGTTTCTCGAATCTTCTAATTTATGCACTGTTGAAGGTTAAATGCCCAACATCCTATCGATTTTTCTTTGGGGAATGTTGTTCTCCAAGTTCTGTATTATTTGCTAACGCATCTGTCGACAGATTTGCAAGCTTAGACCCATCCCAGCTCCTGAAGAACCAGGGCTATTAGGAGGCTCCTTACGTACTGTGATTGCACACGATTGCCTCACCTGTTTCACAGCACCTTCTTTTTTCAACTCATCACATCGCTATTAGTCCTCAATTGACACTGTTCCAACTTTTTTGTATCGTGTTGCAGGGATCAAATTCAAATTGTCTATTTTTGATTAGGCAAAACATGAAGTTATTTCTCTTTATACATTTTTTGTTTAAACACAAGTCAAAGTACATTTATAATCCACTCCTATTTTTTTATTTACTTGCATTTTCCGTACTGTCCCAACTTTCTTCAGAATTAGGGTTGTAAGCTAAGAGACAGATATAGAGCGGCCATGTTTGTTCATGCTGTCTTCCACCACATACAGGACATACATTTTAAAGTGTCTCGCAAACATTGCTTATGAATGGGCTTTTAAAGAAAACACAGATGTATGGATGCATATTAAAATAAACACACACACACACAACACAACACAAACACACGCACACAAACACACACGCACACACACACACACACGCACACACACACACACACACACACACACACACACACACACACACACACACACACACACACACACACACACACACACACACACACACACACACACACACACACACACACACACTTGGCATCCATCTCCTGTACTTGGCTGAGGTATCTGAGCTATTAACAGGCGCTCTATTAGGTGTGTCTGTTGCAGGAACACATAGGACAGCTCAGCTGGGAAATATTCCACTTGCTGTAACCGTGGCCTGTTCCACGTTCTGTTCTCTGAAGACAGAGTCCGCCTCCCACTTGACGTGACAGCTGTCTGGGGAGAGACCAAGGTGCCTGTCGCCATAAAGGTATTTGTTAGTAGCAGCACCGCTGGCTAAAGCACTGGCAGCTTGGGCACCACACCTACAAAACGGTTTGTACCATAGCCAAGCTGCATGCGTGCAGGTAGTAAACTAGAGCTGATGCTCATCTAGTCCCTCCCCCCAAAAAACTTGACTTGCGCAATCGTCAATGTGAGAATAAGAATATATTTTTGAATGGACCAGACAGAGAGGGAAATATACAATGTAACGTTTAATGTGCTTAAGCATTGTCCTGGTGGTTGGTCCCCTGCTGGCTTATAAGCATAGGGGACAGGAGGGTGGAGGGACTGGATGAGGGTGGATGGCTGGAGGGGGGCTGGCGTGGAGGGGCATGGGGGGACTGGTGGAGGGGTGGAGGGACTGGAGAAGGGTGGAGGGACTGGAGAAGGGTGGAGGGACTGGAGAAGGGTGGAGGGACTGGAGAAGGGTGGAGGGACTGGATGAGGGTGGATGGCTGGAGGGGGGCTGGCGTGGAGGGGCATGGGGGGACTGGTGGAGGGACTGGAGAAGGGTGGAGGGACTGGAGAAGGGTGGAGGGGTGTATGGGTGTTCCACTGCCAAAAGACTAACCCATAGGTTAACAGGACTGTTCACCTCCAGGAATTCCATGGAGCCTTTTCTCCGTGTTACAGCCTGGCTCGGCGTATTGAAAATGTACATTTCCTTTTGACACCCTGTCAAAAGTTATATCAGTGACGCATGCTCACCTTACAAGAAGCCATTGCAAGCCTACGGGTGGCAAGTGCCTGGAAATACATTTCCAAACGCAAACGTTGGGATCCCCTGGAACAGCTCTTGTGGGACTCCGCACCTGAGGGAACTTTTGTGAGCTAACAAGTGCCTGACAGCGTAAGACAACCAGGTGCGTGGTTCAACCAGCGGAGACCAAGGCCCGACCGGAGAGAGAGAAGATATCTCTGCTATCCCAAAGTGCCAAACCACACACGGAGAATGAACACATGGCTGCAATACTGTCGAAATGTTCTTCTTTCTTAAGAAAATAAGCTGGTAAAAAAAGAAAACAAAATGGTAGGAAAGCGAAAGGATCAAAACAATCATTTTCATGGGGAAATTGTCTAAATACACTAGAAGAAATAGATATTGTGAAATCTTAGTCGGACACAATCGAGACATGCTAGGCCGTGTTCGTTCCGGTCTGTTAGAACCTCCTACCCGACTGCTGATTGTAAAATAACAACCCGTTAGAACCCAACCGTATTTGGACTTCAGGTCCGTACATTACTCTACAGTGCTGAGAAACAGACGGCCCCCCACACCACCACTCCACCTTTAGCGTAATCTGTCTCTGAATGGGTCTGTAAATGTGTAACGCACTCTTGTTTGCTGGGATAACAGCATTATCGCTTGTAATCGCCTTCGGTGCACAAACTGTTAAAGCAAGAGCCAAGTCCATCCCTTCTGGCACATATTAGCACTTCAATTGGCTGCTAGATGCCTCCAGAGGAAAGCTTTCAGCGTTCTCCTTACTAAAGCAGAACAGACAGTTAGTAATTGGTCAGTGGGGATTACAGAAATGACATTAGCACAGCGAGTTGACCACCCTCACTCAAAGTGTAAAGATACGTAGGTCGACTAAACCCAGAATAATGGCAATATGTTTCCTAACAACAGTACACAGCAACTTCTACAGAAATCAACACACACGTTAAACTAGTTAGGGTCCAAATGCGGAGAAGCTAATTCAGTTGCGTTCATTTCATTGTACAAAATGACATTCCCCAGAGTGCCAGAGTACACTGTCATTACACCCACTGTGTAGTAATTAGTCATCACCTTAAAGGGCTAAAACCCAATCTACTCTGAATGAATAGAGTCGGAAGAACGGAAGTCCAAATTAGGTGAATCGAAGTCTGAATAGAGAGGGTTAATTCTCACAGGTTCTCACTGCGTAGTTTGGATTGTGAAGGTAGTTAAAAAACGATTAATAAGCAACCCTGTAACCCTGTGGCCATTCAACAACAACAGTATCAGTATGGAGATCAGTATGGAGATCAGTAATGGGATCAGTATGGAGATCAGTATGGAGATCAGTATAGAGATCAGTATTGGGATCAGTATTGGGATCAGTATAAAGATCAGTATGGAGATCAGTATTGGGATCAGTATTGGGATCAGTATGGAGATCAGTATGGAGATCAGTATTGGGATCAGTATGGAGATCAGTATTGGGATCAGTATTGGGATCAGTATTGGGATCAGTATGGAGATCAGTATTGGGATCAGTATTGGGATCAGTATTGGGATCAGTATTGGGATCAGTATGGAGATCAGTATGGAGATCAGTATGGAGATCAGTATTGGGATCAGTATTGGGATCAGTATGGGGATCAGTATGGAGATCAGTATTGTGATCAGTATTGGGATCAGTATTGGGATCAGTATGGGGATCAGTATTGGGATCAGTATTGGGATCAGTATGGGGATCAGTATGGAGATCAGTATTGGGATCAGTATTGGGATCAGTATTGGGATCAGTATGGGGATCAGTATGGAGATCAGTATTGGGATCAGTATTGGGATCAGTATGGGGATCAGTATGGAGACCAGTATTGGGATCAGTATGGAGATCAGTATTGGGATCAGTATTGGGATCAGTATTGAGATCAGAATGGAGATCATATGGAGATCAGTATTGGGATCAGTATTGAGATCAGTATTGAGATCAGAATGGATATCATATGGAGATCAGTATTGGGATCAGTATTGGGATCAGTATTGAGATTACATTGCAGTGTGCTCAATTTTATTCACATGGCTACAATGGGTGTGGCTGGAAAACTAGATCCATTAAATTGAAAGTGGGTGTCCACACACTTTTGGCCACGTAGTCTTCGTTCATTACCTCCCCACTACTCACTTGAGCCCTACAGGAACAATATATTCCAGCTAGGAAGAAAATACCAAAGTGATTCCTTTAGCAGAGCTGGCTGTTATATTATTGGAGGGAAGCCTGTAGCTATCACACAGAGCTGAGTTCGGATGCCTTTGTGGATTCATAAGCAGATTAATAATAAATATTATGGTCCTCGCAGACATCTCTGGACACGGAGCCAAAAACTGGATATTGAGGTTTTGCTGAACACCTGGAGCTGGTGTGTGTGTCCATGTGTGTGTGTCCTTGTGTGTGTCCATGTGTGTGTGTCCATATGTGTGTGTCCATGTGTGTGTGTCCATGTGTGTGTGTCCATGTGTGTGTGTCCATGTGTGTGTGTGTGTGTCCATGTGTGTGTGTGTCCATGTGTGTGTGTCCATATGTGTGTGTGTCCATGTGTGTGTGTCCTTGTGTGTGTCCATGTGTGTGTGTCCATATGTGTGTGTCCATGTGTGTGTGTCCATGTGTGTGTGTCCATGTGTGTGTGTCCATGTGTGTGTGTGTGTGTCCATGTGTGTGTGTGTCCATGTGTGTGTGTCCATGTGTGTGTGTGTCCATGTGTGTGTGTGTCCATGTGTGTGTGTCCATGTGTGTGTGTGTCCATATGTGTGTGTCCATGTGTGTGTGTGTCCATGTGTGTGTGTCCATGTGTGTGTGTGTCCATGTGTGTGTGTGTCCATGTGTGTGTGTGTCCATGTGTGTGTGTCCATATGTGTGTGTGTCCATGTGTGTGTGTCCATGTGTGTGTGTGTCCATGTGTGTGTGTCCTTGTGTGTGTGTCCATATGTGTGTGTGTCCATGTGTGTGTGTGTGTGTGTCCATGTGTGTGTGTCTATTTGGCTAGGGGGAGCTGTTTCGCTAATACAGCCATCACATTTCCAAACAGACTCTGGGACAAATGTACGGTGTGAAGCTCTCCTCCCATAACTCACGCTGCGACATGATCTCACCGTGATCCTTCTTCCTTTGCAGCGGGAAACAAATGATGCCCGAAAAGTCATGCGATGAAATTAAACTGGGCCTTGTGATCAAAGCTGCAGCTATAATGAGGTCCATATCGTCAGAGTGCTGTTCCATATGTGGCTCTTGGCCGGGGTTCCTCTTCTCGTCCACACTAGCTTTCTTTTTTACTCTAATGAGTCAGAGGGGATGCCTACACATTGTGACTGCAAGAGATATTTGTGTGTGTGTGTGTGTGTGTGTATATATTTGTGTATGTATGTGTTTTCACTTATATATATATATATATTAATTCTAGCGGAGCTTGTTTAACATGTGGACTCATTCTACTGTAATCAGGGACAAAAACCCAGACCTGGACCAGCACACAACGTTTCTCTGATCTCTTTTTTAATACGAGAATGAACAGGTGGACTAGAGTATAGTGAGAGGAGTATAACGAGGACAGAGGCAAGTAAACTGTGCTGTACCCAACCGACCCAGGCTGACACAGACTGAGTTAATTAATGAGGCTGTCTTAATCACATCGTTTTCCATCTATCTAGTTTCCGTGACAACTTTCCCGACTGTTTGAGCTGTACAATAAGTCCCATTTGGAGGTCCCATCAGTTACCTTTATAACTAGTGTTTACACTTGACACGACCCTCTTTACTTGCGTTAGACCCCTTCAAAACTCGCTACAAAGCAAGTTACCATTGCAGTTAAGCCGAGACAAACTTCCGATCCGCGTCGCGGCACCAGTGAAACTGGCTTTAACGTGCTGCAGCTGACAATTTCTCATCTCCCCCTGACAGTATATCAAATCAATGTCACAACATCAGATCACTGTCACATTGTGAAATCTGTATTCTCCAAGAATTGTGCAGATTAAAAAACAAGCTTGCTACAGTCAGTGCCCAGGTGTCGATACGCTAACAGATATAATCAGGAGGCAACGGAGACCATACGAGAGCAGAGATCCACGTGAGACAGATTAGGATGCTACACCAGGCTGGGAAACCCTACCGAACAGAATCAATGTGACACTATTATCAGCTGGACACCAGCCAAAGGGATGGGAGGAGCCAAAGAACGTGTGTGTGTGACAGAGGTATTTCTCCAGAACGCTCCAATAACAACTAAGGCCTCAATTCAATCACTCCCGTATTGCAGCAATTATTGCAGCAAGCACGCAGTGACTAAATAAAACTCACAGACGACAACCGGGGTGGGATCCGATCGCGGGAATGCTTTCGGTTTTCCCAAATATGAACTGTGTAGACACAGAGAAGGTTTCATACCCGGGCTAATACTTAGTTGAGAATTCGGCGAGGATTCCTGTCACTTTGCTGTGTTTCACGCACATGTGCACAGACACACGAACGCGTGCTGATCCGAACGAACACTCGTCCAGCTGCCGTCATTAAAGCCGAGGCGAGTTCCCTTCAGCTGGCCGATATACGGCTGGTTACCTCAGCCTGACGCACTCCACTCTGGCAGCCCAGCTGCCAAACACCCTAACAACACTCCTTACTAAGGCTACTGATGACGTCCCCCAAACACAAATCCCCATTTCCCCATGATTTATTTACATTGTTATTTTCAGTGGTTTGGCACGTAGAAACCCTGGTCTTCAAGCTGCATGTTAGTCCGTTCGACGATGTCAAAATAATGTCCAATTAACGTGGCCCGGAGAACTTTACAGTCGAATTAAACTGAAAGTATTTTATATGCTTGAAAGCATGAGTAGGCAAAAACCCTCCGGATAACAGTGGAATAACAAAAAAGCTATGGACAGATTTCCAAATGAAATGTACAAAACGTTCTACCACAGACAATGCATCATGCAGTCCTCACCTGTCAAGCCAAGACGAAAGACCCGGGGAAAAAGCAGAACGCGTCGGGAACAGTTTGTGAATTGTGTGAGTGCACGATAGCCTTGGGTAGCCGTCAAGAGTGTTGAAAGGTCGCCGGTTCAAATTCCCAAGCTGAAAAGGTGAAGAGAAACGCTTGTTCCCGCCCCCCAAGACAGCGAAACAAAATTGCTCCCAGGCCGTTCGTGTAAATAAGCATGTTCTCGGCATACGTACGTAAGAAAATAAAGGTATGAAATATAATGTCTGTGCCCTCTAAGTTTTTACTGTTCATAATAGCAATTTCTCCGCCGACCGTAGCCCTGAGGGAGAAGAAGTTGAGACAAGTCTTTATGAGGGTTTGGACTCCCAGGAGGTCTGACCAGTTCGGAAGAAGAACAATCCAGCTGAATGACGAACAATGGAGCTGAATAGCCTCCGGGTGCTGGGTTCAGTCATTATGACACGTCTGGAGCGATTAATACTCATCTAGATGGATCCCGTGACCCGTTCGGATTTTCAATGCAGAAACACACTTTATGACTGGTGCGATGACACTTACCGATCACAGCAAACAATAGAACCGGTTCTTGATTTCCGTGCGAATGCCAGCCCAGTTTGCCAGCGAGGCCTTTGTGATGATCCGGGTGAAAACTCGCTAAGTGCACAGGTAAACACCAATGAGAAATGCAAACGGTGACACTATGATCCTGGGATGAACTGAGAACACTGAACGTTAGCCTCCAGATACCCCTGCCACATGCATATATAGTGTGTTGACCCTCTGTACAGAATGAGGTCCATATCTAAGACAAACCGTGACACTGGCATCCTGCACGCTGCTGTTCCGGAGAAATTCTGGTGGGTCATGGCAGCTGCTGAGCTTAGCCATCGGACGGACACAAACCCCAAAGACAAACAGACAGAAGGACACCATTGCCTCACATGCTTCCAACAGAGAAATGCCTACTGTCCCTTTTCAGGGCAAGTATATAAAACGTAAAAATGTATATATGATAAATTATGTTAATATTAATAACTTGAATATATTATCTACAAGGAGGTCTAGTATGGGCGACATCAATATACATATTTTCATATGAACAACATGTGTGTGTGTGTGTACAGTGTGTACAGTGTGTACAGTGTGTACAGTGTGTACAGTGTGTACAGTGTGTACAGTGTGTACAGTGTGTGTACAGTGTGTACAGTGTGTGTACAGTGTGTACAGTGTGTGTACAGTGTGTACAGTGTGTACAGTGTGTACAGTGTGTACAGTGTGTACAGTGTGTGTACAAAAAATGTACTGTCTGATCATCAGAATAATGTGGAAATGTATAGAAATGTATAATGTGTAAACAAACTTTCCAAGTTTCCAGATTATAGTTAACAAATATGTGTTTGTGTATTTGAATGCCGTCATCCCAGAATGTATTGTCATGAAAGTGGACAATAAGATTTATAGTGTCATATTGTAAGCCTGTCAGGGGGGTTTTGCCATAACAACATCGACATGAATTTACA
Organism: Dallia pectoralis; assembly: GCA_029465975.1. Taxonomy (NCBI): domain Eukaryota; kingdom Metazoa; phylum Chordata; class Actinopteri; order Esociformes; family Umbridae; genus Dallia; species Dallia pectoralis. The sequence continues at coordinate 7,037,456 of CM055751.1, forward strand.
GCCAGTTCTTCTTTGTGGGCCGGCCAGTCTATTAGAGCCAGAGCGATTGGAAAATTCCCTGGTTCTGCTGGAAAACGTCTTCTGGCCACGCCTGGGTTCTTCAGGGATTTGGAATCGTGAGGGCGCCCCCGTTGTTGTGAAGATGTGAGCCGGAGAAACGGGCTGCGTCTCAAATCTCTTTTCCTCTGTTTGGTCCCGGCTCTCCCTGGCAACAGCAAAACATGCATATTTTTTCATTAAGGCCTCTGAGATTCTCCACATATGAGCAGGGCGCAGAAATATGCGCTTCACGTTTCCTGGCGATAATTAATTTGCTAGGGCACATTACGCTTTCACCGGCTAGCGCTCTCGCGCGCTCGCGTGCTCGCGTGCGCGCGGCTCATGTGGATCTCATTTGGGATCCTGTTCCTTGTTCATGCAGGAAAAGGCTAGGATGATGATTTAATAGGACACTGGCAGTAAAATCACTCAGAACCTCGAGGCCTGCCTGCTATGTGATGAGCGTCAGTGATTTACACTGGGAACCATAAAGCTGTCCTGCTAGCTTAGCCTCAGGGCTAGCTGTACCACTCTGGCCTGTACTGATGCAGCCTTGTGCAACTGTTCTCCAGCCAACCCTGATCGTGTTTCCCTTGGAACACGGTGTCCCGTCACAGTCCTATACAGTTGAGCGCCAAGTGTTCTGGCTTCAGTTTCTGTGCTTCGCTTGCACGTTGCGTCTGTCACAGGAGTCACTATCTGTTGATCGCAGATATCCTGTGTTAACACACTCTGCCTTCCCTGGGATGGCCTGTGCGCGGTAGGGAGAATCGGATTGGACGGCCGACGCAGCTTGAGGTGCGGAGTTGGGTGTAGGGCGTGCGTGTGGAGTTGTGGTGTGTGTGTGTGTGTGGGTGTTTGTGTGTGTGTGTGTGTGTGTGTGTGTGTGTGTGTGGTTCTGGGTATGGGTGCACGGGAGTAGAGCCCACAGGATGTCTGTCTGTAGAGATGCAGTTCTCTACCGAAAGGATACAGCATGGCCTTCAGTGTCACAAACGGCTGACAACACGGACGCCAGGGGTCCAATCTCAGCAGAACAGCTTGTGAAATATGTAGTCTACCCATACACGAGAGGACACAATAGGCTGTACTGAGTCTATATAGACCTGAACTGTAGTCTATCCATACACGAGAGGACACAATAGGCTGTACTGAGTCTATACAGACCTGAACTGTAGTCTATCCATACACGAGAGGACACAATAGGCTGTACTGAGTCTATATAGACCTAAACTGTAGTCTATTCATACACAAGAGGACACAATAGACTGTACTGAGTCTATATAGACCTGAACTGTAGTCTATCCATACACGAGAGGACACAATAGGCTGTACTGAGTCTATATAGACCTGAACTGTAGTCTATCCATACACGAGAGGACACAATAGGCTGTACTGAGTCTATACAGACCTGAACTAGTCTATCCATACTGAGGACACAATAGGCTGACTGAGTCTATATAGACCTAAACTGTAGTCTATCCATACACGAGAGGACACAATAGGCTGTACTGAGTCTATATAGACCTGAACTGTAGTCTATCCATACACGAGAGGACACAATAGGCTGTACTGAGTCTATACAGACCTGAACTGTAGTCTATCCATACACGAGAGGACACAATAGGCTGTACTGAGTCTATATAGACCTAAACTGTAGTCTATTCATACACAAGAGGACACAATAGACTGTACTGAGTCTATATAGACCTGAACTGTAGTCTATCCATACACGAGAGGACACAATAGGCTGTACTGAGTCTATATAGACCTGAACTGTAGTCTATCCATACACGAGAGGACACAATAGGCTGTACTGAGTCTATATAGACCTGAACTGTAGTCTATCCATACACGAGAGGACACAATAGGCTGTACTGAGTCTATACAGACCTGAACTGTAGTCTATCCATACACGAGAGGACACAATAGGCTGTACTGAGTCTATATAGACCTGAACTGTAGTCTATCCATACACGAGAGGACACAATAGGCTGTACTGAGTCTATATAGACCTAAACTGTAGTCTATCCATACACGAGAGGACACAATAGGCTGTACTGAGTCTATATAGACCTGAACTGTAGTCTATCCATACACGAGAGGACACAATAGGCTGTACTGAGTCTATACAGACCTGAACTGTAGTCTATCCATACACGAGAGGACACAATAGGCTGTACTGAGTCTATATAGACCTAAACTGTAGTCTATTCATACACAAGAGGACACAATAGGCTGTACTGAGTCTATATAGACCTGAACTGTAGTCTATCCATACACGAAAGGAAACAATAGGCTGTACTGAGTCTATATAAACCTGAGCAGAAACTTGAACAGGGATCTCATGACCTGACTATGCTAAAGGTGTTGTGAACTGCTCCAGATTTGCATATCGATAACATAGCTTTAATTATCTACAGTCTTTCTGTCATTCCTAGTTCTAATTTCTACGTCAGGAGGAACAGGGTTTAGTCGAACAACAGTCCGGCCAGGCACTCCCGTTGCTAGGTGCCGTTAGCGCCGCTGAGCTAACGACAATCATGACATACTTACCTCACGCACACGTCTGACAAACTTGTGACATGCCAAGGCCCGGCAGTATTTCCACCCTGAATCATACCAGTCATATTTATTCTGTAGGTAGATATTTACACAAAAGTAACCAAAATCGACTTTCCAAGGCTACCCTGTCAGTTAATGCTGGTGTACTTCGCTTAGCTTTGTTCAACTTGGGTTTTGTTGACACGGCTACACAAACGGAGCCAAGAAACACAGGACGATCTAAAGTCCCAAAGAGGTTGGCAAAAGTTGGAACGTTTTATTTTAAGAAGTACGAGCGGGTTGCGCTTAAATTAGGCCAACATCCAGAAATAATAACCCCATACGCATATCCATCATTCTGCAGTTACTACCGACAATATGCAGAAGTTTGGATACAGAAGTTAAATATTATGAATAGCTCTAGTGGAAATACATCAATTATAGAACTGAGTATAAATGCCGGTTACCTAGAATTAACTGAAAAAACTAATTTGGCGACTGTGAGTGGTCTTGTCGAGGCCTAGGGCAATCTGAGGAAACCATTTTAGTTTAGTGCTCTTTGTTTTATGAGCACGAATGACTCCAGAAAGTCTTTGGGATCTCAAGCAGTCAAACATGTCTCTTGTTCAATCAATAACAGAGAAGTGGGCAGCCTTTTGGTCTAGAGAACAGGGGCTTAATTAACCTCATCTAACTTCACTCAAACGTTACTTCAGAATGAGGCGCAGAGAGGCAGTGCGAAACTTAAGTTCCTTTTAACCGTTCTACCGGAAGCAGTTCTCTCCAGATCCGTGCTAACGCTAACCCTGACGCAGTGGTTTTGGTGGAGTCAGAGGTAAAACTGTGTCAGAGCTGGTCAAATCATCATGCAGCAGTATACCTACAGCACACAGTGGAATATAAATGCTTTATCAATGCTTGGTTTAGAGGAATACAGGCTTTATTCCGCAAACAAGCGTGACCTTTCATATCATATCCCCAGGAAAACACTAGGCAGGCGGGGCATTGCAGGTCCAGAAGGACATCAGATGGATAAGCTTGTTTTCTTCTACAGTGCATTATTTGTTTTCTCTTGTCAAAAAGGAGTTAGACATGACCTATCGGAGGGTGGATTGAACCTCTGGCCTGTCAGAGTATTTTTTTTCCAGTTTTACTCGGAGGGCAAGTTTCGGGGTCAGATGCACTTCACTTTCAGGGTATTAATAGCCTACTTTACAACCAGCTGGGCACACTTTGTCCCAGAAACCGTGGCTTTGAGAGGCCATCTTCTGGCAATTTACCTAATAAAGGGCGGGCTTCTGGTAGTTTTGGGCCTTTTTGTGAGTGGCGTCTCCAGTCTGTCTGAAAGCTTTGGAGAAGAAAAAGCTCTTAGTGGGCCTAATCTTTCAGCATTACAGTGGGGCAGTTCGGATCGGAGCATCTGATTGTGGGAAGATTTTATCAGATGGGAAAGAGGACATGGTAGGAGGACGAGGGGTGTGAAGGTGTCGGAGAGGACGAGGATGTGTGTGTGTGTGTGTTTGAAGTGTTTGTGTGTGTGTGTCGTAGGCAATCCTGGTTGCTCAGTATTTACCTACAGTAGATCTCCTGATAATTACAAACTACTGGTCACAAATCACCATGGTGACCCCGTTGGCTTGAAGTTCTTCCTTATCGTTGCAGTGCTGAATTACAGTTCCAATGTCCCAATGTTGTGTGCAATTAAAGCGTACAAATCGATACAAACACAAAAGACTTTTCCGTAACACTTGTTTTACGTGCTTCACAGACTATCGATAACAATTAATTAACTCTAAACCTAATCTTAAACCTCCTATTAACCCTAATCTTAACCTTTTCCCTCACACTAACATTTATTCCAACTTTAATCTTAGCAAGCATGGACATTGCGTTTTTTTTGTTAACTGTAAAGAAAGTGTATCTGATCCTTCTAATGAGTTATATCTTATTGCATTTGACATCAAACTGGGTCTTTGACTATGTCAATGAGCAGTTATGACATTATTGTGGTCTGTAAGATGGATTTTTTCCATCCCTTGGTGGAATGAGAGTCTTCTTAGATTGTTACAATGTGTGGTTTGTGGAGAATGATAAACAATGTGGATTATCCCTCCAAGAGCAGACATATTATTGCCCTGAGTCACTCAGTCACTGTCCTAGATTCTGATATTAGCCAACTGATGTTTGACTCTAGAATGAGAACCTACAGACTGCTGATGGGAAGGTTCAGACTAGGCAGGTTTGGTAAATGGAAGAATAGCAATTCTCCGAAAAAATAATTGTCTGTGGTCAATGGACACTTTTATGTTGTTGGGATTCTATTACTCAGAAACCCGGTTGCAGTCTGTGGTTAACATGATGTTTTGCCAAGAATGCATAAGAAATATTTCAACAATCCCCAGAGATGTTACTTCAATAAATGATTTCTGTTTTCTTTTATCTTATATAATTAAGATATAATTGATTTTATAAAAGTCTGGAGTTCATTTGTCATCTGCTGTAGTTTCTAGTAGAAATGTGAATTTCATTTCAATTTGATATTTACTTGTTGTTGAAAGGACAGGCATTAAACAGGTAATATATATCTTAGAAAAAAAAACAGGTTTCACTGTTTGAAATTCAAAACTGCTCTGTAAACTAGCCCCTCCCCTTCCCAACCTACCACCACTAGCCATTAGCAATCATGTCATTACGCACACGTGAATAGTTCTGTTAACCTGGACATCTTATCAGCTCCACATCTTTGACTTAACCAACAGCTATCCTATTATAGGATCTGTGAAAGATTTAAAAGGGTCATCAATGGTCCTAAACTGACAATAGATGTCTTTTGTTAAGCTTACACAGAAAACGTTAAGGCAGTTTTACGTCAAATGAAAATAGATGTAAGTAATTAAAACTCCCAAACAGCAAATCATGAGTTCGATGATACTTGCTTTTTTGAGTATTGTCCACAAATGACTTGCTCAGGTATTTTATTCCACCATAAAGGGCCTGTGATGATACATATGTTCAATTAAATAAGGGCTCCTGTTCTGCGTCTTCACAGATAATAAGAGAGATGAATTATCATCTTAATATACAATCATCTAAACTATCGTCATTTGATTATGACGCTTTATCGTAGGCTGTCTCTGCCTCAATGCTTTCCCATAATAGTGACATCCTGGAGGAAAAAAGACGAAGTGGAAACAAAAGACAAAGATTAAGTGGTTTCCCCACCATAAGTTCCTCTCTGGGTATTCATAAAGCAGCACAGACTGGGCCACACACATACAATACTACAGTGTGAATCAACTCCAAACAGAGAGACAGAGCGCCATAAGAAACAACATAATAGCACACACACTGCACTTTATATCTGTGCTATAGATCATTGTGTAGGTATGACTTAACCAATGGCCTCGTTCCTATTCGGGCAAAGTGTTCTTTAGGAGTTCCAGAGGTACACCCATAATACGGGAAATACCGAAAGCACCGTTTCTCATTGGCTGAGCTGAGAGCAGACCACCTCGTGGATAACTGCCTGACCCTCCACTTTCAAATCCTTAGTACCAGAGTCTACTATTCTACTCTGTCTGTATCGTGTTTCAAACGAGACTTAAGTTACTCGCGCACATCTGTACTTTCTAAGCCGAGCGCCGCTTAAGACTGGCACCGACGGACGTTTGTCGGTTTCCGACAAATACGGGCCGAGCTGCAGTCGTGGAGACGGACTTGTTCGATCGATCGTTCCAACGGTACACTGAATACGTCCGCCTGTACGCCCATGTGAAGGAAGTTAGGCCTGTTCGAGTGCTATCTCTGCGGTATCTTTGTCCATGTGTCCGTCCGTATTATTCCGTCTGTCTGTTCAGTCGGCATGTGTTTGTACACAGCCAGATTCTTTGTTCACCAACTCCGGACTGGTGCTCTGCCATCCCTACAGGCCTCTTAACCAAATATTTTCCTCTCCGCAGGTTTTCAGTCGGAGTCTGTGGGAACCTGGCTGGAATCAGCTCACCAGGAATGCTTTGCACTCTCCCCACGTTTATTGTCTTAACCTGAACAGTCCACACACTGCTCTCTCCACACCTTTATCTCCTCTCCTCCTCTCCTCCTCTCCTCCTCTCCTCTTCTCCTCTTCTCCTTCTCCTCTCCTCTTCTTCTCTTCTCCTCTCCTCTCCTCCTCCTCTCCTCTCCTCCTCTCCTCCTCCTATCCTCCTCCTCCTCCTCTCCTCCTCTCTCTCTCTCTCTTCCTCCTCTCCTCCTCTCCCTCCTCTCCTCTCTCCTCTCCTCCTCCTCTCCTCTCCTCCTCCTCTTCTCCTCCTCTCCTCTTCTCCTCCTCTCCTCTTCCTCTCCTCTTCTCCTCTCCTCCTCTCCTCCTCTCCTCCTCTCCTCCTCTCCTCCTCTCCTCCTCTCCTCCTTCTCCTCTCCTCCTCCTCTTCTCCTCTTCTCCTCTCCTCCTCTCCTCTCCTCCTCCTCTTCTCCTCCTCTCCTCTTCTCCTCTCCTCCTCTCCTCCTCCTCTCCTTCTCCTCTCCTCCTCCTCTTCTCCTCTCCTCCTCTCCTCTCCTCCTCCTCTTCTCCTCCTCTCCTCTTCCTCTCCTCTTCTCCTCTCCTCCTCTCCTCCTCTCCTCCTCTCCTCTCCTCCTCCTCCTCTTCTCCTCTCCTCCTCTCCTCCTCCTCCTCCTCCTCTCCTCTCCTCCTCCTCTTCTCCTCTCCTCCTCTCCTCCTCTCCTCTCCTCCTCCTCTCCTCTTCCTCTCCACTTCCTCTTCTCCTCTCCTCCTCTCCTCCTCTCCTCTCCTCCTCCTCTTCTCCTCCTTCTCTCCTCTTCTCCTCTTCTCTTCTCCTCGCCTATTCTCTTTTCTTCACTTCTCAATTCATTTCTGATTGTCTGTCGTGTCTCTTTTCTCTCTCGCTCACCTATCTCTCTCCTTCCATCTGCAGGCTCTTCTTTCCCCCGCTCGAGTATTAGGATTAAAATCTGTTCTTCCCCACACTTCACATCTCATGTTGAGCCAGTAAAAACAGGGGACGAATGCTGGAGGTCGGGGAATTTCTCTTCTGGTCAGCAGAACATATCCTTGGGAGCCGTAAGTGTGTTTACAGGTGGGCTTCAGGAAAGCCAGACGATGACCCGTAGGTCAGGTGACCTCACACCCCAGCCTGAGTCAGGTAATCCGCTGAGAACATCGTTCCTGTTATAGGAGAATGGTCCAGGGGTGAAATGCACCATGGGAGGTATTCTAGACTGGAGAGCTATTGAAAGGGTCAGATTAATAGTTGATAAATCATGGTAGGCATTTGAATTCCCAACATCAAACTCATTTCATGAATGTTTTTACGGGAACAAGGTCATTTCTAAGTGACCGCAAACTTTTAAACAGTAGAGTAAATTGGCAATATCCAAACACCTTCATGCCTCATTGCTTAAATAACATTATATTAAGACACAGATTAATTTAGGGTTCACCTATGACACCTGGGAGGAAAATGCTTTAGTTGCCACTCTATTGTTCCTGGTACAGTATAGTTTTGAGACGACCGTACTACCTGGTTGCACGGCTAATAATAGCCACAATTAGCAGTGTACATAAAAACGTTTCAACGTCAGTCAGTGAAATCTATCGCTAGCCAGCATTCGAGGAACATAACTCCCGGGGCAGAGAAACAATTACAGCTTCACAAGATGCCCCTCTCTAACTGTGGCTTAATGCATTTTAGTCCTGTCATTTCTTTGACATTGAATGACTGAATAATAGCTCGCCTTCCGTGTCTCAGGCTTTATAGTCGGCGTAGGTTTTTTTCTACTAGCTAGGGACAAAATAATTGACACACCATGCAAACGGATCGCCCTGTTCCCATTCCACACAGCTATCGCCTCGGGTCAAATGGCAGTTGGCTGGGTTATTAGCTATAGAAGGTTTCTCTTCATTTCACACGGAGGCAACCTGCTTCACAGCTGCACATGATGCCACCAGCCAGGTGGTTATGGCTAAATAACCATTTTAAATTAAAATAAATATTCGTCTGTGGAAATTATGTGACAACACGGTGATATATTACATGAACAAATTACCTCCTGCTCCTAAAACGAGACTAACGACTAACGAGTACTTTTTCCTCGTTAGGTATGTTACATGGAAATGCAAAAAAATTGTGCATCGCTGATAAACCACTGTCAACGTTTGCTGTATATTTGCCAGTGCAAAAGCTGGTGTACATGCAGGTCATTTCGGTCTATTGGCTGACTGTTATTTTAAGATAAATACAATTGAGTCCCAAACTTGACATTGTTTTCGTCTGACATTGGATGTTGTCAGAGTTGTAGACGGTACTTGGCTATGAGTAGATTAAAAAACAGCACTTTTTAGCGTACACCATTGCATTAAACATTATTAAAAGTGTTTACAAAAGACTAGATGGTAAGCGAACAATCAGTTCTCCTGGTCAATGGGTGCAAGAGAAATGGATAGAAGTTAAGATTTTAAATTTTGACAAGGGCTAAATTGTTACGACCAGACGAATGAGTCAGAGCATCTCGGAAAAGACAAGGCTTGTGTGGTGTTTCCGGTCAACAGTGGTGAGTGCCAACCGCCAGTGATCCAAGGAGAGACAATCTACAAACTGGCGACAGGGTGACCAGGGGCTTATCTAGTGGCGAGGGGAAACCCGTGTGGTCCTGAACGTCAGAAGATCTACTGAGGACCACTGTTAAACAGACCTACAATGAGCTGGACCCACAAGTCTGATCCACGGCATCTCCACCTTGTAACGTACGGGACTTGTGCTAAGGTCTCGGGGCCCAAAACCACAGGACACCTTCACGTGTCTTGTAGAGTCCATGTCTCAGTGGGTCGGGGCTGTTTTGGCGGCATGTGGAGAACTAACAGCATATCAGGCAAGTGGTTGTAATGTTTTGGCTCATCTGTGTATACAACAAGTATATCTCAGAAATTTGAAATAAACAGGTCGAGTTAGGGCTTTCTCCTACATAGCTGCATATTTGTGTAATGATCTGCTGATCCATGTGAGAAACGCAGACTCGTTCTGTTTCAGTGTGCGTTACAGTTTGACAAAGCATGGATTAGCCGTGCCTGCGAAATTGATGTATGTGGAGCTTGAAATGTCTGGCTATTGAGTCTCCAGTCTACTGTTGAAATGTTGTTGTAATACGTCAAGGGTTTTGAAGGCTGTGTGTTTTAACAAGGCTTTTTCGCGAGGTTCGGCGGTCTTGTTAGATAACGAAACATACCGCATATTTCCGTAGCGCTAAAACACCAAGGTGCAACATGGCGCCGTCTTCTTCAGGAGACTTTTGCCCAGTGCAGGTTCCACAACACACACAGAGCACTATAACGAATCTCAATGGAAGGATTGGTTTCCCAGTGTCCTCATTCCCATGAAATGTAATTCCTTCCACACAGCAGTGGCCCCTGATTCTGTCACGTGCATAATGCTGGAGGACTGGAATACCGGATACCTGAGACGGCGGAGGGCTCGCTGCTGCCTTCTCTGACTAGATAGAACAACAACATAACGTGCAACCCTCCAACCAGCGCTAACATGTCTCATGTCGCATTCGTGGCAAACGGGCCGAGGGGCGACGAAGGAAGTAATCACGAATCGACACGGACCGCCTGGATTAATTGACCTGCCGATTATCTGAACGTCTGCGGCGCAATAAGGTCATGACCTCTGAACAATCGGCACCTGACTCGGACTCTGAAGAGGACTGGCCACCCCGCAGAGTGCATCTGTTCTCTTGGTTTCAGCCCAATTAGGACGTTTTATTTTCTAGCCAACGCACGTCAATTGTTTTAAGTCGCTTTCTCGTTGGGGTTTCAGGCTGGGTGTCCGTACAAACATTTTGTGACAACTGTCAAAGGGCTTTATAAACTTAAGCAGTCGTGCAAGAAACAGCGAATAAATATGACATGAAAATATTGAATACCCTAAAAAAATTAAACATGTGTTCACCTATTTTGTCTATAAATGTTCTTTCAAATATTATGTAACAGGTGAGGTTTTGATTAAGTGTTCCTCTTTTGAGCGATAATGATCCGTTTTACCTGAAAGACCAGTACAGGATCTCTGGAGTCACACAGTTCCAGGGTAAAGCAGTGATATGAAAATCGGCCTGTTTTCCAACCGTCTTTATGTTATGGATCCCAGTTTTAATTACACAATTTCAGTCACGTCCTTCGCTCTTCAAAGTAGTCAAAATTCATGGTACCTTACCGAATTCCGTCAACATTTGAGATATTACCAACTGGTTTATTTACCAGCCCCTTTTGATAAGATGACAAACCGAACTATCCAGATGATTTTAGCTTTGAACACTGGGAGTAGCCTACCTGTTTCGTGAACGTTCCCCACATTTAAAGCATTACTGCCTTCAGAAGTAGACATGATGGACAATCAATAGCTGACATTGAGTCTCCGGCTGCTTCAGCAATATTCAGTACAGCCATGATCACTGTACCAGGGGCTGGTATTGGGTCTGTGTATGGTCATTGCGTCCCCCTCTGGCCCTGCTGTGATCTTCCATGCAGCTTCGGGCTCTCTCTGTCTGGGCCGTCTGAGCCCCGAGGCCAACCCGACTCCCAGGGGTCAGCCTCCGCACACCGGGGAGACAAAAGAGCCTGACAAAGCTGTGGAGCCAAACGACGGCCAAGGCAAATCTGCTGATGAATCTGGGAAAATACCTTGAAATCCAGTTGACCAGGAGCCCCTCCTCCGTCTCCCCCCGCTCCGCAGCCAGTCTGAAACGGGAGGGGGGGGGGGTTATGTCTGGAAGACGGAGCTAGACGCTGCCACCACCTTCAGAGCCGTTCTCTGGCTGACTGCTAAAAAGGCTCAGGGCTGTTAAGTGGTGAAAATGTAAACAGGAGTTGCGGACGAAGCTCGGATGCATTTTGGGGAACAATTAGCCCTGAGACTGTAGTACTTGGTCAGAGACTGACATGTTTCACAGAAATATCAGAAGAACATATTTGAGGTCCGAATAAAATCTGGTGAAGTTATTTAGACGTCGTCTCTCTCGTTGCATAGAAAAACATACATCTTGGCATATAAGCGAGCCAAGTAAGAAGATGATTTATTTGACCAAAGAATAACTTGTCCGAAAAGCATCAAAAATGTCCAATAAATAACTGGCCAGAAATGGTGCTCTGGTATTATTCAGTAAATATTTCTGTGGTTGTTTATGTTTAATAGCTGTTTTGAGAGTTATGCGCTGCCAAGCTGAGAAGCAGGCGGACCACAAGGCAGGACAGGTCAATAGACCAGCCTGCGGATAACACAATAATTAGCGTTCATGATTGCCTTGTCATGCTTGCCAAGCAGGCTGATTAATCAAACAATAGACTAGACATGTCAATAGAGCCTTATCTAGGACCTGAGAGGTAGATAAGACCAACTAGATTTACTCCACAGCGTGCGTGGTATAATGACCATTTCATAAGATGATCTTTAGATGTAGAAACGCTAATTTTCTAAGGAGATTTCTAAAGTTCTGTGGGATCATTTTAAATTATCTTCCGAAAAACATTGCAAATGACATTTTTTGTTTAGATTTAAATACAATTTTATAATTCTATCTGAAACACTGGCTTAATCCTATTTGTTATTTGCATTTTTTTTTTTTTTTTAAACATGATCTCAACATACAATCAAAGAACATGTAGATCAGTTTTGATATAAATGAAACCTTGAAACACTAGGCCATTCTGGTGTTTATTTCAAGTTCAATCTAATCAATAACTTGCGATGACTTTGTAAATGTAAATAGGCCCAAATAACATATGAAAATATTGTTAAAAAAAAGAATTACATTAAACATGCTGTGTTAAAACTGCAATTTGAGATAACAGAAAGTTTTGACGTTTCTTATTGGCCAATTTAGCAGACACTATAGCAGAAGCAAAACCATTGGATGAGTGACCCAGGTGACAGCAGCCTATTGGCCAACTCACCAGTAGGAGGCGCTTACATTTAACCTGATAACAGAGATAATGTGGAAAATACAACCACGATTCGAAGGTGTTAATTCGGAACACTTCATATAAGTTTTGTACCTTTAAAGTAACACATGTGACATCTCAGTTGTTCCAAACCCCAGATAGGTACAACAAATTCCCATCGAGCTCCGTGACCCCGTCGAGGCGTGCACTGTCCTTCACAGTGTTCCATAAGAAACACTTTCATAATTAAACATTTCACCTCACAGCGTTGCCCACCACAAAATCCACCAAAGCACCGAGTCCCACCACGTTGCTCATACCTCTAATCTATTTGTTCCAGCGGCATACCTTTCATTTTGGAGAGAGAGCCACATCCTGTCTGTCTCCCTGTGCGCTCCTTTCAGCCTTTCATCCACTTTTATTATTATTTAGATGCGCGGGAGAGAGAGGGGAAAAAAACACTAATAGCCAGTGGAACACAGCTTCCCCCTTTCAAAATTGGAGACACTTAAAAGGAGGAACACCAGGGCCCGTAACAGGAGACTGGAGCAAGCGGGCCCATACAGTAATTATGTGTCTACACCTGACTTGAGAAAGAAAGAGGAGACACGGGGTGAAAACTTGTTTCCAGAGCCCACCAAGGTTGACGCAGCATGGGGAAAGAAAAAAGAAAAGTACAGAGAGAGAGAGAGAGAGAGAGAGCAACTTAAGAGAAAATGACAATGTTTTTGCTGCAGCAGACAACTTGAAAATGTTTGCTCCACAGTCGGGTCCAAACACAACATCTCCATATTACGACATGATGGTAATTACACGTACTTTGCGAAAATGGAGCCATCACAGTTGGTTACTTAAAGAGTGTAGGATGATACTGGCTAGACGTCTAAAACTGCGAGAGTGATGACATCCACGTTGGCTCTGGGTAATCACAGAAAGTGACTGTCAGACGATCGGAGACAATTGTGAACTTTTTTCGAGCTTTTCATTTAAGAAATCTTACCAGAACTCTAAAATATTACCCTTTTAAAAGAAAATCCACCCGCAAATACAGAACTAATAAATCATTTCATATCACTTAAACGTTCTCCTGGAGGTAAGTTAATTATTTCAAGCGTGACACAAAAAGCGCTGACCATATTAGTCCGTATCAATCAGTCAGAGGGACATATTATTCAAGATTAGAGCTCAAAGGTGCTGTGTACTTAAATGCATGTGGTTGCGATATAGGGAGACCACATTTGGCTCTCTCAATATTTACTCCATTACCGCTGGAGCTAAATTCCTTTCAGCATCGGTCCAAAACCAGAGAGCCTCCCACCTCCAACCTCTCTCTCTTCTTTCAATATTTACACACTCTCTCTCTCTCTCTCTCTCTCTCTCTCTCTCTCTCTCTCGCCCTTGCACTTTACCTCAGAAAAACACGCAACTGCGAAAGTAGAGAATTGCAAGCTTCTATAAATGAGAACCAACAGTCTCCAACAGGGTTACATTCCTCCAGTGTTTTGTGTAGTTCGGTTTCCTATCTCAGATGTAGGAGGAGCCATCGTGAAATCCCAGGCCCCCCCCCCCCTCGGGCTACCGGCAGGTTCCAACAGAAAAAGCCAGTAGCCAACAGTAGCTAACAGAGTCCAGTATACTGAGCTAAGGACAGCCAGCCTGGTCCTTGTTTATAGGGTTCACGGCAGCCCAGGGTGCCCGCTGGATGGCCCAGGTGTGGGCTCGGTTGTCGCGTTTGAGCTATGGATCACCTAATGCTTCTGAGCCAAACGAGATCTTATCCTAACCCTCTTGAGAACCCCACAGGTAGAGGTTATCTTCGACACAGCCAAAAGGTCTGCTAATGCTCACAGGATTGCTGCGTGTTACTTGTTGCGCGGCTAAAAGTGAAGTCACCTGTACAGATAAGCCAAGCCAATTGTGCTCAGAATCGGATGCAAACTGTATGCACTCAGTGCACTGGTCTGATCAGAAATGTCCAGATTGGTGCTTTTGTAAGCTGTCCAACATCCCGTAAGGAGGAAGAGAAAATCAAGTTGAAACCATGAATCGGACGGCAGATGTCTTAAATATTCTGTGAGGGTGTTTTTATATACGATCAATCGCCCACTGACATGAAACAATGCATAACAATTATATTAAATAAGTCTGTTTTAATCACCATGGCTTACACCTGGGCAATATAAAATGTCATTAAACACATTATTCCCAAAAGCATAAACAAACTGACAACTAAAAACCCATTTGTTGTGCCTACTTTTGCATTGTTCTTAGCCAACTGTGATTTTTATTGCCTTATCTCAGTGACACATTTTATTGTTTACTAGCAAACACCATGTACATATTAGCCCTAAGCATCGCTGCAAAATAGTCCAACATAAAGCTGGGACATTGCCAGGCTTGGACAGATTTACTAAGATTTACACTAAGACAGTGAGTACCAATGGCCAGAACTCGGATGAACTGGGATATTATTTTTCTGGATTTACCTATAGCTCTATTTACCTCAATGGCTGCCAAGCCATGTATCTAAGGGGACAGTATTTCAAAAGATACCAGGATGATAGAGAAAGTATACCGTAATAGAGAAAGTATCTGAGTACATGCTTATTAGCTTATAAGATCCGCATTAAAAATGTGCGTGTGATCGTAGCCACTTCTAGTGAAACAAACATGTTTATGTTAACAAACTGACTTTTCACGGTTCCTCCAGGAAATGTCACCTGACTGACGAACAATCTAAAACCCCATCTGAAAAGGCAAACATATCTATATGCAGCCCACTATACTCTATCAGTGCTTAATTACATGAATTACAACAGTACAGGTGAGATCAGCAGAGACTGGTAAGTATTTATGTTCGATAAGGGCCTTGGTATCATATTGACGATGTGCGGAGCTAGTATGCAAAAAGGCACAGCTAGTGTTGACCAATATGACTGTTTCAAGAGGGACTTGATAAGGACATGCTGATTGCTCTTGGTGATAAGTCTTTGTCCGATCGCACAAAAGCTCAGGTGCAGTAGATGATATCGAAAGCAAATACTGACAAACGCTCACGGGCAAATGCACTAACCCCCACGCACGCACACGCACACGCAGACACACGCACACACACACACACACACACACAGCTGTCTACTGAAGACCCAGCGGACAGCTGCAAATCTCCGACATCATGACTAAGATCCTGTCCGTGTGACTAATTGGCGACCATCCCGATTCACTGCAGTGTTCCGGTATCAGAGAGAGGTCACACATGAAACGTGACCTTTGACCTATAGGACACTCCACTCTATGTGAGAACAGGGTGGTTGAATTATAATTGTAATAGTTTGGTTTGATTCCTACACACGCTGCCTGTCATTAAAGCTCTCCGCCGTTCAACACTCAATATTTACACTCAAACTGCCTCTTTGCCTACGATCAACATCCCCCAGTCAGTTTCGGTACCTCTTCTGGGCTCTGTTTCATTCCTGATTTAACAACACCTTTCTTGTTGTTTCAGAAAGCCAGACGATGTTTATACAGCAAAGCGAATCAACATCACCCAAAGCGCTGACATATCTTTCAATAGACTATCACCCGTTTAATGTGTTACTGCTCTTTGGATTTCTTAAGAACAATCTGGATCTTTCCTTTTATTGGAATTCCAAAGGGTCAGTTAAATATGCTCTTCATAACGTGGAGCCGTTCGTGATGATAAAACCTGTGCACATCTCTTGCTGCCTGCTAGAATCTCCTTCCTACCCATATTTCTATAAAGTTAACTAGCGTTTAAAAGATCCCGGGATATTGCACTGATCTTCATATAAAAACCACAGTAGCAAATAACTAAATCGTTTTACTGGCCGGCTTTGAAGAGTCAGATATCGAATAAAAAAGCGGTCTGCGGGCCGCGCGGCCTGTTAAAAGGTCAAACGCGGGTTGAGGAAACACGGCTCTCCTCTTGGACGAAAACTTTAAAGGAATATTCGGTAGGCACAGAGTGTTTCAGGGCAGACGAGTTCCCAAGCAAGCACATAAAGAAATGTCAAGAACAGGTTGACTGATTAAACAGACAGATCGTCGCACGCTCATCTGTGTGAGCTCACGGAGAAGCGCGATCAGATCATCCGCGTATTCCGAAAAGTGTTTCTCATTTCTCAAGGCGCGTGTTCCACACCTACATCTTCCGAACCAGAGAAACTGATCCCGGCCCAGTTGCAGCACCACAAACGTGATCGGGGCCTTCTTTCTCACGCCCATCTGTCTGCCCGCACAAAAGGCACAGCACAGATCTGAGGGGATCACCTGCATTCCATTGGGTCGTTCGTTTGCGGAACGCCGTCCTATTCACAAACCCTAAGCATTATAAATATTGCTTCTTTAAAACCCGTACAGCTGTGAATTGTCCTCGACAGCGAACGTCTCTGGCTGACAGGTGCACGGACGGTTTAAGCGATGATAAATTAATATCATTCAACACTTCTGAAAACGTAGCTACCTGAAGGGCTTAGACCAGCTCACATGCGTTTCTGCTGATTTAGAGCAAAAAGGGCAAGGCCTATATCTGCGCATTGTTAGTGTCAGAGTCTGCCTTGCAAAGATAATATCACAGTCTGTTTCTTTACATAGTTCATACCATCACTAACATAGTTACCGCCGTAGCCTATACCTTTACGTCAAGTTAATCATCTGTGATGTCTGTGTGTCTCATAGACTCCAGTCCATGTAGCAAGTTCCCAGAAATTGGTGCGTTGGCATAAACCTAAACTGTAATTTGCCCAGAAATGGTATTTACCTTTAGACGTTTTGCTGCGAGACTAAAACGTGGCCTTTTACACGTCGTTAAAAAGAGCTTTAGCTCGCGGCTGGTCGGACAGGTGCCTTATCGTCTTTGTTGTTTATGAATAAGTCAACGCTAAACAGCCACCGTCAGAGAGCGTGCCCCGAAACTGACCCTGGGGCATCATTTATCCGCATGGGCGTGTTTACACAGAGCTAATGACAGGTCTGAGATCAGATGAAGCAGTACATTAGGGACACAGAGACACCCGAGTCTTTACCACCCGGGAGGTACACGACTGTACAACTGTAGCGCGGCGGCAAAAAATACACTTTTAGAAATCGTAAGAAAAAGAACATTGGAAGTTGAAAATGGCAGCGCGTGTCATTCCCTCAACGGTCTCAACAGGGCACCGCTGAACTGTGTCGGGACATTGCTGTCTCTGAGACGAACTGTCTCCAATTGTAAGTGGACGCTGTTCTCTTGGGGACAAATATGAGAATACGAGAAGATTTGCCTGTTTTGATGCCATCGCTCGATGACGTTCGTGAGTGCTTTTAACTGAGAGCACATTTCCAGAGTTAGGATTTCGGCAAATACTTTTTAATTGTGGTTTCTTAAGCGTTCCCTTCACGTTATATTATTAGCGTTCCTTGTGTTGTTCTTTTCTCTCGTTAGAATGCCAAGCCCGCGAATGAGCACCAGTCAGTCTGTCTTATAGGCAAGTCTTGATATATGACCGTCTTCAGCTCTGATTCGCAGCGTCTGCGTCTGTCTCCATCTGTTTCGCTTTACAAGAAACACAGTGTGTTATGATGAGAAACTGGTGTGGCAACTTAGCATTGTTGATGCAGTGGACTTGGACAGCCCAACCTTGGATTAGCTTCTTTTGTCCCGGCCTAGAGACAAGGATGTTATGTGTCACTACATCTACAGTAAGACACCTGGAACTGTTCGGGGGGGGCCGGGGGTCTGGGGGTTCAAGCAGGTCTACGTAAAAATGAGTTCTAACACGCCCTTCTCCAGTAATGGCTAAGACTTGAGAGCACTTCGCCGCTGTCATGCGGTTCCTCCCCCGGCTTCGTGCCGGTAGAAAGATCCTCTGCACAAAACCTGACGCTAAATCTAAAGGGATCCTCGGTAGTCTGTGTTTGGGAATCCATTGACAGTAATCAACCACACACTGTAATGGAATGTTTATTCCCCGGGGAAGTTGCATCACTCTGGGCCGCAGCAGCTGGGGCTGTAGGAACCCGGGGAGATAAGAGTGTGCACATAGTGACTGGTAGTGCTGCCGTCTTCACCAACTCCAGCCACGGCCAAGGTGAACGAATCATGGCACGTCGCTGAGCATCTCCGTAACTGAACCCCGCCCCCGCGCTGCCCCGCCCCCGCACTGCCCCGCCCCCTCACTGCCCCGCCCCCGCACTGCTCCGCCAACACTCACGTACACCATACAACGTTCCAATGCTCTTTATCAGCTGAATTGTACACACACGTACGCACACACGTACGCACACACGTACGTACGTACACACACACACATACACATATACACACACACGTACACACACACATACACACACACGTACACACACACACAGGTCATTCCCAGTCCCTTTTGGAGTCGGCAGGGGATTTAGATGAATCCAAGTTAATACCCATCTCTGAGACTACAGTTGTTGTCCCACAGTGTGCCAGCATCCTTCACTCAACAGTGGCCCTTCACATCGGGCGACGCTGTTATTCTTGGCATCCCCTGCAGCACCACACATCAAAGAGGACAGTTTCACACAGGTTGTTCTCTGTGGAGCAGAGATCACTACGATGTTTTCAGGCTATGTCCCCACCCGCGGACATTTACATGTGTGTGTGTGCGTGTGCGTGTGTGTGTGTGTGTGTGTGCGTGTGTGCGGGTGTATATTTCATGTGTCTAGAAGGTTCCGCTGGGCTTCCTGCTCAAAAATGTCATCGGCAGTGTTGTGATTGTGAGCACTCTGTAAATATCTATCTGCACACCAGTAACTCACTGGATAAACAAGACAGAGGTGCTGTGTTTCACCCCGAGAGGTTCCCATCTAGCTGTATGAAGGAATGCGATTGCAGATGAAGAAATATTTCTCCAGAGCTCGTGCTTGTTTTAGTTGATCCTTCTCTCTCGCTCGCCTCTCGTCTTAAATCGATTGCGGCTTTGAATGAGAACCAAAACAAACTCTGGGTAACCAGGTTACACAAAAACACGTTACACATTGAGCACCTGGCGGAATGACGGAGGACCTTTTTATGGACGCTTCTAGTATGTGACGAAACGTTAATGTCTCCGTAATCACTTATGCAGCTCGAATTAGATAAGATTGTTTCAAGGGACAGCGTATAATAAAAGTCAATATAGTTAAAGATCTACAGAGCTCAAACCGTGAAGATTGTACAGTTGTTTGCAATGGGTCAGAATGTCTACGTGTTTGATTTCAATTCAAACTTCTGTCACCATTTGCAAACACCAGAAAACAAATGCATGAATCAGTCATTTCTCTTTAACTCTACTGTTAAAAAACTCACTTATCTCATCTAAAGCAGAGCGTATGGTATCGACGAGTCTTTCTGGGGAATGTAATCAGTCTTTTCTTGTGTTTCTACAGAATATTGTAAACCACTTACGGTACGAACAAATAACGTGGGATGAAATCCATATTCTAAGGAACTGGTCCAAAACCCTACTTCACATTCCTGTGATACCACAGACAGTTGACCATGGATGTAATGATGTCTGTACCTTCAGAATGAAAGCATCACATCACATTCCTCTGATGCCACAGACAGTTCACCATGGATGTAATTTTGTCAGTAACTTTAGAATAAAAGCATCACATCACACGACTGCCTCAACAGAACCTGTTATTATAGTCTTCATATGTTAAGTCCCAGGTGTCCTAAAACTGCCCGTGGCATCTTCACCACGGTGACAGTGTTGCTAAACAGAGTAGATTATGTTTCACCCTTCCCGGTTGAAATGAAATACTAACATTAGGATATTAAAAACAGTGTCTGTTTGCCCACAGGTAATATTAACACCGATGAGTACTGGCAGCTTGTTAACTTCAGATCAAAAAACCTAAACCTCAGATCAAAAACAACCTGATGAGGGCTGCTAATATCTGAACATGTGATAACACATTGGAACACCAGTGCAGGAGTGCAGTCAAATAAGTCTCTAGTCCTCATTCTAGAATGTTCCCAGACCAAAGGCTCGTTTACTACAGTCACAGTGCTCCGGCCAATCTCATCACAAACCCAAATGAGCACCCAGAAAGAAGCAGGAGATTTGAGTAGCGGCGGTCCATTAAAAGACAGGACGGCTGTTGCTAAGCAAACAGGCAGTTCTGTCCATGTGCCAGAGGTGCCAACCGTAACGCACAGCAGTTTGGTGTTCATTTAATCTGACGTCTGGAAACGGTTCCGCCCCCGGCCGCCCTGGGATAGGATCCATGCTCCAGCCCTCAGCCCATCCAGCGTGTAACCTGGCCTGGCACGCCCTGCCCAGGGCCTTGCGATGAACCGGTGCTCCCCAGACATTTCACTCGGTGCCAATATGTAATCCACCGTCACCGCCGAGCACAGGAGACCGGCAGGTCCGATATGCTCCCAGGCGATTGGGTTCAGATGACCCGGTGTCAGCGCACCGCAGCGAATGAACCCGGGTGTCGTTCATAAACGATCGTTGGCGCGCGCAGAATGTCTTTGACGTGATCGTGTTGGTCCTGCGAGCGATGGCTTTAATTCAGCTTCCTTGTTGCGCGTTTAATGAAAACTACGGTTGGATGGTTTACTAGCTAGAACGTGTGGAATTAAATGGACGAAAAAGAAGGAATCTCCCAATCAAGTCCACGATCATGCCCACTCTATTCATTCTATTTCTACATAGTTATTCATATCCATTGCAATCAGAAGAACGGTCCAGCGTTGGACTATCGCAGCCTTCTCTTGGCAACAGGTGAACTCTTATTAGTCATTTCAGTCATTACTCACTCACAAAGCTAACAAACCAACCCAGGATAATAATGACATAAGAACCGTTGGCCCGCATTTGCTGACAAGAGAGGGTTTATTTCCAGCCGATCCACGGCTCAATTGGTCTCTTTTCACATTATATTTCAGTGACACTAAACATACCGTGGGTGCACAGAACTCAACAACAACCCTGCTCTAACGGCATTACAGTAGTCAAGCACAGATAGAAGGGGCCCCGATCAGGCAAGTGTGATTGAACAAGTTGTGAGGTCTTTTCTTCGGCGCACACAAAAGACTTTGTTTTGTTGTCACTGCTAAGATTAACATCCTTATCTACGCCACTCTAGTTTCTTAAGCTACACCGTGTCAATATTGACTGGCCATGCGGGCCATACAGTAATTCATCTCCCAGTGGGACCCGAGTGGCGTTGCACAACTCGGCGAACCCATCAATCAAGTCGATTTAGCGCCGGGTATTCCTTGGTGAAAGGCAAACAGAAGCGTGAAAAGCCGGTGAAAAACACCCAGGTTAGGACAATCAAACAGTAAAGTGGTTGTTCGCATTAATGCCCCGACAGATAAAGGCCTCAGATGAAACTTGTCTGTGGGACAAGAGAGAGATGAGCAGATGTCATTCAACTAGGTTTATAAACTGCCATTCAACATGTTTTCAGCAGGTGTTTATCTCAGAAGAACAGGGCCTGTGGGTAATAATTGTAGCACTCTGATGTTTAATGATGCACTATTTCATGGTAATGGATAATGAACGTGTCAAATTCAAAGCAGTGTGTGTTCAATATAACTGTGTCTTTGTTTGGAACATTCACACACACACACACACACATGTGCACACACACACACACACACAAACACTGTGAGAAGACATACACACAATTCCTAGAAGCCAAGACTATGGCCATATCTGTTGCTGGAGTAATGAGCTATTCTTAGAAAACAAAGAGCAAAAATCTGAGGAAAAGGTCCCTCTGTACAAACCTGAGAACAAACCTAAAAGGAAGTGCCATTGTCTTTGGAGCAAACTTTTTATAAAATCCAGCCCCCACAACAAGCAGGCAGCATTATTTCTGCCTGTGCTCATTGCTATTTTGAAATATAACACAATGTAAAGACGTCACCTTAACACACTCTGAACAGGCTGTGTGAATTTTCTGCAAAAAAAGGCCTCCAAATTCATCTACATAGTACATTAATTTTTTGGTATGAAACTAGGCCCAAACTTAAAGCATAATAAAATAACAAATTTTAGCACCTCAAAAACATTTGAATATCAGCCAGTATACCTCTTCAGCCCTAACAGCTTCTTTCGCTGTTGTCATAGTAATTTCCGTCCAAAAACCCCTATACGTATTTGAGGGGTTTTGCCCTTTTTCCAAACGGGCAGGTTTGAATACAAACTGCACGTCTGTCTGCCATCAAAGGCGCATTAGAGGGAAACAGTTCCAGAGAGAAAAACAGTCTATGACTGGTGTCAGGACCAAAACACAGAACAAGGACCTGTATTGACCCAGGAATGAGGTGTCTTCTGTGCTATTGCTAGTGGCAAAGTAGGAAATCTAGAGCCACATCAGGAACTAACAGCAGAGCACTGGAATGTTGAGCGGGAAGGCTCAAAACCACAAATATTCAGGGAACGTTTAGCATCGGCGGCTACTTTACAACTTGGCCAACTATGGGCAGCGATTTCGAGGGTGAAACCAAAATAAAGGTTAAAAAAAGGTTGTAATTAAACACGCGATCATTGCATCCCACTGAAACATTTAGTGGCATGTCACAATGGGCTGAACTTAACACACCAAAACAGTTATAATACAGAAACAGAACAATCGTAACATTTATTTAAATGTATTTTCTTGCTCGGACCAAAGGTATTGCCAATCTTGCATTGTATCCATAGCAGCTATATATTTCTTCGAGACCTTTGAAATTCAACAACATTTTGGTATCCACATACTATTTTTCGTCTGTATGCAGTTGAACAAAACCGAAACGTAAAATCTCCTGACTATATACTTACATTGGCACCTGAAAGTAGTTTCGAAATCGTTCGATTTCAAGCGTGGTTTGGAATTGAACTTACCTAGTGAGTTGCAGGTGCCTGCAATATAGAAATAATTCATTCAACGTGTTTTCTACTCTTTCGTGTCACTGGGTTTCACAGCAAACATCATGGAGATAAAAATACAGAAAACCTGAGATTTGCCTGAGGAGGTCACACCGTAATAGCCAAGCGTGGACGATCTCAAGTCCAGCTTCAGAGGGCTTGACGTGTCTGGTTCCATAACATCATCAAGAAGTCTAAGGCCCGTGCCAATGTAGATAGTGATGAAGGAGTGTTCGATTGGTGGGGGAGCCTCTGATCAACCTGATCAACTGATTCAAGGTGTGACAGCTTCAACTGGAAACGTCCATCGCCAACTCTCTGACATGTGTTCGTACAGTAGGAAAGCAAAAGCAAAACTTGCCTCAATACTTCTGGGACCTTTTCCTGTGGAACATCAATACCCAATTATAGCTTCTTGGCAAAGCACACCATCTCTTTGTTTACAGTAAACAAAGTGAAAGATTTTAAAGATAACCACATTGTTTTTAACGTATTATTTATGTGAAATGTAATAAATCTCTATTTGGTATTGGACGTCCATACATGTGTAATGTAAAAACAGAGACCTATTTGAATCAATCAAACCTGAGTATTGATCTATTGATGAAAAAATTAGAAGCTGTTTTTTAGCAAAGGGACACTGGAAAGACGAGAAAGACACACATTCAGGGAGAACTCACGCGGTCATTGATTAATTCCGCTCAAATGTTTTGTCAGCAAAGCTGAGAGGATGAGGTTGCTGTTGGCATTGGTTCAGGAAGAATATAACCCGGAAAAATGTAAAGTTATGTTCGTAGGCCTGACAGAGACACCTGGCATGTTCCCATGATCACCAACAGGTGCTGATATCATATGTTCCTGAGCCAAATGTCTTTACATTCTAACATGCAGAGATACTCCGAAATGCCGTCTGTCTGTGTGGCAATAAGTCTATTGCTATCTGCCAATTAGTTAAATCAATACAGTAGTCTATAGTATGTCACCACCACACGTAAAAATTCAAGGCATGAGATCAAGGTATCCTGCTCAAATTCCAGTTCACTTGATTTGAATGTGTTGTATGGGCCGCTTGTAGGTCCACAGCAGGAGCGTTTATCTATTGTTGATATGTCACACAAGTGCGCTAAATTCAGTAGCTAGCTTTGAAAGACAAGAAAACACAACAACAGAAATATAGACTCGCACCAATGGAGTTGGTCGTTTGTCATCTCCCTCCAGGCTCGTCCGAAGAGTTTGAAAAAACGGATACAGAAAAGACAATAAAGGATGAGAGGATAACGCGATTGAAAACTGGCCAGTAACAACACAGTTTTAGCATAACTGAAAGGCTCCCTGAATATTGAGTCTGAGATTGATTTTTTTTGGGCACCTTCATAGATACTGTTCTGTACGTCGCAGCCGCAGAAAGCATATATTTTGTGGGAGTTATTAACCATATATTTTGTAGGAGTTATTAAGTATATATTTTGTGGGAGTTATTAAGCATATATTTTGTGGGAGTTTGAACATGGTTTTGAAGTGAAGTAAATTGGGAGACAGTTGCATTGTGGGCGGGCACACAGACATATGGTGACTATAAACGATCCTGAGGTTAATCTCAGAGGCCAGACAGAGTTCAATATGACAGTGAGTAAAGTTGTCTCTTACAGTAAAGACTAACTAGAGGCCATATGAGACAGAACTAACTGGAGTAACACATATCGGATTTGTCCGTAAACATTTATAGCGAACAGAACATCTAGTCTCACGATAAAACACTCAAAAAGTGAATCTTAAAAACAACTGAAGTTATTAATACTGAAGTTACGTGCACATTTAAAAAAAATATGAATTGTTTTAAATAAGAGCAACACACTTTCAGTAAATAATAGTGATCCGTATACACAATCTATGTATTAAAATCCAATTTAATAACAATAAAAGTTATTAAATTGTTTCCCGAAACACAACGGCAGCCTTCACCAACACAGTGGTCGTTCTGCTGTGGAGGAGGGCCAAGACTCAGGCGAGCCATGTTTGGTTGATTGAGATGCTTAACACAGTAGACACTGTGTTGGGAGAGCTGCTGTGTGGCTGCGTTGAGTTTGTTTGAGTGGTCCGAGCCGCACAGGAAACAGAATCCAACCGTTTCCTGATTCCTGGGGCTTCCTGTCAAGTTTGGGTTGGAGGATAAATCGCAGCGATTCTATTCGTCTTCAAACACATTCCAGGACTCTGGACTGACCCAGGGCATGTATAGGAGAAAGGTGTAACATTCAGAAGTACAGACGGGAGTGTTACGCTGGGTAAGCGGATCTTGCTTTTCATTGGCTGACGGACTGTGGGCCTACGTGTCTTGAGTACACAAAAACAAACACACAGAGCCGATAGGGGGCTTGCTTCATTCAACTGCCTCCTCGGTCCTGCGACATAACAACTCCCTCCCTGTGAAGGTTGATCACCTGTCCGGCGGTAACGGTAACGTGACACGAACAATCTGCGATAACAGAAATATTCCTAGAAAAATATACGATATGAGCAGGTCCATGGCTCCGGTGGAGGTACCCAAAACCCCGATAAGCGTGGAGAGGTGTGCCTGAGTTTGTTTTGAGAGATATTATGATAAATGTTAGCATGCACTGATAAGAATATTTGGACAAATACCATTATGTGATTAGGAATAAGATAACTGCTGCATTGAATTTACACACGTAGGTAATCTCATTAACTAGTGCAGACATGGCGATGTATAACAGTATCCTATCTCTCACCTTTACCGAACCTGGACTCAAATCAGGGATCACCCTTTACACACGACTGTCCCCATAACCATGACATTATCAGATAGATACAGTATCTCGCAAAAGTGACTACACCCCTCGCATTTTTGTAAATATTCGTTTATATCTTTTCATGTGACTACACTGAAGAAATATGACACTTTGCTACAATGTGAAGTAGTGAGTGTGCAGCTTGTATAACCGTGTACATTTGCTCTCCCCTCAAAATAACTCGACACACAGCCATTAATGTCTAAACCGCTGGCAACAAAATTGAGTACAAGTGAAAATGTCCAAAAACTGTGAGATACTGTACATGTACATTGAACGAACACTGACCTGTGCCTTTAGATAAACAATACAGAACTTTGTTTTCATTGTGAATGCATGCTTCAAGAGCAGGCCAAACGGGATCGACTCTGTGAACACGGACACGCGGAGAGAAACCATGAAACAATACATTAAGGAGCAATACTCTGAATTACAACACATTACATAAAACCTCTCCTGGGGAAGAATGTTTCTTCACTTCCTGTACAGAGCTTGGTGATCAAATTCCAGTGAAGCAACGTGCACTAGCATTATAAAGCATTATTAATATGACTAAGATAAAAGTTAGGGTTACTTCTACGCTGATATTGTGCAGTCTGTTTATTTTAATAAGATAGCTCTGTGAAGGATACGAAGGCAGCCGTTGCTCCACGTCCCTCCTCCAGGTTCTTGGCCTACGCTGTTATAGTTGGTGCGTGATAAACAGAACACAATCAGACTGTGTGGACATTTCTGGAAGGACCACGAAGAATTTCCAAGAACAGCAAAAGATATAGACACACTGTGTGGTTGTGTGTGTGTGTGTGTGTGTGTGTGTGTGTGTGTGTGTGTGTGTGTGTGTGTGTGTGTGTGTGTGTGTGTGTGTGTGTGTGTGTGTGTGTGTGTGTGTGTGTGTGTGTGTGTGTGTGTGTGTGTGTGTGTGCGTGCGTGCGCGTGCGTGCGTATACGACAGTGCAGTGTTGGGTGTGCGGTCTGGCTGAGGCACATTGCTACGCCATGTTTACTTTCGGACCCAAACAGTGATTCTCACACGGCCGCACAGACCCTGTGCCGATACGCGCCGCGCAGCGCTATCATCGCCAGGGTTTCCGCGGAGCTCACAAGGGTCACGAAAACACTGCCAACTCGCCAACGTGTTGTCCCCCGGCACTTGACTATCAACAGGAAACATCTTTCGCAGAACGGGAAGTGCTACTCTCCAATTGGCCAGAGCGTGATTCGATGAGAACCTTTTCTCAGCCAATGGCAGCGCATCTATTTGAAGGGGTATAAAAGCAGAGAGCACAGTCATTGTGTACAGTCATTCTGAACCAAGATGTTCCTGTGTGCAATACTCTCGGGCCAACGTATTGCTTTTCCTCAGGCTGTGATTAGGGAAACGAAAAATGCTAATGCTCGCTTAGTCACTCTTATACAATGTTCTACCAACCTTAAGGAATCACTAAAATAGACTAATTTCTCAGAAATCCACTGAAATTCTTCAGCCCTCCTTGTTGACTCAGTAGCATATTCTGATAGAGTCTTTATCTGCTCACCTTTCCTGTACATTGCAAGGCTCTGATTTTAATATGTTGGCTCTAGTGGCCCTCTAACCTGGGAACATGAATAAGATCTGTAAAATACGTTCAACACAACCAGAGCTGTGATCAACACACTGCGTGAAAATGTACTTCATCCCGCCATTTCGACATGCCTATCAAACAAGGGCTGTTTTGTTATTGTGGTATGCCAGCCATCAAACCCTGGAAAAGCACCCCAGCACTGCCAAAAATACCAGTGATAAATTAGTGCAAAAAGAGCAGGAGAGTGACAGCGGTTTGAGTAACAGGGGGCTCCGACTAAGTCCCCCCCCTCCACCCAGCTACTGTCAGGAGACACAATGACTCGGAAGAGGCCGCATAGACAACAATCACACAGTGAGCTTACATTCCAACACAAGCGCTGCTCCGAATAATAACCGGTGGGCCTTCTGTGATCAAGACCGGGCCGAGATCCCTGCTATAAAGCGGCTGCTCTTAGCTCATAATCGCTTAGTCGGTGAAACCCACTGAAGTAGGCATTCGGGCCCAAAACATATACACAAAAAGAACCAGATGAATACATTTTAAACGTACACATAATCAGAACCGGGCTGGGGCGTGGCGCTACCGCGATTTGTCCAATCAGAAACTGCTTGATTCGTCGGGTGAGTTCGAGGAGAAGAGTTTGGTTTAGTCAATTTTTTGGTATGTTCGCGCCTTTGGATCTTCGGAGATATCGAGCGCGATTGCTGTTGCAGGCTTGTAAACAGGGTTTTGGTTCTGTTCTAAAAGAAATTTGAAAGGTTTGTGAGCTGATATCTCACTGGTGCTTAAATAGTGTCATGTCAGACTACTTATATCAGACTATATCAGCCCCATGATAGGATGTGAACCTTCTAGAAAAACATTCCCAAGTGCCTACTCCGGGGGTTAAACTCCCAAAGGCTTTTATATGTGACTCGTGAGATTCCCAACACATGTCCGCACTAAAATATACCTTCCTCAGTGATATATTCAGCAGTGAGTGGGCGAACCTGAGATATACTAGTTTCACTTTTTCCGAGTATATTTTTACAAGCCAAGCTCCAAAATTAAGAAGCTAAACAAAGATAAAAGAATGATTGACGGCGGAAGATGTTTTTTTTTCAGATTCGGACATGTTTTCCCGAGACTCTCAGTCATGTAGTAAGTCCAATAGGAATACAGTACGGAGATTTAAGGCCTGCTCCTGGCCTGGGGTGAGAGTAGTTGGAACGACCCAAGTGCTGTGACGGTTGCCTTGGTTGACTGGGAAGCAGCGCAGGCTATGGGGCCTTGGGTTCCACTTTATTGGCCTACACCTGGACGCAGGAATTTTTACTGCTTTGACTAATCTGAGCCGACCTCTGTCTTTGAACAAGGTCACTTTCTGTGGCCTCCACTTTGGTAACCAAAACATGTAATATTAAAACATTGACGCCGGTCATGCTTCACTGTGTGTGGGTGTGTTTGTGTGTGTGTGTCTGGGGGTCTGTCCAAAGTGGTCCAGTGTCAGTGTTTGGCAGAAGTCCATGCAAGATGTCTGGAGGGCTGCCAACTCTTCCGGCACGCGATCTCCTCTCCCCCCCACGCTCTCTGGTAGTGCAGCTATGGCCCAAACGGATCTCTGACTGGATCTGAAGGTTAACGCAGTAAACGTGCTTTTGTGAAACTGCCAGTGCCTAACAAAGAAGCAAGGGCCCGTTTGGGCTCCTTTATTGGTTCAGGCACTGTGCTCCCGGCAGCTTTATGTGACATCTGTCGGGATGTTTTCAGGCAGAGGCAACAGGTGAGAGAAATCAGCTGGAGAGTATGTACGTGTTTGTCATCTCATACCTCCTTTAACAAACCCAGTGAGGTTATGATTGAAATGCATATAACAAAGCTTGATCAGCGCAGCACATTATAACGTGTTCACGCCTCCGTTACTTGAACACTCTGTCACACACTTGTTTCCCACCAACACGTGCATAGTAATAGGTCCCCAGAAAAGCACTGAGGTCCCAAAGGATTCATCGATTTAACACGGTCAGGTGTTTTCCAGCGAGTGTGTTCCGGAATTTGTACAACACTCACAGCAAAAGCCTTGACAGAGGACTGGTTAGCCCTCAGAGCCTCCATGGTTCCTTCCTGAATTTGACCTTCAGGTAGTTTTTCCTAGCCGCCGTGTATCAACTTGTTCAACTTGTCTGGATGTGTGCTCTGTCGGATTCAGGCTGGGTGATTGTAAAAGCACTTTGTGACAACTTTGTTGTAAAAAGGGCTGTATAGATAAATTTGATTGATTGATTGAAAAGCCACAATGCAAGAGCCCTGATCGACTCGTATTAAGCCATCAAATTGCCTGTCTGTATGTCATCCTTCTTAAGGGATGTTTCACTGCACTTGTGACCTTAGAGAACAAAACACACAACACAGCACACTTCAATGGGGGAGTCCTCCTACTCATCTTTATGTTTGACTGGAGGGAGAACCATGTGTTGCAGCCAACTCCCTGATGCAAAAGAAAAGGAACTGATAGTGGTGATAAACCATTACTCATGAATAACAACAGAAAGTTCAGCGCTGGAGTTCACGACCTCTTATAACCAGGGGTTCCTGGTTTAGCCATAAGCGACATCAAAAACTCAGCGCGGCCAATCGATGGCAACGAACAAGCACACAAACAGAATTATCTTGCACGGGTTCGTTTCACCGCAGGTGCACGTGTCAGTTCACGTCCCCTCCGTGAACGTCTTCTCGACCACAGTGGAGCTGACTCCGAACGCAGGCGGGCCAGGTGACCCTGTTGTTCTGGGTTGTGGCAGGTGTGGCCAACCAATGTGGTGTGTTCTGTGCAGATGTCACCCCAAACATCCCTGAACACACACACCCAACTCTCAGCTCCGCCGCTTCTGAATACATGTTGAGGAGCAACACATTTCGAAGAACTACCACCCCTGAAGTGGTAAAAAAAAATCAACTATCTGTACACAACACTGATTTGTACTCTAGAATCTCATCTCAAAATGTAACAAAAAAAAAACAGAGTTCTGGAAAAGGGTATCGTGAACAAATGAGACAACGATTAATGTAACGTATGATGGCAAAGTGTGGCGAAAAAAGGACACAATCGCTTTTTTATTGAGAAGAGCTTGTGTGAAGTAAATAATATTTAACTATTGCAATGTTTATCTGGTCACCCTGACATTAAATGTGCGAAATCCAGCTGTTAGAATCTTTATTTGAACCAAAAAACGTGGGAATATTACTCCAGTGCTAGCCTCTAGCCTCTGGCCTTTAGCCTCTAGCCTCTGAACTCTGGCCTCTAGCCTCTGGCCTTTAGCCTCTAGCCTCTGAACTCTGGCCTCTAGCCTCTGACCTCTGGCCTCTGGTCTCTAGCCTCTGGCCTCTAGCCTTTGGCCTCTAGCCTCTGACCTCTGGCCTCTGGCCTCTGGCCTCTGGCCTCTAGCCTCTGACCTCTGGCCTCTGGTCTCTAGCCTTGACCAGTCAGAGTGTCTTTAATCCCCTGTCCACTGTCCACCTATAATGGGCACCCAAGAGTCAGAACCAGACCGTGGAAGAAAGTCATCTGGTTTGACGAGGCCCATTTTCTTTAACGGACGTCAATTAAGGACGTCAATTTGAAACACGTGACACCGAACGAAACAATGTTTGAGAAGATCTTTTAAGTAGCTTTTATCATCGAGTGTACTCTGGTCCAGGGTGAAAAGGTGAACAACAAAGCACCGGCTGGACAAATGAAACAAACAAAACTATGCACTGGCCTCATGCTCTCAGATTCTCTTCCTGAGAGAGTATACCACGTTATACCATGCTTGAAGCCATACTTGACTTGAGTGTTTTGTACCGGTCAAGAGCTCTTTCTGTCCGAGGTTGCGGCCCCTGAGGTTCGTGCGGTCGGAGAGAACGCTTCAGGGTCATTTGAGGCTGAGCCGCAGAGTCTCAGTATCTCCGAATCAGAAACAAGTTTTATACGCCAAGTCGATTCACACAAAACAATACAAACAGTACGAAGACGTACAAACAAGAGAGACCATGCGTAGCTAGAATATGTAATATGTAGATGTAATTGGTAATATGTGGTCGCGTTTTGACTGTTAATATCCCATTGGTAGTCTGCACGGTTATGCTAGACAAATATGGTGGTATTTCTTGCCCGTCAGCCCAGTTCCAGCCTGTCTATAGGGGAAGTACCAAACCAAGATATTAATAGGTTGATTACGTGCGAGTAGATGATATAATACGCAAAATTGTGAATGTAAACCAGGAGAAAAAAGAACAGTACTCTACAACAGTACAATAACAAAATAAAAACACGACCCTTCCCAAAGCAACGAAATAAAAACATTAACAACACTTCTACATTTTGTACCAGTCCCCACGCTCTAGTAAAGACACTGCCAACGCGGCTCCAAAACCTTTTAAACGATTCAATTAATATGTTCACGATGGTAAATCACTAATACGACACTGAGGGACTCGCGCTGTTCGCCAGAGAAACTGATCTCACACCCATCTGCTGTATAACTATGGGAAGGCACGTCACCGGAACGTCAAGAGACGCTGGCACAGACCAAGCATGATGTAACAGTCCAGGAGAAAGGAGCAAGAGAAGGCAGGGAGCGAGAGAAGCGCTGGAGCACTGGACCGGGAGGGTTTGTTTTGTGGGGATACGGGTCGTCATGGTTACAGAGGGGGAAACCCACACAGCTGTTAGCAAGCGAGCAAAGCGGCTGGGCGAGGGAGGGGGTCAGGGGGGCTGCGTCTCCAGGCTCATGTCTGACGATTGGCCCAGGAGAAGGGGCCGCCAATGGCAGCCTCTCGCCTGATTCCATCATACGAGGGGCCCTAATGTGCTGCAGATGTGTAGCCAACGGGAGTACGCGGCCAAACGACAGCCAGGATGAAGCAATCCCCATTCCATCTCTCCCCCTTTCTCACTCCCCAACCCTCTACACATCTATCTCTCCCCAGTACTCACCCCTTTCTCACTCTCCAACCCTCTACACATCTATCTCTCCCCAGTACTCCCCCTTTCTCACCCTTTCTCACTCCCCAACCCTCTACACATCTATCTCTCACCAGTACTCCCCCTTTCTCCCCCTTTCTCACCCCCCAACGCTCTACACATCTATCTCTCCCCAGTACTCCCCCTTTCTCCCCCTTTCTCACTCCCCAACCCTCTACACATCTATCTCTCCCCAGTACTCACCCCTTTCTCCCCCTTTCTCACTCCCCAACCCTCTACACATCTATCTCCCCCCAGTACTCACCCTTTCTCACCCTTTCTCACTCCCCAACCCTCTACACATCTATCTCTCCCCAGTTCTCCTTCGTTCTCCTCCATTCTCACCTCCCAATCCTCCCCCGTACTCACCTCTTAACCCTCCTCCTATCTCGGTACTCTACGGGACACGAATGCTAGGCTTGGTATGCTGGGCCAGGCCGACTGGGTTCAGGTGTGTTTCCATCACGGCCAGACACTTTCCATTGTATACAGTCACAAACATCCACATGTGTTTATACACATCCGAGGCGAGCTCGCGTAGACAAACATTTGTCCAACAATGACTTGGACTTAATTTGGTTAGACAACATTGCAGTCTCCGCTCAGACACGGCTCTGGTGTTTCTGAAGCCGGGCAGACAGGGAGAGAGATGCCCATGTGTTTCACGTCACATCATGAGGTTAGCCACGCTTTGTAGTTTATAATCAGCCTACATGACAGGGTGCAGCGCGGTCGTTGTCATTCTTACTCGTCATCAAACACTGTGACACCAAGTGAGCAGAACTGGATCTCGGAAACAAGTACTGACGGAAGTCGGTTGTGCTAAAGGTTCTTGTCAATCGTCATGACAAAAACATATAGCAATGGATTGCTCTATCTGAGCCAACAACACATTGAGTGCAGGGAAGAGTTTAGTAATGAAGCTCTGAAATTGAAAACATTTAAGGAATGTCCAGACCCAAACCCCCCAGAGTTTGGCAGTTGTATGTAATGTGGTCAAACAAATTAAAATCATCTACGCAAACAAGCAGTATAAATTCAGAATAAAACCTGCGATATTGAGAATTTTTATGTTTCGGATGTTCTTAATCAAGGAAAACACACATGAAAGGCTATATTGATGTTAGATTTCATTCCAATTAGTTAGTCAGGCATAAAAGCAATGATATGTACCGATGTTGTATGAAAGCATAGTTTCATGGCCTTTTTAAAAAAAAAAGCTAAACTAATAATATAATAATAATAATATTTTGATATTTTCAGCATTAAAAATCAAACTGTCAATAATCCATGATAGAAAATGTAGGGGATTCAATAATTTGCCTGATGGAAGATTGACTTCAATATTGACAAGAATAATGTGTCCATGAAAACATACCTACTGAGGTCCCCATCCCAGGGTTAGTGTAGGGTATTACTGAACGAGTCTTAGGATTAAACACCCATACAAGAAATACAACCTAAATACACGAGCACCTGCTCCTCCCGTTGGCACCTCAAGGCCTTGTTTGACTCAAATTCAACTACTCCTATCTGACTCGCATAACTTTCACAACACAGTTGAGTGCGAGGTAAAGAAAAAAAACCTGAAACGGTCAAACCTCTAACCATATGTGAAGACTCAGAGAGGAAGACGCCCTCGTTGCCATGTGCCCATCCAGCTACATGTTTTCTGTCTGTACCTGGTAGCCTTCGCCTCTCTTGGGGGGGTTGCACAACGTGCAGCTGTTACCCACAACAGTACACACAATGCTTCAATGAGAGCGGATCATCATAGAGCTGGTACCATTTCATCAACATGTCATAACCAGGTTATTATCATGTTATTTACATGTTATTACCATGTTATTACCATGTTATTACCATGCCCAGGCACTACTTGAAGTGTTTTGTAGAAAAAGTGTTTATTTAACAAAGAATGTTAATAGTCATAGCTATGAATTGGGCCAATTCTTATTTGCACGTAAAAGATGCACTGCAGTATTGGACAGGATGCATAACATAGCATTACAAAGTGACAAAACTCCGCTCAGGACAAAAGTCATGACAAAGCGTAAAAAATAATTGACCACCACATGCTGTAACTACTTGCTGAAATCTCCTGGCAAATTAACGTGGTCCTAAGCTCTCTGCACGGTCCCAACAGAAGGGCCCTACTACTGTCCCAGCAGGTTTCATTTCCGATAGCTGGCATCTACAGGGTGATTATGGTTGGCCTTGTCCCTGGGCCCTGTCTGCGGTAGAGGAGTCTGGGTAATGGCTGCCTGTAAAGACTGAGGGGGTTTGGATCTCTGACACTTCCTCTTGGACGACCAGCTCCAAACAAAACAGCAGGTGCTACTGGCGAGTCCCAAACCACTAATCAGCACTTTGCAATAAATATGTTCCACTTCTTCTAAACCAGAGAGAGCAATTTGACTCATTTGAGAAAGCTTTACGACTCGGCTCAACTGTTACTTGCGCGGAATGGCTTTCGCTTTTTCTCACTGTTGGCCACAATCCTGCCGTTCTGCAGTCTGTTTACTCACACCCTGACAAAGAACGCGTCCTCTCGCCGCCTCAGCATCACGTTTTTTCTTCGTTCACCCGTTTTCTCATCCCACTCTCTCTTTTTGATCTTCTCTTTGCGGCGGCACTAAGTGATTACGTTGTGATGACTAGTGAAGCTAGTGGACGCATGACTGGTACGTTCGTCTAAACAAGAGCCGGCGAGGGGAGGAGAAATAACAATCAATTAGTGGCAAAGAAGGCTGACAGCCGCCAGGGCCACACCGCTGGATCTACTGCATCGCCAGGTTCACACAGTCCATCGTCCGCTCGTAAGAAAAACGACGGGCTAAAGTAATATTCATCCTATTCCGACCAACTGATGTACGTCAATCAATCTATTTCCCGCGGAGCTCCTGTTAACGTCGTCTCCGAAGACCGGAATTACGTAGCGTGGGGGATGAGGGGGAGGTTATCTGAGTATTGGCGTGGGGTTTGTTGAACAACATTGAAGAGAATAAGAGAAAAAAAACAGGTGTGTTCCTGCACTGAAGCGCGGCACAATTAATGTGCAGATATGATTCATGTGCAGAACGATCGTTGAAAAGGAAGTGGTTATAGTAACGGGAGGGAAACATAGATGCCTTTTTCCACCCTCGACAGAAAACAACTGTTGTGCCGCGCAGCTAGTTGGTTGAAGTCTGCAAAGCCGTGTTTTATCACAACCAAGAATGACAAGTCACGATATTTGTAAGTGTAAGTGCAAAAAAAGACAATTTGCAAGCACTCAATATAAATCTCAGATAGTCTAATACAAGAACTGACAGAGTACGCTTGGTTGCACATCCTTCTGAAACCGTTTCACTTGTGAAACCTGTAACCTACAGCTGGAGTCGAAATGTACGATTCTGATTAGGCATCACGGTTACGGTTTGTAAGGGGATTTTATTCATCTTCAAGGATTTTTTTCAAACAGAGCATAAACAAACGCAATTCGAGACAGCAGAAGAGAAACTAACCATTAATGCACGATATAAGCTGAGTCAGTATGAGACTTCGAGCAAACGGCCGGTCATCAGATCATCAGATCAGAACACAGTGTTAAGATCTCAGTTAAAACCTGACCGGAACAGCAATATCTGTGACGGCTTAAGAGATGTGAACAGCAGACACCATTAAGGTGTTATTGGACTGATACACTGTCAGTATCTAAATCATTAGCGCACTGGATAACAGACACCGGCCGGTACCAAACACTGACGATGCAGATGCCTGTTGACTCCAGGCTGTAACCAAGCAACCAGGTGCCAGCAGCCCAACTCTGAGCCACAGTGGCAAACAGACACAAGCTCAGCTAATGCGTTGGCATGCAACAAGGGTCATCTGGGGTCTGTGCCTAGCAGAGAAGTGATACCTTCAGGGATCTTTTTTTGTAAATTGTTGCTTGTTTACCGGAGTAAAACAGATTATGCATGCAGAGCAGAGAAAATGCTTCTCTCCTTAAAAACAAAGGAAAATAATATTCTGAGTATTTCAGATAGGCAAGGCTGACAGTTTCAAAACCTCCTACAGTGTTCAAAGCCACACTTACTTGAAGAAAGTTGTGAGAATTAATGTACATTGCAATAGAAAACATGTAGGTTTGATGAAATTCCCACATCAAAAAGTGACATTTTCATGTCTAATCAAGACATGAACACTGTTCAATCACCAGTTTCAGACCAATAGAATTCGGGGCCTTGAGAGTACTTCGGCTATGGAATAAATTTGCATGCGCACCACAGAGTTTTAAATGCCAACACAGAATTATATATATATATATACAATGTTTTAAGGAGACACTGTGTGATCAAGGGATTTTCGTATTAAAATGCTTGTTGCACTACTACATTTTTTTAATATTGTATTTCTGAAACAGGTATTGGTCTGAAACTTCAGGGTACTCACAGTTCCACGAGCCGTGGGACCTCTGGTGATCATTTTACCTCTGGTGATCATTTGACCTCTGGTGATCATTTGACCTCTGGTGATCATTTGGCCTCTGGTGATCATTTGGCTTCTGGTGATCATTTGACCTTTGGTGATCATTTGACCTCTGGTGATCATTTGACCTCTGGTGATCATTTGGCTTCTGGAGATCATTTGACCTCTGGTGATCATTTGACCTCTGGTGATCATTTGGCCTCTGGTGATCATTTGGCTTTTGGTGATCATTTGACCTTTGGTGATCATTTGACCTCCGGTGATTATTTGACCTCTGGTGATCATTTGGCTTCTGGAGATCATTTGACCTCTGGTGATCATTTGACCTCTGGTGATCATTTGGGTAGTGACTGAAACACAGGGGAGGTTGAACAATATCCAACAGATCTTTTAGTCACAGGTCTAAGAGCACTTGGTGCATTTTAATTTGGAGTCTGTGGCCGGTGTGTCTGACAACATGAGGACCAAAGAAGTATCGACGCAAGTCAAGCGGCTGTGATGAGGCAGATCCTCAAGATGGAGACGTTAGGAGTGCCAAAATCTGCTGTTTGGTATTAGGAAAGAAAGAAAGCACTGGTTTGCTCGGCAATGGCAGATGTCATGGTTGAGAACCGTAGACTAAATAAAAGCCTTTCAATGGTGAAAATAAATCCCAAAAATTCTCCTGAAGCTAGACAAAGAGGGGTCAAATACTCTAGTACAAAGAAGCCTTCACCAGCTAAACTTGAGAAGGTGGTGGTCAACGGAACGGCAGGGGACAAGCACCCCTTCTGAGAGAACGGCTAAGGCCTCACCAGAGAGGCGACCATGGGCAGCCAAAGCCAAAACCAAAAGGCGACGCACCAAGAAGTCGGCCGCAATGGCAAAGAGAGCGTCCGATGTATCCCAAGCAACAGTTGCAGACCATGTCATAATTCACGGCATGACAATGACTCAGGCCGCTACAATGATTCAACCAAAACCTCAGATAAACAGTGGCCTCGATCACCAGATCTACAACGAGAGCCGGTAAGTCTCCAGCAGATACCGAACCTTAGGCTACTCTCAATAGTCGAATGACTGTACGCCCGCCCCACGCCAACGTGGGCCCGAGTGATGTGACTGAATGCGTTCTTACTGTAATTCTCCCTGCAGAATAGAGGACTAGGAGAGGCAGAGGCAAAGATCACACTAATTAACAAGAGCGACTTGTGGCGCAGACGTTTGGCGGCACATCTTGGACAATGACGACATGTCAAAAAAATGTCATAAACCATGCAGATGAATAAGTTGAGTTAACAAATTATTCAGCAAGTAAAACGTTTCTTCAAAGATATAAATGGGCAATGTCGCGTTTTTGAATTGCCTGTCTTACAAGTGATTGAGTTTTGGGTGTAGACTTATAAATGGTTTATCAGTCAAAACCGTCTTAACTTTATCTTTAATTTTATATTTTTATATACAAACTGCTAAACAAACAGAACTTATCAGTGTCCCAATACCTCTGAAGTTAACTGTACGTAAATAGAAATGAATAACATATTGGAAGTAAATTCAATTTTTTACAGAAGGATCACACACTATGTTTGAAATATGTAGCCTTGCTTTTGTCGCATTTACCTTATAAGGCCCCGGTATTAAAGGCCAATTTGGGAACTCATAGTCATAACAAAAATCAGTTATGCCAGTAACCAAGATAGGACGAGTGTAAGCTATTCACTTTCATCTCGGATGTTTGATTGGGTAAATGGCGGTGATTCTACAATAACACCATTAAACACGAAGAAATGTGTCTCTTCTCTCTTCCTCTCCACTGTACTGTCCCCACCTCCGACCATCCAGACAGTAAATTATCCCCCCATCACAGATCTGATCCGGCCTGGCCTCTAAAACAGGAAGAGACTAATGTGTCCGAGATAAAAGAGGAGACCTGAGCAAATCAAAGCCCCGCGAGCGAGGAAAAGAGCACGTTTGGCCGTTTGAAGTCGCCAAATGAAGACGTTGATGTGAGCAGTAATGTGAGGTAGAGGTTTGTCTGCAATAGCTGAGCGGCTGTCGTCCGGCCCCCATCTACAGACCGCGTAATTACCCCCACTAATAAAACTGGCTGTCTACCCGAGGCATGAAAGCAACACGGATACCTAATTGATTGCTTTAAAGGAACACCCACCGCTTTAAACAGAGCCTCTACTGTAGTGGCACCAGTTCTGAGCATGTGTGTGTGTGCATGCGCGCATGTGTGTGTGTGGGGAGAGGGCTGTACGTGTGTGTCGGAGCATTCATTTTTTATTTCTCCTTTCTACATCCACCATTGGCAGGCATGTAATTTGGTCTTTCAATGGCTATACTTTGACTGGTCTACACCCTCTATATCCTCTTCTAGTCTTTGCTGAGTTGTGGATTCAAATGAAACAGATTAGATTTAGCCCAAATCAGGGTCGGGGTGAATTCTGAGCATATGAATGAAATATAGAAATGTGAAAAGCATATTTTAAATTGAATTTTGAGTTAAGTTTGTATGTTGTAGTCAGTAATAAAATCAATTAAGAGGTGAAACTGGAGGCTTGGTATAAGATGGTATAAGATGTAGGAAATATTTTTTCCATTAAAATAACATCAAATTGATCGAAAATACAGTGTAGACAATGGCAATGTTGTAAATGACCATTGTAACTGGAAACGGAGGATTCTCAATGAAATATCCACATTACCAGCAACCATCAGCGCTGTGTTCCAATGTCATGCTGTGTTTGCTAATCCAAGTTAATTATTCTATAAGGCTAATTGGTCATCATAAAAGAAAGTTGTGATAGTCTTAGCACAGCTGAAAACTGGCGTGCTAATTACAGAAGCAATAAAACGGTCCTTCTTTAGATTAGTTTTATCTGTGACATCAGTGTTTGTGGGTTTGTTTGCAAGCGCAAGATCTCCTGAAACAAAGAACTTTCTTTTGAAACTCGTCAGTCTATTCTTGTTCTGAGATATGTCAATTCCGTGCGTGTAATTGCCAAGAAAGGGAAGATCTCGCACAATGTCACAGAGCAGTGAAAACTTCCTCCAACCAGAATTGAAAGAGTAGTAGTGTGTGTATTTCAAAAGTTTGCATATCATGAGATGATTGACTGGTAAAATAAAATATGAGTGATAACCATCTCATTTTCATTTGTTATGCGGTTATAGTATATGACTGGGGTCCATATAGCATCAGAGCCTAACCGTTCTTGAGCTGAAACAGCATACATCAGTTTCATCAACATTGAACTGCTAGTCAGTTTGTCACCTAGATGAGGTATCTCAGTTTGAACCACACAGCAGGAAATGCCTAATTGTTATGTGGATTTTATGTTCATATTCAAATATATGGGTCTATCAGGCTTACATTTCATAACGAAAAATCAGTTTTATGCTTTAAGATATATACTTTTTAAACTAGTCAGCATATTCCTACAAAACAATGTTAAAATGAAGATACGGCACCTGTAACAACATTTTACGGTATTTGAAATCACAGAAACCGTTTATTGTTTGACTTCTCATTTGCATTTCGGATGAAATCATTGACTCGTGAAGAGAGTCCTGAAGTTGCTGCTGGGATCTTTTAGGACGAAGACAAACAAGCACCATGCACCACAAAAAGAGATGCTTTCCTTTTCTTTGCCGAGGAAGACAAACACAGACAGACTAACTGGCACTTTAGAGTCTTCTGGTTATCGTGTAGCACTGTCTCTGGCCAGTATGATATACACAGCCCCAGTGTCCCATGGCTAAAAAACAATAACATGCGATTATGTGTGTGTTTGAAGCCCAGGAGCCACCCACCTGCAGCTCTGTCTGTTTATTCCCCATACGCTCCACCGTGTTTGGACTGCGAGGGACCACCCTGGAAAC
Source organism: Dallia pectoralis (assembly GCA_029465975.1). Lineage (NCBI taxonomy): Eukaryota > Metazoa > Chordata > Actinopteri > Esociformes > Umbridae > Dallia > Dallia pectoralis. The sequence continues at coordinate 7,078,576 of CM055751.1, forward strand.
ATCCCCATTTACCTCATTCTCTACATTACCTCAACATTGGACGTTTCCTTACCTGTGGCTAGGGACCAGGGTAACCGCGAAGCAGTCAATTACACACGGTACAAAGCTGATACTTGCACTCTCCGTTTATGCCCCGCTGTTAGCTCTAGACAACGAGGCCTAGCGTAGCATGCTACGTCCTCTCAATGGTGGTGAGCGTGGGTTTGTGGGTGTAGAGCACAGCGAGTTAACCGACTCAACCATTGTCACATTTGGTAATAATAACGCTTAAATAGAGTGAAATGTAAAACTTGGACTGTACTACAAGCATAAATACATTTTAAAAAATGACCGGTGGACATTGACAGTTAATGCAGTTAGCAGTCATAGTGCTACCCTTGCCACCTTAAACCACCGTGGACTAGCAAACACTATTGTTGTTCGGCGGGGGAAGACGAAGACACAAAGTGATGTTATAGTTTAGAGTCGTATTCAGCACAGTGCCCCTTCACATAACATATCAAAACGATGCTAAATGTTCATTTATTATCAATGCCCGTTTTGTGAATTATCTGGCATACATCAATCCGCACAGCGTGTGTTACACCGGGTGTGTGTGTGTGTGTGTGTGTGTGTGTCGGAAAGCGAGAGGTCGGCCTCAAGAAACAGGGAGCCTGGTTGTGAAAACCTCTTGTGGTTAAACAGACCACACATCCTGTATCTGCTACACTGCAAACGCTCTGCTCGATCGCTGCTTGGAACAGAGTCGTGTGTCGCGCAGAAGTGTGAAGCGTGATGCCAAACTCTGACCGAGTAGAATGCGACCGCAGAGGTATCTGGGTTCACCACTCAAAGTGAAAAACACAGGTTTAACAAACAAGCCTCAATAGAGTGTGACACCTAAACTGTCACACTGTCATTTTCTTAGTTGCTTCCAACTGAATGCAAAACAAGATTAGTCAAATATTTTTGACACACAATGCAGGTTTAAAGTCTTTTCGCCGTTAAACTGCTTTGGGTGACACAGTATGTCGTTATTTGCCTCTATACTGCCTTTTCAAGTCTTAATGCGGGACAATTTAATTCCAGTAGTCGGGGTGCAAAATATCATAGTTTTTTCGGCTTGAGTAACTAGCTTAGAATTGCAATCACCGGCTGTCGCATGTCTGGATTCGAGTCCCTTATTTACCAGAAACCTTAGAATGACAGTTTTTCCCTCATGCACAGGTACACTAGATCAAATACAGAAACGTACATATATGGTAGAGACAGGGCTGTAGACTCAGGCCTTGTGATTGTTGAAACCGTTCACATCCCTGGACGTGAACATCAGCACTGCCGTTCTTGTTCCTTTCTTATTAATCCAATTCAACCAAAAAGTATGAATATGCAGTTTCACAGTTTGACGCATAATAATTAGTAACTGCAGTTCAAATTAAATCAAGCAGGCTACTTAACAGGTTATAGGTAGGCCCACTTTCAGACAAGAGTTCAATTAAATAAATGCATGTTGTAAAAAGCCTGATAGCCGTTGGTGATCAGGACCTTGTGACGCAGAAGTAAGAAGAACCGGTATCCTGCCTCCTTTTGAGATTCTCCGTCAAGAACAACCACCCAACTTTGCCATGTGACAGATGTGTGCATTCATTCTTAAAAAAAATGCTTTTCTTCTATCAACTGCTGTATGTGACTGGACGTGACTGGAAGTGACTGGATGTGATCGGACATACCCGGGCGTGACTGGGCGTGACCGGACGTGACTGGACGTGACCGGACGTGAGTGGACGTGACCGGACGTGTCGATCAATGAAGGATTCCACTACGTTGGCCGAGGCGTGTTTGCTAGCTGCATGGGTCTTGGCTTGACGTTTCCACTTAAAAATATATATTTTTTATAATAAAAATGTTATAAGGTGTGGAAAGGAGGTAGATGAAAAAGATGTGTAAAACAACATCCCCAATCAGTGCGACTCAGTTGCTGAGCACGCAAATTAGAAGTAATTTAGTCGTTTTTCAAACACAAACATTTAAGACGTGTGCAGATAAAGTAATCGTGTTGGAAAGCAATCTGGCTGAAGATCAGCTCTTTTGCCGTTACTAACTACCATGGCTAACATTAGCTCTACTACTTATCGGACAGTATTACGAGACAGCTCCTTGTTAAAGGGAGGACCGGTTACTGGCCTTCGGTCTGTCATGCATTCCGGACTAACAGAGACTTCCAGAATGACGGTGCAGAACATTTGTTATGTAGGTTGCCATAGTACTATTGGTATCAGGAGGAGAAAACGATTTGACCGTATCTGTTAGTGATCAGTTTCCCGATAAAAGCTGATTACCCGAAAGCCGTTGCTGTATCTGTGAGAACTCATTCCCATCAGTAAGAGATAGGAATCTTGACAGTTGTAGGAACTGACTCAAACAGACAATTGAGAATATCAGGACAGATAAGTACAACCTCTGGACCCTTTTTTAGAAATTGTCTGCAATAGAGTATTAAAAACAACCAAATCAAACTTATAGAAACAAGTCAAATTCTGCTTCAGAGCATATAATGTACAGTTGTGATAAGAGTTTCCCAGATGATATGGATTAGTTTAAGTAACTAACACAACATACTGGCCTCGCTGTGAGTAGCTTTCTTTAGCACTAGTCATTTTACGTATACTTTAGCCAAAAGTGTCTTAAATAACACCTGACCAAGATATTTCAGTAATCTGTCCACTCCTGGAAAGACTGAGTGAAATGAGACGTTTGTGAGGGAAGACAGTGAGTGAATAAAAGAGTGATTTAACTGTTCTTACTGTATTTATCTTTCCTCACTTCCTTTTCAATAAGATGCATATACAAAATGACATTTAACAAAGTTAAGGGAACCTTTTTTGCTATGGCTTTTATGAACTATATCCATATAAAGCACGTTTTTGTTAAACAATCTTAGTTAAACAATTACATTTTAAGAGGACACTTTTTCTTTTTAAAAAGTAAAATAAATATTTTCTACACCAGTAATTCTCTGGTACAAGTGCTTGTACTTTATTTGAATATTTCGGCACTCCATCCCTGATGATGAAAATAAATTATAACCACAGTGACGAAAGCTTTCCATGGCAACAGGAAACAATAAACTTTTTTATTTTATTTTTAAACTTCTACAGAAATAGTACTACTGAAGTAAAAGCTCATAATTGAAATTGTTTCAAGGCTTTTTTCAACACCTAGACGTTGATAGAGGTGTCCAAGTTAGAAAACCACCGCAATATTCAGTGATCTTTCAGGTAACATTAAAGGAGTCACATTTTAAAAGTTGAGTCAAAAATGCCTTCTCGTCTGGGCCAAGGAATGTCTCCTTAATTTGTGGTTTGGTAACGTCAGTTTTTTTCTGTGCATAAACGCCGTAGTGCATTACAAGCAGGAATTGCACGATGGTAAGTTCAAAGTGGGAATAAAAAGGAACCTGTGTTTGAGCCCAGGCTATAATATTTATACAGCTGGCACAGTTTAAGGCGACATGTTCGAGTGTGCGCAAGTTTGTGGTTTGAGTTGTGTATAAAAATCCTGTGGCCTGCCTCTGCTTTAGAAACTGAACTCCGCATTGTAACGAGTCGCTCTGTAATTCCCGCTCTTAAATAAAAAGGAACAACTGTTTCTGGCAGATCCTTTGGCAATCCTGTGGTTTCAAGGCTTAGACTGGAGAAGAATCTAGAACATTGAAATTTCCTGAAGGCTGCCAGGTTCAACTCCAGAACATCTCATCGCAGGGTTATCTCAGCATCACAGGAAGGGTCTCTTGTGATTGTAGGAATGAGAGTGCCCGCTTTCATGTATTTAGGGTCTAGGACTAGCATGACATGATTGCGATGGGTTCTGGTCACGTAGGGAAACCGATTGACACCGCCCACTATAACAACACGGACCCCAGGCATCTCCGACTGAATCTGGTAGAGTGCATACAGGTTTTATAACAACGATACACAACTCTGATGCAAGGCATTATGGGAAATAATACAACTGCACTGCTGTTTTCATTATTTCAATGGAATGACCCGTTTCACCTGTAGGAGAATAAAAGCTTTTTTCACAGCCAGGGTATGTATCTGTGGCACAAAAAGCAGTGTACGATTTTGAGTGTTAACAGCTAATAAATTGACTTATTTTCCACAGTGAATAACCATACCAATTAGATCCACATGCACTCTCAAAAACATGCCAATTATAGAATAAGGTCTTTCGTGTTGTTCTGGCACGTCTTGTTTTGAAAGGGGAGGAGGTTTCCTTAGTGTGCAGCAGAAACAGACCTACACTGTAGTGTTTACAGAAGTGCCCCAGAGTTTCACTCGGGTTCAAACAAGATACACATTTATACTTATTCATAAGTGCTGTTAAATGGCAAATGTTTGTGCAGTACACTGTTCAACTATCAATACGTATTTGTATTGATGACCTCACACATAGTCTTTACATTCAGTGGGCTTGATCTCAAAGAAAATTAACAGGCTAACAAACACAAGCACGTCTTTGGAAAACATCCCAAGTTTAAGATTTATAAGATGGAAAATCAGGGACTTTTCGAAGTTCATGGGCTTTTGCACAATTTCCCATAAAGAATTTCCCATAACTCAACTCTGGGTGACAGAAAACAGTTCCCTGCTGTAGAGGCAGAAAATATAATTAAAAAGTAGTTCTCTATCGTGTAATCAGAATCGGTCCCCACATATATTCATTTTTAATCAAGACTACAGTACTCTATAACAATAAGAGACCCGTCCAAAGCACAGCACTATTATGCAAGGAATTCTCTCTTCTCTTTACTTCTCCTCCGCCCATACAGTCTCTTGCCGACTTCTCTCTCTCCATTCTCTCTCCTTCTTTATCTCTTTCTCTCTGTTGTCAGGTCCGAGTCCCTGAGCACGACGGAATCTCTCAAAGACACAAAAATGTAAACAGCAACAGCCTCGCACTTATCTGTGCCACATATACAGACCGAGTCACAGAGAAGTGCACTTTGACGTCACGACCAGGAAGAGGCCCCGGTCGTCTACTGATACCTGCTCTGTCTGAGTCGGTACAGTGCCACCCCTTTCCTGAAAAAATGAACTGTTATTTTTTATGTCTTTTTTTCTCCGCCAGCATGGCCGCCTCAGCACTATTTGCCTGATTCCCTTTGAATCGGCCCGCGTGTGAGCAGGATATGGAGCCAATCGTGCTTCCTGAGTGGCCCAGAGAGGAAACGCTGTAATAAGCGAGGGGTGTGCGTTTAAAAATAACCCGCCTATATAAGAAGAGAGCAGGAGCCCACTCACTCTCAGATCCCTCGCTCGCTCTCTTCGGCTCGGTCAGGGGCTTTCTGGCGCTCTCTCCCTCCGTCTCTCCCTCTCTCGAAAGCGCACGCACGGAAAACGGGATAGCCTTCCTGCCGTGCAAAGGGAAGAGAAGGAGGAGAGCAGGTGTTTCCAAGATGTTTAACAAAGACATAAAATATGTACTGGGGAGGCCCACTTCATCCAAACCAGGCATTCACAACTCTCAGACATGGAGAAACTAGTGTTTTTCTTTTCTTTTTTTAAATTATAAGAAACATAAAACGATTCAGATAAGACTCCTAAAAGATTGCTTTGACAGTCTTCTAATTCACTTAGAACAAAGTATGAGCCTTTATTATTATTTAATGGAAAACAATAAAATCTAAAGAAGATGTATCGCAGCTAAGATAGTAGACTCGAGGGCTACAACTCCAAAGTTGTAAATCCATGTCAAAACTAGGCAACTGTAAACATCTGGTATCCCTGTAGGCCAATCAGGGCAATTTTCCAAACCTCTTGGACAAGACAAATATTTTGCCCAACTTCAGTTACACTCATGCCAGTCGTCTCTGATATATTATGTGGATTTGTGATAATCAAGTCCCTGAGTATGTATGCCAAATAGAATAGCTCAGAGTGTGAGCCAAATGTGTTCCTTGCGAGGAGAGGTTAAGTTTAGGTTGAACAAAGTCAGGGGCGTCATCTACACTGACTCTCAAAAGTCTTCAGCCCCCTTTGGACTTTTCCAAATGTAATTGTTGCAATATGGAATCCAAATATATTTCCTTACGAATCTTTGAACAACACAAAAAATACTATAACGTCAAAATGAAAAATACAATGCTGTCAGACATCACTCTCACCGTTCCACCAATCACGCGTCGAAGATCAACATAGGGCCTGGCCTGGTAGACGTGCAGTTTCTACCAACCCGGTCATACGCTGGGAACAATGTCTGGCCACCGAACAAACCGTTGCCCTTGCGTCACCGCTCGCTGAATCATCAAACAAAAGGAAATAAGGTCAAGATATTATTTATGGGCTTGTAAAATTGCGGTGAGGACTGGACATGCGGAGAGGGGAATGTGGCAATATCTGCGGGACGGCGGTTTATCCATTAGGCCAAGAGTTCCTGTAACAGTTTCTCCGACACCTTTCTGAGCCGTGACCACTGTCGAACCTTCAGGAAATCCTTGGAAGGTTTGGTATGCCACAGCCGTGACTAAGGTAGCAGACATACTGTAGGTATTTCATTTTACTTGCCACAGTTAAAATGAAATGCTTTGTTACACTAGAAGTGTTACCTCAGAGAGTGTGACTGAAAAGAAAAGGATGAATATATTATTGTGAAGATTTTTTAAAATTATTATTAGATCCATTCTCTCCGTCTTTTTCTGTCACAATAGCTAAAGAATGCAAGTGTGGACATTCAATACTGTCTGCTGCCAAATTCAATTATTATTGAGTGTTTTTAAACTGATCTAGTCTTATTTTGTCAGGCGTTGTCGAACACAGTACTCAATCCACTCAGCTCTCTGTCATTAAAAGTTAAACACGTGTGAATGGGCTGTCTCTACATTAAACGTCATTTTACCTGCCAATTTCGCGATCCATTAATCATGATCCATCACACCTCATGACAAAATAAGCTTTTCAATGTAAACACAAGTATACTTTTATTCTGAAAATAATTGCATACAGCATTTTGTAAAAAAAAAAAAAAAAAGTTCATTGACCACATCATGCTTGTCATGTTTGGAGTCTGAATGTAACATCAGAAAAATGTTAGCTGGGATTCCGATGACCACAACCACAGCCAAAAACTATGCAAACACATTCCCTTTAGATTAATTTATTCTATCAGGTCACGGTTGCATCACCTGATTTTATAGGGAAACCCAGTAACCTTGGCATGACATCCTTAGTAATTACTTCGGAATGTTCCACATGTATGTACAGTTTGCAAACCACATCATTCCAGGCCAACCTTTAATTAATAAACTAAATTTAGTTTAGTTTGTCCTGAGGAAAGAACATCATGTTAACAGTCGAACCACACCTATGTTTCTTCAACTCAATAGATGTTGTTCAAAATATCAGTTAATAATATAATTGCTTGAAACTGCTGATGTGCTGTAGGCTACACAGTTGTAGCTTATAATGAGTGCATAAACCCTTAATATTGGTCGTTTGTTGAGGAATATGTGGTACTTAATCCATATAGTTGAAGGTGCTTCAAATCTGAATCTATAGCAGCCACCAAGTCAGATTAACAGTTCAGTTGTGACCTCTCTTGAATTAATAAGAATATAGTGAGACATTTGCCAGAGGCCAATTTTGAAATGCAAACAGGTTAAGCCAAGAGGAGCAAGCACAAGAACCCCACATTTGCACCACTGCTTTGGCATTTTAATTGAGGCTTACCTGATAAACAAGCAAATAAAACGCTCATGTTAGTGGTTACCTGTTGGGAGACTTCGTGGCAGGGGGATGGCCATATTTATTCCTAAACATTTCACTGAAAACAAACGATAGAAAGTGGGTATGGTATGACAAAAGAATGATTGATCATATCAAAACTGCAAACTGGGATTTCTCATAAACAGAGTAGTTTATTATTAAAAAAAACATGTAATGTGCCCCCCCATGACATTGTCATACTGGCTAAAAGCTGTTTGCGAAACTGGATCAAAAGACCCGATACCAACGTGAATATTATCTCGCCAGACAATGCAAACTCTGCAGCCGCTCATTAAGCCTCGATATTTGCACCTGAATGGGGCTTCGTATGGGTTAAATGCTTTAATAGCAAATGTGGAGGGGTGAAAAGGCGCAGATGTAGGCCTACCTGGCGCCTCGTTGCTGGGATATATTGAAAAGCCTGCTGTGATCTGTAAGTGCGATTCTACTGGCAGATGATGACACGCAAATTACCTATAGGGAGAAAAGTGAATATGGTGACGGAGAGCCCACGGACATGACACATGTAAGCTGATATAAGTAGTATATCCATCACATGGAGGGGGTATTTATTTTAGGTTATTTAGAGTATATTTTTGTATTAGGCTATATGTGAGTGGGGATGAGTTGGGCATTTTGAGACACCACGCTTTTTAATGCGTATAATGCAATTATATTCCTATGATTTGTTCTTAATAGACCCTGTTCCGGCCAAAATAGCCGTGTTGGTTGTTGTGTGGACTCGTATGTTTTTGGAAGATAATACATTTCAGAGGTCGGGACATCTTAATATTGAAAGAAAATGTGTATGGAAATATTATATCCATGGAAGCAAGTAAAAAATGGCATAACGGGCTGGTCTTGAATACGTAACAAGCCTCACCGTGTCGTGCCTGCGTCTTTTGCCCTTAACCCTATTCATGTCATCATAACAATGTGTTAATTGCTTACTAGATTTTTTTCTCAAAAGGGGGCGGACGCCCGTCGCGTCATTACGTGTTATTCTAGTTAAACGGGCTCCTATGTGCAGGAGGGCGTGTGTACAGCCGGCTTTAAAGCCCGACCCAGCACATGAGGGAGAGCAGAGAGACCACAAGCGCTCACGGTGCTCACTGGCTTCATATAGGGATACATTAGGGACGAGCAGTGCGTGTTTCCTCCGCTTCTTGCAATTGGCCGCAGCTTTTGAGCTACAATATTTATAAGGTATAGAAACCCAATCATACTGGCACATGACTACGAAAAACTATTTCAAGTGAGAAGTAGTGCTTTGCATCTACAAATAGTTTCCCTTGTGGACTCTACACATCGATTTTGCTGACATTCTTAGACAGAAATACGACTTTTCATTCAAGAAAAAACGTGTTTTGCCATTACATCGTGTGGAAATGGCCTTAACCGGGACCTTACCATCCATCTCTACATTTGCAAACCATAGGGAAAATGTAAGTATCGCAGACAATGTATTTTCTGATGTTTTTGGTTTATTTATTTTAGCCACCTGTTTGTTACTTTATGTATGTAATAGAATTGCATTCTATATTTTGTATACATCTATACATGCATATATGAACACTATCAATGTTCCATTTAATTGGGACAGCTTCTTGTTCGTATTGTGTCACTAAACGTCATGTCTTATTATTGCAGAGATGGAAGGGCGAATTAGACAGGTCTGTGCATTCCAGCTGTGCAGTGGCTGAAGGCATGGACAACAACTGCATGGACCGAAAAGACGAAGAGGAACTTGATAAGATCCTGGATTTGGAGTTTATTCTCTCGAACACCACCAGCACAGACAACAACAGTCATTCCTCCGGGACAGGAGAGTACAGACCAGCAGAGCAGAACAGCATATATCACCCCGGAATGCAGTCTAACTACATAGTTCCAGAGATGAGCAGCCCACCTCCGCCCTACAACAGCCTAATGGCTGAGCTCTTGCGCACAGAGATGGACACCAGCTTCTGTCACCAGCTCTCTGGTAACAGCATCCACGGGAGATTCCTAGTCAGTTCGTCTGCTTTCCCACATCATCAGGACTTTCCAGACAACATCAAGGTCGAGCCGTCCATGGACAGTTACGGACCAGTTGTGGGCATGGTCCCACAGAGCTGTCCAAAAATCAAGCAGGAGGGGAACGTGTCGTGCATGATGTCCTTTGAGCAGCCGAGGCTCGCCAACTCTCCGCAGGCGGCTGCGGGGAACATGACGCCGCCTCTCAGCCCGGACGACCTGATGAGCTCCGAGTGTCAGGCCCATATGTGCCACACCATGACTTTCCCCCAGAGCTACCGCTCCGCAGCGGGTTACCCCCACTCTCACCCCGCACCCCCGCAGATGCAGCATCCATACCAGAGCGCACACCAGTTCGGAATTTACGCAGACGGGATGGGCATGCAGCCCGCCAACCAGAGGGTGCTGCTCACTCCACCGTCCTCTCCACTGGAGATGATGGACTCAAAGCCCAAAAGAGGTCGCCGCTCCTGGCCAAGAAAGCGCACGGCGAGTCATACGTGCACGTTCGCCGGATGCGGGAAAACCTACACCAAGAGCTCGCATTTGAAAGCTCACCACCGAACGCACACCGGTAAGCAAAACTAAAAATCACCGCCTGTGTATCCTAATTGCAAACGTACACGCTATTTGCAGTCGGGTCTGTCAGTTCGCTCATCTTATTTTTGCATTTTGTCGTTCAACAGGAGAGAAACCGTATCACTGCAGTTGGGAGGGTTGCGGCTGGAAGTTCGCCCGCTCCGACGAGCTGACGCGCCACTTCCGCAAACACACCGGCCACCGTCCGTTCCAGTGCCACCTGTGCGAGCGCGCCTTCTCCCGGTCGGACCACCTGGCGCTGCACATGAAGCGACACATGTGAAACGTCACATACGATGGAGAACTATACGCCGAGTGAACTGAGATGGATGCCTGCGAATGTTGCCTGGTTTTTATTTCAACTTTTTGAGGACAACAGCATGATAACCTAAACGACGTAGAATCAAATTCTATATACAAATATTATTTTTGAAATATGTAGCTGGTACTACTTTGTAATTGTAAATGTATCAAATAATATTTGTACAAAAAAGGACTATAAAAGTAGATGACATGGTGTTGGCATTTTTGAATTCAAGTCAACATACAAGGCTGGCCCTAAGCACACCTGTGACTCAACTGGAATCTGACCATACCATTGCTATTAACAAGATGTGTTTTGATAGTCAATATATAGTGCCTTCCATTATATACATAATAACGAGTGCCATATTTTCTACTGGCAAAAACGCGAACGTTTATGTATGTTTTATAACTTTAAACAGCACATGAAATAAGCTTTAAGACAATGTTTTGATCTAAAACTGCCTTTCTGTCTTCAGAGGCTTGAATTGAATGTTCTGTGCGTGTGTGTGTGTGTCTGCATGTGTGTGTTAAATAACATTTGAAGTCAGGGTCTTTGAAAATACAGTAAATCTCAACATGACTAAGGGCTAAACGTCTTGTGACTTAAGACTGTTCTGTATGGTTTTCTGAGTAAATGTATTATTTCCATGTAAATATCTTTTTATATAATGTAAATAGTTTATTTTATTGTACATATTAAACTAATTGAACAACGTAATCCTGACTGAGTGTAATCTTTATGCCTTTGTGTGTATCATCCTGTCAAGCTGTGACATTTACAATTAGAGATCCAACTACAGCTCCAGTACCTTTACAACAATCATGTGCTACAGTTGTCTACGTGTAAATGGCCTGTCAGCAATCCTAGAGTCCAGCTCAAGCCCGGGCAACGAACTTCATTAATATGATATTTCAAGTGCAATGTATTCCAGCTGTCACAGGGGCGCTGCCAGTCTTGTGGTCCACACACAGCCTATAAATACAAACGTCACATTTAAATAATTACAGAGAGTCCATATGGTGATCCCCTCTCGGTGTCCGGGCACAGGGGCACACGGCATTGAAAGAAAGACGAACACTGGTCGCTGCCTCAATGAGAAAAGCCGGGATGGAATGTTAAGAAAGAATCAAAGGTTATTCATCCGTTTGTCGGGATTTCATTCTTACAATGAATGTACTAGTTATTTTAGGTATTCTGCATATTCAAAGCTTTCACTTCAAGTATTCCCCCTGAGTCACGCTCTATTGTCTTTGCAGTGTTAATACAGCATGAAGCTGTTTTGAGCCAGTATCACTTCAAGGGGGAGGGTGCGGGGCACCTGTGGTGGCTGCAGCAATGTTTGGAGCTATAAAGATGTAGCATTTTATAGGCAAACCCCATAGGAATTCAAAATAGCAATAATTACATTTAAGCAAAAAATATAGCTCGAATACATGGTACATCACTAGAGCGGTGTGCCTTAACTTGGACAAAAAAATAGGGGTGGGAAAGTTTTAATTGTTTTCACTGCGCCTTTGAACATGTTTGCACGCCTTTGAAATGTTCAGTATTTTAGGTTGCCATGCAAGACAACAACAAAGCATCCAGTATTTGAACCTAACACTGAGGTGAAATCACATGAACATATCGGAACATCTCAGTCAGCTTGTGTAGTTGGGTCACGTGTCAGCATTCCTGCACAATAAAGTCAGGTGTCATTCCTGTTGGCCTAGTTACTGGCCTAATCATGTATGCTGGCAATGGGCAAATTTTGTAAACTCTGAAAGCTCACAACAATGTCTATTTGGGTCTCCGTGGGAAAACACAAATCAACCTTCTCTTAAAACATCTTGTAGGTGTCCCTGGCAGTTAAGAGAAAAGAGGAAGTAAGACACACTTTATTAATAACTACGTTACTCAAGTGAAAACATTCACTTCACAAGTTCACTTATTGCTCTGAATATAATCATGTCTGTAACACAGTATGGGGAGAGTGAATATAAGGTCCTGCATTGATGCTTCACGCATCTTTAAAAATACAACAGATATGTTTTTCACATGCTTTCATTGCGATCAGGTTTCCCCTAAGATAGCTCAATTTACTGGCCTCACAATGTGTTTACATCAATACCGTGTCGCTGAGCGTCATTGTCATTCAAAATAATCTCTGAATCTGATCTGGCTGGATTAAGTTGTGTTTTGAATGGTATGCCTTGCTTTTGTGACTCTATGCCACAATAACACTCATGTTACTCTGCTCCAGATTCACCCGGAGATGATCTGTTGTCCCTTAGTAGGAAACCATCCCACACACAGGATTCACTGGCTCTTTGCCACCACACAACTGAAACTGCATGCAGAGATCAAAACCCATTCGAGAGCCAAGTGGTTCATCCCGCAATACCCACTCTACTATTGACTTCAGTATTAGAGCAGGAAATCCAGTGACTGCAGGGTCGTTATGAACGGTCACCAAGTGATTATCATAGCCTGACTATTTTTATGTTAAAATTTAAAGCCTCACAGTACAAGCAAAACACACATGAACACAGTGCTGAAAATCCAACCTGCAGGTCATTGTGTGTCAGGGAATACGTGTTTGATGGCACCTAGTCATGAGGAGATCACGATCTCAGTTTGTACACATTGAGCGGCAGAGCAAACACTTATGAGGAAACTTCACTTTCCAACACGTCAATTACCGTTACCATTTGGGAAAAGCTGGAATGTCGCAGGATGAGTGTGCCATCTACTGGAGCCGGTTGGAAAGGTTGTCAGTGGACAGAAAACAGGCCTGTTTGATGTGATACTTAATTTAGACTGGGAACCTTTTCTACGCTTTGACGATTAAAACTAAGCATGTAAGATCACCTGTTTATACATAGTTTGGGGATGAAACTTCCCGTCTATAACACTTCTACTGTAATTGCTTCAAAAACAAACACTTCAGAGCCCCGGAGAAAAACATCATTACTTATTGACTGACAGGTCTCCATCAAAACTCCCCAACGGTCTAGTCAGCAGTTTCAACTGGACCACTCTAACAAAATCCAGAAGGACAAGTCCAGAAAAGTTTTTGTTCTCTTTTGACAAACATCTCTCTGGCTGTGTTGAGCTGATTCGGAGTATTGCACAGGTTATATTTCCCTAAGACAGATGTCAGGTTTGTGGTGAATAACACAGGGTGACACAGTATCAACGGGCCTCATCTGGACTGTTTTAGCCAACGTTCCTCCGCTGAACGCCAGTCCCGTCGGAAAAACATTGACATTTTCACCAGGTCTGTACCACAACATCCCTGGGGCGGACGGGCCAGGCAGTCCAGCTCTGGAGAAGCAAGCCCAACCCCTATCAGAACAGCTGATAAAACAAAGTAGGCCAAGCAGACTGGGTCTCCTGCACCTTAGGACCTAGCCGGCTAATGTATGAACTATGGCAGATTGGTTCCTGGAAAGGGGTTCTCTAAAACTGATTTCCCAGGCCTTTCAAATACTTGGAACTGAAACTGAAAAACACCACAGCCCCCAGTTAGCTGTCAGAGAAGTAGGGTATCCGTGTATCAGGGCCCAGCAAAGGGAAAGCTTTGAGCCTATCCCCTTACAGATACCTCTGACTAATACTCACCCCGAGTTCCCCTCTGGGGTTGTGTGTCTCTGTGTCGAGTGCCAAACTCCAACATTACTAAGGATTAAACTGGCAGCCTGAGCCTGTCCACAGCTGGGAAGGGCTATCCCAATACTTCCCGGAATGAGAAATGTGTGTGTGTGTGTGTGTGGGGGGGGGGTTATGGGGGTGTACAGCTATTTGCCTAGTGAAAACATTTGTATTAAAATATGTGTCTAGACTGACAACATGTGTAACCTTTCAGTTCATAAAATGCCAAGTGCTGGCCCAGAAAACATTTGAATTAATTCAGTCTTTGTAAAAATAAAAAAGTCAACACGGGTAAATTCCCCCAAAATATCTCATCTCATCTTCAACCGCTTATCCGGGGTCGGGTCGCGGGGGTAGCAGCTCTAGCAGCTCCAGCTCTCCCCCAAAATAACGCACGAATAAGGATAGAAAGGGCCATTTGTGAGCGAAGCATTTCATCAGTCTCCACGAGCCATTTTCCTCCATAAGACCAATTGCCTTTTCATTTCCGCGCCTCCATTACCATAAGGTAAATAAAAAACGTACCTAGGAATTTCCTGTTATTTCATACGGAGACAGTTAACACTCCAAACACAGGACATGGTTGGGTTTCAAGTAATAAGACCAGAAATGAGTTGGTCTGTTGACACAGTAACATTTCCACACTCGCAGCCATATCCTTGATATTTAGGCAACTGGAATTCAGTGCAACTTTTACGTCCCGGCGTTGCCATTTGGCCCGGTCTTACATTTGAGGGACAATTAATGAGCATTATTCATTTATTAATTTCAGGGGATCTTAAGAGGTCATAAGTACAAACCAACACTCCAGGAGGGTGGAATATCAGTGTTGAATACACAGTACATCCAGGAACGGTAACCTTTACTTCTTTGTTGGAATCCTTCAGATCAACAGATCAACTGCTGAGCACAGTCTGTGTGTATACCAGCTGCAATAAACAACAAGGAAATGTTTAAACACAGCAAAGACAGGGGTAGCCACACAGAGCATTTGTATTAGAACGACAACTAATTATATACTTATTAAATATGGCAAATTACAATTAGATGCCTTAATATACTGTGTTCGCAGTTGGATTCGGGGCAGAAAACAAATGTTGGGACTTAGGTCTTCATACTCCTAAACTACTCTGAAGATATGATTATGAGTTTAGGTAAATATTCTGTGTTAGATATTTTGCACACAAATTGGTTTTACCATTTAGAAAAGAAAATACGTTTTAAACGCACCCTAAAGTATTAGGACTAAACGGTGAAACCAATATGTACAACCAAACCCACAAATAAAAGCAGATGAACATAAGAGTTAACAACATGCTAACTATTTGGATTTAAGTCCACACTTTTCAGTATAGAGCAAAGAAGAACAAACAATTCACTGTCCAAATACATACACAGGGCATTTTACAAACAAATGCAAAACCAAATGGATGAAACACCAATAGCTATTCACCTTTTAAAAGAAATGTTTATTCTATTAAACAAAGTGGATTAACATTTAAAATAAATCCAAGCGTTCGTTTATTAATTTTTTTTACTATTAGTGTAGTCATATATCCTCAAAATGTTTTTTAAGTTACATTTTTTATCACTTCTTATGGGACAAATCTGACAGACAAAACATACATTTTGTATACACCTTTTGCATTACAGTAGGACAAAATTGATTATTTCTTGTTTTCATCTACTGAGGAAGGACAGTGAAAAGCCCCAAAAAACAATGTTGTCCCAATGTATGTTCACTTCAGACATCAGATTAGCGGAGAAAAAATGAGAAAAAAACTGCAGTCTGTTCGGCAACGTGTATGAGGCCACGGCATTGATCTCTATGTGTGATAAAGTCAAGTAGGCCTGGGCAGTGGGCACTCCAGAAAAACACAGACATATCAACAGTCCCACTGAATTCACAGGTATTTTCAGCACACAAACGATGAAAAAAAAATACGAAATAAAATCTATTGCACAATATCAAAGACAAAATACAGCATGAGCGGCATGTAGATATAGCACTAGCCTCTGGATTACATTTCAATACTCTCAGAATGCGCCTTTAAACCCCGCCTCCCGAATCTGACAGGATAGTAATGAGCGAATGGGGGGGAATAATGGAACCCCTTCATTCGCCGATTCAAAAAGTGACAAACAAATAAAGAATAGGAGCGGCGTACGATTCTCTTGACTAACACAAGCACCCTGAATGTTGCAGTTCCCTGCCCTTAGTGCACACTACAGAGGTTATGACACATGCGGGCGAAGGCGGACAGCATCTGGCACCCTAAGCTTTTGGGCATCTGACCTGTGATTAAAACACCACAGACGAGGCCAAAAAGACCAAGAGACAAAACGTGTCCGAGCACAGTTAACCGTAGCTTAATACCACAGGACTTTTAAAGTACAGCTTAATTACCTGTTATGACACTGTTATGACCAATACAGCAAAGAAATATTACATGGAATCATTAGCACATACGAGTCAGGAAAAGACCATAGCTACTTTGACCTAGCGGCCGAGTTACCGTACCTGCAACTGAAACTTATGTCGTGTCCTTCCCCGACTCAGTGGGAGAAACCTTAATAACACATTTTCACTACATTCCACATGGCTCAGCGTTTTCAATAAGACGAGTCCAATATTATGGGGAAATAATGGCATTACGATAAACCTTATTAAAGGTCGTAGACACATGAAGGACAGACAGTTGACTGGACAGAACGTAGAACACAGGGTCAGTGAGTGTACCAGACCATTACATGTGATCAGTACCTCAGCCAATATCATCAATAACATCTCCGTTCAACCTACCAGGTTTAGTCAGCCAGGCAGTTGCCATCAGCAAGGAGTTCAAGTAGAAGACAATGCAAATAAATGAGAGACAAAGTGGTTGAACCGAAGTCGTAACATCAAACTATGAAGCACTGTACCGTAAACAGTTGAACATTCCAGTAAAAGCTGTGAATCTTGTGACCTAATGAACTTGCATATCTTCCATTTTTAGCAAAGAAAACCACAGGCCCTAGATTATTTAACCTCTCTGCAACTAGTGCTTGTAGGTTTATCAAATTTCCAACATAACATTTCCAACCAAAACTTTAGTAAACAATAGGTCTTAAAACAATAAAACAACAGGTATCACGTTGAAATAAAATCATCATGTTAACCCTCTACGATAAAACACAATAAAACGTTATTTAAAGGTAACCACCGGTCACATGACCACATTAAAAATGCCAACCTTGTCTTTAAAAATCTCACCTGGTCTAAATGGAACCTGCTTCGTACGTTTTAATAGTTTAGAACGAGTTGTTAGTCAGGTGGGGCATTTCAGTTGGACGATTTCAGTCAGATGGTCATGTGACCCGAATGGCTCTATAATTGCCCTCATCCAGCCTTGTCATTGTTTAAAGAAACATCACAGCATTGAAACCTGACTGACCTTTCTAAGACAGAACGGGGGAGAACCCAGTCCACCTCTCAAAGTACGCTGAAGAAGCACGCAAATGTTTTCATAGCATTGCATCTCTCTCACACTCCCGAAGAAAGAAAATATATCTGTACAATTTGTTCTGGTCTAAGCAGACGTAGCCCTCTCGAACACACACGCACACACACACTTGCAGTAGCCAGTCAAGAGGAGACCAGCATCCAGTCACATTTCCCACATGGCTTCACATTCACATGATAAACCCACGATGTGTTCATCCTAATCTTCATCCCAGCGTGACCTCATCCACAGTTGTTCCAGTGACGGGGTCCGCACCCCACCACCCGACAGACACGTATTCCCGGTGATCTGTAGCCGTCCAGCCAGCCTCTATAGTGCGTTAATGCAGCGTATTCATTCCCAAACTAGTCTCCTTCCCACTCTCCCACCTATCAGATAATGGGAGAGATTGTCGACTCACACCCTTATATCCTAACACCAGCCTCCGGGGGTAATTCATATAGATTCAGGCCTACGCCAAAAGTTCTGGTTGGTTGGTATTTTTGCCAGTCTGAGGAATGTGGGTTGATCTGTGTGTGCGTGTGTTGTTGCGGTGGTGTGTGTGTGTGTGTGGTTGAGGAATAGGTCGTGTGTTGGGCACATCTGCCAAAGGGGAAATAGCCAGCTCTGGGTCACTCACAGTGTGGTGGCATGGTGTGTGTGTCATATTAGTATGTCAGGAGTGTGTGCATGTACAGTTAATGCTAGTGAGAGTATTCCTGTGTATTCTGTGTGCATGTCATGTGTGTGTGCATGTCTTTATACTGTATGTGCGTGTGCATATCTTTATACTACATATGTGTGTGTGTGTGTGTGTGCGTGCATGTCTTTATACTGCATGTCTGTGTGTGTGTGCGCATGTCTTTATACTGCATGTGTGTGTGTGTGTCTTTATACTGCATGTGTGTGTGCATGTCTTTATACTGTTTGTTTGTTTGTGTGTGCATGTCTTTATACTGTGTGTGTGTGTGTGTGCATGTCTTTATTCTGTGTGTGTGTGTGTGTGCATGTCTTTATACTGTGTGTGTGCATGTCTTTATATTATTTGTGTGTGTGCATGTCTTTATACTGTGTGTGTGCATGTCTTTATACTGTGTGTGTGCATGTCTTTATACTGCGTGTGTGTCTAGGTCAGCCATGGGACATCTCTGCCTTGCTGAGAGCGATGGCCAGCTCCAGGTCCTCCTGCTCCTGCTGTCGGAGCCTTTTCAGCCGTTCCCGTTCAGCCCGCTCACTCTCCCGTTTGGCCCATTCCAGTTGCTGGGCCTCATTCCCAAACTACAACGAGAACAGAGGAGAGGCTTTAGCACAAGTATTCACCCCTCACCTCATAAACAAAACACATCAGCTGTTTTGACAGATTATTTCATTTTAGCGAACACGACCTAATGCCGTTTAATAAGATTAACTTTCCTCTATACATACTTTTATCTATTTTGCTCTGCATTATACAAACGTATTAACACATGTACATATATAATATAATACACGTCACACGCACAGTAAGCCTACAAATGACACACAATACAGATTACCTATCCTTCTGTTCTGCCTACAGTGCCGAAAACACAGAACGACAGATTTCAATGTCACTGCATGCTCATACACGTTCTTACCTTAACTTTGTCTGGTCCTGCGAGAGAAAAATGAATTACAAAACACTGAAGAAATAATTCACTAACTGCGTATCACACCATCCATTTTACACGGAGTACATGACAAAACCCCATCACCACAGGATCCCAGTAAATATATGATCCCAAAATTAAAATTAATGTGCGACTAATGAACATGCAAAAATTACATTCAGAGGAAAAATGTAAAGGAGGGAAGTGAATGAGATCTACATGAGTAAATAAGGATCATAGCACATGCAGAATCCTACACCAAAACACACACATGCTCACAAAGCTTTACCATCCCAACAGATCATTCAAATGTCACGGTCAACGAGCGCCTTCAATTCTTCAAGTCGTAGACTTTTAATGACTACAAAATGTATTAATCATTCAATTGAGCCCAACTTTGTATGGCATTTTCCAAGATTTCTTTATATGTTTAGTACATTTGGGAGCAGATTAATTAAAATGCCAGTGCATTTGGGAGAAATACCAGAGATGATAAAGCAGTATTGATGCTTTTGATGTCATGCAACAGAACAATACAAACCGGAGTGAATGAAGTAAGTCTAAAGAAAAGAGAAACACTGATACATACACGAATAAAGCATCTAAACACTAGTCGGACACATTGCTGTCAAAACACCACAGGCATGCTGGGTAAAAAGTCAGGACTGAGAGCTGAGTAGCGATACTTCTGCTTCCTGTATGAACAGATCCCACATCAGTGCCGGGAGCTTTCAGGAAGTAAACCAAACCGGATAGACTCCTGATGGGATAAATATCTGACTGATTGACAGATGGATTGACTCCTGATGGGCTATCAGACCAAATAAGGGTCAATAATCAGAGGAAGATCCTAAATAAATAGCTCATTAAAACGACTGTGTGAGATGGAACCTGGTTGGTTTAGATGCACAGTCCAGGCTATAGCGCTGAATTATTCAACATTCATCTTAAGGCACCCAAAGACTGGTTGAATGACACTTTAAACTCATCCAGAATCCACTCATAGTGCCAGAGTGGACTGCCAGAAAGTCAGACAAAATTATACTTTTTCTTGTGAAAGTATAAAAGCACTGCTAGAATTCTACCCTGCAGCAAACCTCATGGCAAAGTTATTTTTTTTTTTCATTCAAATGTTGTAAATCGTAGCACATCAAACCACAGAAAGGGCTGACACCCTTTCCGGCAAGACTGCTGGGGACCACTTCTGCATTGCAACTGCGAGCATTACTGCACAAAATTAAATGAATAGTAGGTGGTGTGCAACCTCAAAAAAAAAAAGAAGGCATTGTTTGAGAACCGTACAAGAGAGACAAGAGCTAGAAGGCAAAAATGTGTGGGAGCTTAGAGTCATCGTGTGAGATAGTCGATAGGTTTCGCTCACACGTTTGAAGTAATAAACAGATTACGGTGAAAAAAGGTTACGGCTGGTGATTAAGCCACACGTCTGAACCATGAGCCGGTTAGTTGGTGGTTAACATCCAATGCCAGACTCCCGGTTCTGGTTTGTATGGAGTAGAGGTAGTATACTGACAAACACAAATGTCTGCACAGTGATGGGAGGCGTGTTTACAGACAGCCTTGTGGTGCACCCTGCTCTAGACCTTCAGTTAATTGTTGGAAACAGAAGCAAAGAGGTAGTGGCTAAATATATACAGTGCCTTGCAAAAGTATTCGGCCCCCTTGAACTTTTCGACCTTTTGCCACATTTCAGGCTTCAAACATGAAGATATACAACTGTATTTTCTGGTGAAGAATCCACAACAAGTGGGACACAATCATGAAGTGGAACGAAATTTATTGGATATTTCAAACCTTTTTAACAAGTTAAAAACTGGAAAATTGGGCGTGCGAAATTATTCAGCCCCTTTACTTTCAGTGCAGCAAACTCTCTCCAGAAGTTCAGTGAGGATCTCTGAATGATCCAATGTTGACCTAAATGACTAATGATGATAAATAGAATCCACCTGTGTGTAATCAAGTCTCCGTATAAATGCACCTGCTCTGTGATAGACTCATAGGTCCGTTTAAAGCACAGAGAGCATCATGAAGAACAAGGAACACACCAGGCAGGTCCGAGATACTGTTGTTGATAAGGTTAAAGCCGGATTTGGATACAAAACGATTTCCCAAGCCTTAAACATCCCAAGGAGCACTGTGCAAGCGATAATATTGAAATAGAAGGAGTATCAGACCACTGCAAATCTACCAAGACCCGGCCGTCCCTCTAAACTTTCAGCTCATACAAGGAGAAGACTGATCAGAGATGCAGTCAAGAGGCCCATGATCACTCTGGATGAACTGCAGAGATCTACAGCTGAGGTGGGAGACTCTGTCCATAGGACAACAATCAGTCGTATACTGCACAAAGCTGGCCTTTATGGAAGAGTGGCAAGAAGAAAGCCATTTCTTAAAGATATCCATAAAAAGTGTCGTTTAAAGTTTGCCACAAGCCACCTGGGAGACACACCAAACATGTGGAAGAAGGTGCTCTGGTCAGATGAAACCAAAATCGAACTTTTTGGCAACAATGCAAAACGTTATGTTTGGCGTAAAAGCAACACAGCTCATCACCCTGAACACACCATCCCCACTGTCAAACATGGTGGTGGCAGTCTCATGGTTTGGGCCTGCTTTTCTTCAGCAGGGACAGGGAAGATGGTTAAAATTGATGGGAAGATGGATGGAGCCAAATACAGGACCATTCTGGAAGAAAACCTGATGGAGTCTGCAAAAGACCTGAGACTGGGACGGAGATTTGTCTTCCAACAAGACAATGATCCAAAACATAAAGCAAAATCTACAATGGAATGGTTCACAAATAAACATATCCAGGTGTTAGAATGGCCAAGTCAAAGTCCAGACCTGAATCCAATCGAGAATCTGTGGAAAGAACTGAAAACTGCTGTTCACAAACGCTCTCCATCCAACCTCACTGAGCTCGAGGTGTTTTGCAAGGAGGAATTGGCAAAGATTTCAGTCTCTCGATGTGCCAAACTGATAGAGACATACCCCAAGCGACTTACAGCTGTAATCGCAGCAAAAGGTGGCGCTACAAAGTATTAACTTAAGGGGGCTGAATAATTTCGCACGCCCAATTTTCCAGTTTTTAATTTGTTAAAAAGGTTTGAAATATCCAATAAATTTCGTTCCACTTCATGATTGTGTCCCACTTGTTGTGGATTCTTCACCAGAAAATACAGTTGTATATCTTCATGTTTGAAGCCTGAAATGTGGCAAAAGGTCGAAAAGTTCAAGGGGGCCGAATACTTTTGCAAAGCACTGTATATATATATATATATACACACTGATCTGGACAGAGAGAGAGAGTATCACTGAGCTCAACTTACAGAACTGAAGTCTGCAATACCCAAGGAAGATTCTTTAGAGGCTTTACTTGAGGCAGATGGGGCAAAAGGATCTTTGCCACTAAAAGGGTCTCCCACCCCCTTTTTACTCTGAAAGGAGTCGCTGGGGTCGCTGCTGAATGGCTGAAAGGGGTCACAGGGCTTGGCTGAGTCTCCAGCTCCTCCGGGCATGTTGACAGGGGTGCTTTTACCTGAGGAAATACGGACTGTAAGGGCTCAGATGTTCCCCGGGAGAAGACATGTTACACAAAATATTACATGGTTATGACGTTACGAAGACCTCTTTACTTATTACGAGAATTTTTTCTTTTTTAAATGATGTTTTTATTATCTGTGTGTGCTTGGAACAGACTTTCCCTCGTCACAAACACCCACCAACCTTCAGTTCTCCTCTAAAGGGACAGTTTTGTGAAACACTTGAAAACCACAGCAGTTTCAGCTACACTGGCGGTGCACCAAAACCACATGTAGATCGACTTAAATAAGAGAGCACACAAACAACGCTCCCTCAAGAAAGCATTTATACTCCAAATGAAACAAATAATAAAGGGATATGAGCCAGATACTGCATAAAAGTAAAGTGATATGGGCCAGATACTGCATAAAAGTAAAGTGATATGAGCCAGATACTGCATTAAAGTAAAGTGATATGAGCCAAATACTGCATAATAGTAAAGGGATATGGGCCAGATACTGCATAATAGTACAGGGATATGGGCCAGATACTGCATAAAAGTAAAGTGATATGAGCCAGATACTGATTAAAGTAAAGTGATATGAGCCAAATACTGCATAATAGTAAAGGGATATGGGCCAGATACTGTTAAAAGTAAAGTGATATGAGCCAGATACTGCATAAAAGTAAAGTGATATGAGCCAGATACTGCATAATAGTAAAGGGATATGGGCCAGATACTGCATAAAAGTAAAGTGATATGAGCCAGATACTGCATTAAAGTAAAGTGATATGAGCCAAATACTGCATAATAGTAAAGGGATATGGGCCAGATACTGTTAAAAGTAAAGTGATATGAGCCAGATACTGCATAAAAGTAAAGTTATATGAGCCAGATACTGCATAATAGTAAAGTGATGAGCCAGATACTGCATAATAGTAACGTGATATGAGCTAGATACTACATAATAGTATAGTGATATGAGCCAGATACTGCATAATAGTAAAGTGATATGAGCTAGATACTACATAAGCCATTATCAAAATACATGGCAAGAGGCATCTTCCCATCTATGTAGAGTTTTATACAGTAAACGGGCGAGTAGAGTTTTCCTGCCCAAACGCAGTTCACAATTCCCTAATTCAGAGTATCGCGCTCCAGTGGGGGCAAGCAGTCCTTCTGTGCCAAGACCCAGAACACAACAAAGCGATGTAACAGACAATTTAACCTACAAAGATGAAAAACGATGCATTAAAGTCAAATGTATTCCTGTTAACACCACCCCAAGTAAAGTGATATGAGCCAAATACTGCATAATAGTAAAGGGATATGGGCCAGATACTGCATAATAGTACAGGGATATGGGCCAGATACTGCATAAAAGTAAAGTGATATGAGCCAGATACTGCATTAAAGTAAAGTGATATGAGCCAAATACTGCATAATAGTAAAGGGATATGGGCCAGATACTGTTAAAAGTAAAGTGATATGAGCCAGATACTGCATAAAAGTAAAGTGATATGAGCCAGATACTGCATAATAGTAAAGGGATATGGGCCAGATACTGCATAAAAGTAAAGTGATATGAGCCAGATACTGCATTAAAGTAAAGTGATATGAGCCAAATACTGCATAATAGTAAAGGGATATGGGCCAGATACTGTTAAAAGTAAAGTGATATGAGCCAGATACTGCATAAAAGTAAAGTTATATGAGCCAGATACTGCATAATAGTAAAGTGATGAGCCAGATACTGCATAATAGTAACGTGATATGAGCTAGATACTACATAATAGTATAGTGATATGAGCCAGATACTGCATAATAGTAAAGTGATATGAGCTAGATACTACATAAGCCATTATCAAAATACATGGCAAGAGGCATCTTCCCATCTATGTAGAGTTTTATACAGTAAACGGGCGAGTAGAGTTTTCCTGCCCAAACGCAGTTCACAATTCCCTAATTCAGAGTATCGCGCTCCAGTGGGGGCAAGCAGTCCTTCTGTGCCAAGACCCAGAACACAACAAAGCGATGTAACAGACAATTTAACCTACAAAGATGAAAAACGATGCATTAAAGTCAAATGTATTCCTGTTAACACCACCCCACAGAGCCTGAGTGCCAACTAAGTGTTTCCTATAACCTAATTTCAACGCAGGCTAAATACATTTTCTACTGTAGAGCGGTTGAGAAATGAGAACTAATCCACCACAGACGCGTTTTCACATGGTCGTGGTGTTTCTGGGCTCGTTTTGGTACAGGCCACGTTACGGGCGGGCAGGTTGAGTGAGCCGTGGGAATGTAGCGTTGGATGTTTTTGCCTCTGAAGGTGTTAACCACGTCGTC
The DNA here is from genome assembly GCA_029465975.1 of Dallia pectoralis. NCBI lineage: Eukaryota > Metazoa > Chordata > Actinopteri > Esociformes > Umbridae > Dallia > Dallia pectoralis. The sequence continues at coordinate 7,103,853 of CM055751.1, forward strand.
AATAGAGCTGTTATTTATACCAGGGCGATGCGGGGTCACCAGTTCGCACCCCGAGTCAACAGGCAGGCAGGCAGGCAATCAGTTTCTCTCTTTCTGCAAGTGGCATATATACTGTTTACCGCAAACCGTCAGCTCCACCCTGCTCCACAACATCAGCACATCATCAGTGCCATATGTCGTCCAAGTGCACGATACATACACGAGCAGACGAACAATGGCTCCCACATGACTCTGATTACGTAGGCGGGGTCTTAGTCATGAGAGAATGCGATGCAACCGGCACAAATGTATGTTATTGCTGCATTGAATTAATTCAAAACCCACCTGGCAACAGTGTCACATTTGTGCGCACATCCGTGGCGACTGCGTGACTACGTAGCATGAATCGATCAGAGACGTGACCTTTCACCCCTTACCGCCAAGTGATCTCTTCCCATCTGATTTAGTTACCATGGTCGCTTAAGTAAAAGGTGTGAAAGATGTTAAGACATGGCTTTTGCCAGTGCATAAAGCGTGTCAAGAGTCAGGGAAGATGCCACAGAAGAAGCCACAGTGCTCACCCATGTGTGTGTGTGTGTGTGTGTGTACACAAATGCACGCGCCACCGCAAATAATATAGTGAATAGAGGAAGTAGAGATGGGTGGGGTGGAACACATCAGCCAATCTGGTGTTACCAGGGGCGACCACAGATCATCTGTATTCTTACTCATCAACTTATACTGTGCATACTCACAGCAACCAAGCATTAAGGACCACTTGTCTCTCAAACCATATACCTTAGATTAATATAACCTTATATTAATCTAACACTAATCACAAGCCATAAACTTTATATTAATCTAACACTTATCTCAAAATCTTACCTCACAAATAGTTCATTTGTGAATGCATACACTACCGTTCAAAAGTTTGACGCACATTTCTTGCCAATTATGTGGTAAAAGACCATTGTAGCTGGAAACCGGTGATTATAATGGAATATCAACATAGGTGTACAGAGGCCCAGTATCAGAAACCATCAACGTTGTGTCTGCAGATCCAAAAGCATCATTTTAAAAGGCTCAATGATCAATAGAAAACGCTTTTCCGATTATGTTAGCACAGCTAAAACGGTTGTGTAGATTAAGGAAGCAATAAAACGCGCCGTCTTAAGACCAGTTAAAGCCAGCGTTTGCAATTATGGGTTCGATTACAGGTTCAAAATGGCAAGAAACAAAGAACGATCTTCTGAAACTGATCAGCCTTTATGTTGCTTTACTGTGCAACTAGGCTACACTGCAATCCGACAGCATAGTAGTTATACGGTTATTGTATATAGACAGGAATAGCTTTAATAACTCTAGAATATCGGTGCCATTTGTTACGGTTGAAGGTGGTCTAACTGGGATTTTACGCTCACTAACTACGGCTCAAATGCATCTAGGAGTAGCAAAACCAACGCACGTACAACTGGACTCGTCTCCTGCCAAACTGATCTGCTGCTCGTTCAATCTTCAAAAGAGAATAAAAGACGACAGCCGTTTGGCAGAAAACATGACTTCTTATCTGTACCCATGAAGTTTCTTTCCTGTTTACAACCTAGTAAAGCTTGGGGTGAAAAAACGTATTTCAGGCCTTTATAAAAAAAACGATGTCTCTGAGCTGCAGCGCGCGTCGACGTTTGATCTCAGACTAGCGGACACGACTCATCCAGGGGTAACAGAGTGAGTGACAACAGACACACATGTCCCTTAAAACTGCACATAGTTCTACCATGTCACACGCACACACGCACACACACGACCATGAGCCACGCCATCAATACTTACAACGTTCTTCTGTGCACGTCACTAAAAGAACAAGACAAGAGGAAAACACACACAGTGAGGTGACAATGACTGGAAAGGGGAAACGACAGGGGGACGGTGATCTAACACAACAGAATAAACATGTACACGCGCTTGTCAGGAGTGCAAACTCCTGTTGAGTTTTGTTGAAGTGAAACAGTAAATGATCATTTGTGGTTCCGTGTGAAAGTGGTTCTGTGCACACGTTGGATGCGGGACATCCAGAGGTTCTGGGTCATGATACACACACACACACACACACACACACACACAGACACACAGACACAATGGTTGCTAGTGAAACCTAGTAGGGTGGTAGAACCCATCTCTGTCTCAAAACCTCCCCTGATTGGCTACTCACCGCTGGGCGGTTTGGGTCGGGGCGGGACGCTCTTCTTGGGAGGTAGAGCCGGGCCGTCCTGCTTCCGACTGAAGGGGTCGTCTATAAACCCTGACTGGAGAGAGGGAGGGGGGAGTTAGCTGTTGCAGCTCAACTTAACCTAAAGCAAATATGAGTCATTTTACAACTATACAGAAATTGCCAACTCATATTTAGACTGGTATAAAGTGAGATCAAGATGTTAACAAAAAAATAGCACAACGCCCAAAATATACGTTGTGCACCTCTGGATATGAAATGAGCACATGCTACATAATATATGACATGTTCGAGTTCCATATTCACAGTACCTGCTGGTATTCTCTTCCTTCTATCGGGTCTCTGACCTTTGACATTTGGCTGAAGTCGGCAAACCCACTGTTACAGTTAGTGCCAAATGAGCTGTTCCCGCCTCCAAATGCAGTACTGCTCCCAAAGGGGTCCAGAGTGCCAAAGAGATCTGAAAAAATATCCACAAGACATTAAAGTTAGTCCAGGGCTCAGGATAGGACAGATACAGAAATATCTCAAGTATCCAAACAGGCACTCCGAGATACAGCCAGAGCTTGCAATACACTGTTCAATAGCGTCTTGAGGTGCATTTAAAAAAACATGAAAAAAAAACATAAAAAGCGAACTCTACAAACACCTGTGATCTACACAGCAACACAGTACACTGAATGCTGCATGGTGTTCTGGGTTTCTATCAACCGTTGAAATTTACAAGAGTCAATTACAATTTTAAAAGTAAAGTACAACCCTGGAGAAAAGAAGATTTGGCTAAAGGGATTACCTACACTCTCCCAGTCAGAGATCTCCCCGTCTAATGGTTCACTCAAAACTCTTAAAATGGTTCACTTAAAACTCTTGAAATGGTTCACTTAAAACTCTTGAAATGGTTCACATAAAACTCTTGAAATGGTTCACATAAAACTCTTGAAATGGTTCACATAAAACTCTTGAAACGGTTCACATAAAACTCTTGAAACGGTTCACATAAAACTCTTGAAATGGTTCACTTAAAACTCTTGAAATGGTTCACTTAAAACTCTTGAAATGGTTCACTTAAAACTCTGCTTATTAAAACCGAGGAGGCCATTATTGTACCCATCACATCTACTAACACTACATTTTAGACATTGAGGTCTATGAAAGCTGATATATATAAACCACCAGCATGTACAGTTTCTGTCAGTAGAGTGTAAAACAATAGACAGACCTGCACAGAGTTGAAAAGGTTATGAGGGTGGAAAACAGTATGTCAACCCTTTGTAACAACTCTCCAGACAGGTGTGAAAAGATCATACCACCAGTGCCTCTCTCTCTCTCACCCACTCTTGACCACTATCACTTCCAACACTCATGTCAAAGAGAGAAAGAGGGAGAGAGCGACAAAAAGACAGAAAGCGACAAAAAGACAGAGAGCGACAAAGAGACAGAGAGCGACAAAGAGACAGAGAGCGACAAAAAGACAAAGAGACAGAGGGGAGAGCAAAGGTGGTTTAAAGACACCATGAGATGAGGTATTATTGGATTGGAGCATTTACCTGGTCCTGGGCCTCTACTGGGTTTCGGGCTTATGGTAATAAAAGGATCTGCGCTGCTGGCAAAATGACTAGTCTGTGAAAACAATCATAAAGGAACCGTGACATATACATAAACCCACCCACCTATAAACGACAGCAAATAGACATGAATATTCAACAGGCAGGCAGAACGCCTTCACTTGCACCTTGGACGGGAGGGTGGCACTTTTACTAAACGGGTCTGGCGTGTTGAAGGGGTCCGCCTTGGTGGCGCTTTTCTCAGACAAGGCCTTGAAGGGGTCTGCCTCTTTGAAGGGGTCGCCGCCAAACGGGTCTGGGTGGAGAGAGAGATCTAGGACAGTTCAGTGTAGCAGACTGTGGGTCAGACTGTGGGTCAGACTGTGGGTCAGACTGGGGGTCAGACTGTGGGTCAGACTGTGGGTCAGACTGGGGGTCAGACTGGGGGTTAGACTCAGACTTCAGAGAGGTTAGCCTAAGTCCCTAAGTTTGGCTAGATTGTACTGGTACTTAATAGAGTTTATGATGCCATTGACCTTGATACTATACCAGTGGATGCAGAACAGACCCATATAATTAAACATTCAACACAATATTTTACAGTTGATAATATTGAGGTTTTTTTCTGCATATTGCATATACCTTCATTTGACACAACTCACCACTGTGGTGAAAATCCTAAAAACAAGACCGGAATCTGACCATATCACTCAGTGGTCAATTATCAAATGACAGCCTCTTCCAGTAATTGGCATCTTATATGCCATTGAGACGTGTGAACTCATCATGCCAACTACTTGCTATCTGTGGCAGTAATGGGAAAAGCAGTGAACGTCTGGAGCAATCTACCAATGAACAGGGTGAATCATTTTGAAGGTGACTGTAATGTGACCGGCTGTTTCTAGCGGTCAATGAATAAATACCTGCCACAGCTGGTTGCGACGGCTGCTTTGCAAAAGGGTCGTTTTGGAATGGGTCACCTAGAGAGGAATAAAGTAGAGGAGTGTTAGAAGACTATTAAGACTATGCCAGAGGAGGCAAAGCTAAATAACAGAAGGGGGAATGTAAACACAGAAGGATAAAAAACGCATGGTAGAGCAAACTAAAGGAAAACAAAGACAGAACTGCGAACAAATCCAGGTGTTCACGTTGTTTCTGATAAAACGACAAATCGATAAAAAAGGGAAAGGTTGGGAGCACAGTGTGAACATGTGAGCGAGAACTGAAGCAGCACAGTCTGGGGGGAGGAGAAAGGGGGAGGAGATACAGGGATGAGAGGAAATTAGTGAGGTTGAGGAAAAGGATGAGTGATCGCAGAGAGCGCGGAGAAACAGGGAGAGCGAGGCGAGATCGAAGGAAGGAGAATTAGTACCTCTAAACGGGTCTGTCTTGAAGGGGTCTTCTGAGTGAAAGGGGTCTGTGTGCATCTCCTGAGGGAGGCTATTGAACACAGATGTCTTCACCTTGAACGGGTCCTCCTGCGATAGGGGTAAAACAGGTGCTGGTGATTCGGCGTCTGTCTGGCCCTGGCTCCATTTACCCAACCGGCATATGTAACCATTCTCTGGCCAGACAGGCATTAAGGAGGAAAACCAACGCACGTCAGCGAACGGCCGTTCGTTCAGTCAGCCGATAAGTGTTGCCGAGCTGCCAAACACGATGGCCATCAAATAAAATACTTTTTAATAACAGCCCACTGAGGGCCGAGCGGAGGAATTTGAGTTGAGCAACTCGAACGGAAACCTGGGAGAGAGGAATGTGTGCCTGGAGAAAAGCCCCACTTATGCCCAGGACAGAGAGCCCCCGAAGCTTCAGTTTCACTTTAATAACTTGCAGGCAATTCCCTTTCTCCTGCATTTTTGCCCGCTGCACTCAGCTGGTCCCAATGAAAACGCCCCTAAATCGGTCGGGAACGGCCATCTGTTAGAGCCCAGGTTCGTCAGGGTGTCGTGTTTCTACAGAGAACGTGCACTCACGTGCCAGACAGGGCCCTGGTTATGAATACCTAACTTGTTAGGTTTCGTTAGCGGGACGTCTCCTTTGAATAAGCGGCCTGTCCGTGATCCCTGTATTCACTCAACGCTGCCGAGACTTATAGCCAAGTGCTAGAGCCCTTTAAAACGCACAGGTAATAAAGCTTAAGACAGAATAACAGAAGGCTGCCAGGTCAAATAACAGCGTGCGAGCGTGTTTAAGCGAAGATAATCACATTATGTGAAACGCGAATATGATATAATCAAACTGCGGGATTAATATAAACCACTTGAAAACCTGCATGCCTGCAAAGTGACTCGTTCAAACGTGACATTTCTGACACTAAACGAGGGAGAGCTGTGATACTTCTGTTCTCAGCAGGCGTAGCTTTTTCAGATTTCTGCTATCTCATCTCTTAATCTCTTGAGCTCTAGTAAAAGCAGAGAAACTGCCAGTTGCCATCACCTCTGCAGCTGTGTGCAGGAAACCTCACACCCTGGCTCAGCCGCCGACGATGAATCATCATATTGCCAGGACCTGCAGATGTAGCTCAAATTAACTATACACGTTACGGCCATCCATTGTTCAAATCCAAATCATTTTACCAGATGTGCTCAATAGAGCAGAGAACTATTCCCTGTTGGAGACTCCGCTTTTTAAATTTGAATAAGAACCCCTCTCGACCAATCACTGAGCCTCAGTTACCTCGCCTACTTTGACAGGCTTGCGATGCAGTCGCGTTACACCGATAAGCTTTGAATCATAGCCAGCGAATTCAGGAAGTAACTCTGGGCCCCAGATACGCGGTGAACCTTCTGTCTCCTCACCATTGCCCCGAAGCCTCCGTTCTCACGGTCGGGGAACCCCTCGCTCATGTCGGCCAGGTTGGTCATGCTGCCGCCGTTAGTGCCGTTCAAGGTGCTGTTGTACTGCTCAATGCTCTTTGTCATCTCCTGCTGGTTGTCCTGGATCTGAGACAGCTTACTGCGAGCCTGGAGGAACGGCAAGCAGTGGAGCAAAGTGTTCATTTAATGGCACTTGAGAGAACGCAATCATTATTCAAATGAAAAATCATTACTCCTCGTCTAACCTCGGAAATGGCTATATTTCCTATTTGCTTAAATACAATATCCTATTCAAAATCATTTAAAAAATGTCTGTATGACAAACAAGGGCAATCTGACTGGGCCTCAGTGTGGCGAGTCATTGGCCCATTACAATATGGACCTGTGTGTTGTCACACTTTGACTCCTGGAAGAAGAGACTAGAGGCACAGGGCATACAGTTTAGTTGACACTGACTCATGGGGAAAGACTAGAGGCACAGGGCATACGGTTTAGTTGACACTGACTCATGGGGAGAGACTAGAGGCACAGGGCATACGGTTTAGTTGACACTGACTCATGGGGAAAGACATGGGGCACAGGGCATACGGTTTAGTTGACACTGGCCATGCCATTGCTGGTATCACCCTTAGACTCCATACAGACGATGGGTAAGAAAGACCAGAGAAAGTGGTTCCATCTCAATATGTCTGGAATTTATTTAGTGACTAATGACGATGATGATATAAAGCGTCAACATGACTCCGGCCCTGGGGATTATGGGAGTGCTTTACTTTTCACAAACCTCAATGCGAGTGAAACGAAGACTCCCCCACAGAGAGGAAAACAACCATCCACCGCTCAACATCCTTTCTCACAGTGATATAAGAGATGTGAGAGACGTGGGATCTGAGACATGTGCTGTGGCACGTGGAAATAACGTCAGATACGATTCAGCCGGTGTCTGGAACTGACACACCCAGATCTGACAGATCTGATGCCTGAGAACCACCTGGTTCTAAATGAGGTGTTTGAAAAGATGACACGGCACTTTTTCTGTATCTTACTGGAAATGAACTGAAAAAGGAGCCCTAAAACATGTGTGCTGAATATCTTCAAGAGGAATTAGAGAGTGTTTAAGACAACATATCTGGTTGTTTTTTTACAATATATTAGACATCGGCTCCCTCTGGTGGACACACTAGACATTGTCATGTGAATTCCACTCTCAGACACAGACCCCTAATTAACTATGTGACACACCAAGGTCAATTCTATCGTAGCTGTATTGCAGGGGTGTCCAAAGTTTTTTTAGTGAGGGCCAAATACAGAAAAATAAACAAAGGGCCGGGCCGCACACTAGAGGTGACATATTAACACATGAATACTGTGTGTATTTCTAACTCACCTATAATGTGAAGAACTGTGCTGTCCTCTAGCTCGAATTATGTTGACAGTTTTTACGCCCGTCATGGCCGGAGCTCCATCCGTTGTTTCTCCACAGAGTTTGTCCCATTTAAGCCCCATCTTTCCAACTGCCTCCGACACAGCTTAAAAATATCTCTGCCCGTCGTTGTGCCTTTTAGGCTCATCATATCATACAGCTCCTCCGTACAGCAAAAATGACCATCTACTCCCCGCAAAACATTAACAGCTGCGCGGTGTCTGTGGCATCTGTGCTCTTATCGCTAACCCTATCAATAACCAATCGCATGCTATCGAGTACAAATCAAAAGCACTAGCTTTGTCTCTCAGCTGAAGTTTCCAGTTAGCTGACAACAAGTCCTCGATTCTCCGCACCACTGTATTTCTAGATAAGCTCATGTTGTTGAAATCCGGAACTTTTTCCGGGCACATTATTGCTGTGACTTTGAGGCACTGCTTTATGAAATCACCGTCTGAGAACGGTTTGCTGTGCTGGGCCATACGTTTAGCGACCTTATAGCTTGCTGTTGTGGCGTTTTCCTTTATTTTGTTAGCACGAAAAAACACCTGTTGTTGAGCTTGCATGCTAGCTGCCATTTGCTTGACTTTCTGCGTTCGTTCGGCACTGGTGTACTGATGTGTAGCTCTGATGTTGGGTCTCATAGTGCTGACGGACATTATACTCTTTCATCACAGCAACTCATTGCAAATCAAACAGATACACTTTACGTTGATTTCTTTGAAGAAATATTCATTTTCCCACTGTGTTTGAAATCTTCTACACTCACTTGCTATTTTGCGTTTCTTTGGTGCTGCCATTTCTGGTGACTCGCCGTAAAAGTTTTTGTTTGCTTAATTTTGTTTAGTGGAGAAGCACCGTTTCCATGGCTGGCTCCAACTAGTGTTGAAACTGAGAAGTGCAACAGAGTTGAGCTCAATCTTCTTGTGCGGGCCATATTCAATTATATTTTCAGAATTTGCTGCGGGCCAATAAAAACTGGACCGCGGGCCGCAGTTGGCCCGCGGGCCGGACTTTGGACACCCCTGCTGTATTGGTACTGCCCGTCTCCCGTCCCATCCCTGACCGGGACCATGTCCCACCCTCCTCCCTCCTCTCAGATTGGGCCTGTTGGTTCTGTCTCACCTGGTTGATTTCATCCTGGGTAGCTTTGAGGGACTTAATGATGGTCTCCAGTTGGAACTTGCCAGCAGTCAGGCTCTGTTCCAGCTGGCTCTCCTCCAGCTGCAGACGGTTCAGGTCTGTCTTGGCCCGACTCAGCTGCTCCTCCTGGCTCTGCAGGTCGGACTCCTGGGAGTGGATCTGGTTCTGAAGAGATGAGATCTGGAAGGAGGAAGTGGAGGTAGTAAATGTAGTCAATGTCCATAAATGCAGATTTTGCCAGTGAAGCCATTTCAGTTTTATATTGCCCCCAGACCCCAGTCCTCTCATATCTCACCATTTGGGACTCTTCGTTACATTTGATCCGGACGTCATTCAACATGTCTTCCAACTTGGCCTTCTGCTGGTCCATCTCCTCCAGCCGGTCTTGGGCATCCTGCTTCTGCGCCTCGAGCTCCTGTAGACTGCCCGTCTCCCTGTCCAGATCATTCTGCATATCCTGCTCAGCAGATGAGAGAGAAGACTGTGTGTTACTGAGACAAACTGAAAAGCCACTTCCTGACAAACTCCTCTGTCCTATTTGTTTTATCACAGAGGACGCACTCACCTGGACCTCAGAAGACTTGTGTCTAATGGCCTCCTCTGTCTCCCTGATGTCCTGCTCCAGGGTGAACTTCTCCCTAAGACAGACACACATATACAGCCATTAACTGTATGTGACACAGGGCACCTCCAGTCAGCCTCCCCCTGCTGGACCACCACCACCTCCTCCTCCTTGACCACCACCACCACCTCCCCCTGCTGGACCACCACCGCCTCCTCCTCCTTGACCACCACCACCACCACCTCCTCCTTGACCACCACCACCACCTCCCCCTGCTGGACCACCACCGCCTCCTCCTCCTTGACCACCACCACCACCACCTCCTCCTTGACCACCACCACCACCACCTCCCCCTGCTGGACCACCACCGCCTCCTCCTCCTTGACCACCACCACCACCTCCTCCTTGACCACCACCACCACCACCTCCTCCTTGACCACCACCACCACCTCCTCCACACATAACACCAAAACCAGAAAAAAACACAGACTGTGACAGCCAAGAGGTGGTTACCTGTGGGCATTCCAGTGTGTAAAAGCAAGTGTGCTGGTGAGCGTGAAGAGCAAGTGGTAAAAACAAAGTAATAGATAAAATACACACAGTAAAGGAATACTGGAGACAGGGATGAGGTGGGATGAGGTGTGGAGGGAAGGACTTAACCACCATCAGAAGTTACCTTTTTTTTCCTTTCATGTGTGCATTTTATCACCTTACTTCTAGTTTGGACAGAGTTGTACCAATAAGTTAAAACAGACTCACTTCGAGCTGCATATTAGGTTGTAGTATAGTCACTCAATTCACCTAACAATTATTGGGAAATCACAATGATCAAATCAATTGGAGATGTCAAGGAATGATTAATGAAAAAGGAAATGAAGATTAGAACTCACGCAGACATGTTACGCTTGACACAGAACGTCAGAAGAAAGCAAAACATAAAACAAATCATTACATCCGAAGAAGAGCATCCCTAAAGACGTGCGCTCGAGCACGCGTCACGTCACCGTCAGTGGCACCAACCAAAGCTTATGAAATACCTCTGCAGCTGAACGATCTCCTGACTGATGTCATCCAGCTCCTTGATTCCAGTGAACTCTGACCCTGACCCAATAGAACTGGAGCTGTCCTGTGATTGGACAGGATGAGAAAAGGCATTTAGTTCACACCCTCATATGACTACTGAGAGAGGGGGGGGGTTCCACACCACCAAGCCAATCAGATCACACCAGAGGGTTGAGAGAAATCACAGGGATGGAACCACCACAGAGGGACAAGGTGCAACAAGGTCCGAGTGGGATCGCAGTTCACCACCCCCGTCGGTCGGAAAACTCAGGAAGTCACGTCACACGTTTACGGATTAGAGTGCTCACAAATGCTTGTCTCTCTGAGTGTCTGTGTAGCGAGCCACTGAAAGCATTTGTCGGGTTTCACCAGTTACCTACCCAGAACTTGAACATTATTTGCTGATTATTAGAGAAATAACCCAGAAAGTGGCATTCAGCAGCGTTTGGGTTGAGGGTAAAGAAGAAAAGAGTGTGCGGTGAGCTCCTGGCTGGGTATATAACTAGACTACAACCAGACAACAGTAGAGAACAGTCACAACATAAGAGGGGGCCTTAGAAACACTGTGTACATCGCAGAGCCTCAGCTTGCAGTTCGACATATAATAATATCACAGCAAAACAATTAATAAGTAGTTATTGTCCATGGTAGTTCATGGTTATTCTTAATGCAGCTCATGACTACGGTTTCATTCCGCATCCCCACTGTCAGGTGTGGTACCAGAAAGTTATGGTCCCGTCAGATAAATGATGCCATCACTCACCCGTCTCATCTCAGATAGAGCAGCCATCTCCGAGTTCACAGGCGTCATATACCCAGACTGGCTCTGCAGACAGAGACAAAAGGTCAACACGGAGCACAACGTCAATTTACTTGCCGTTAGAGAAGACTCAGTTCAATGGCATTTCCCAAAGCAGCTTCACTGATTTTCAGACTGACTTTGAAGCGAGACTTGAATTATTCATTGTGGTGACAGTTACACCAGGTATTAAATAAACTTCCTGCATTCATGTAATATAACTGAGGCTATCAATACACCTGCACCAAAACAGTAAGTGTGAATATGTATGTACACGTGTGTGTGTGTGTGTGTGTGTGTCTCTGTGTGTGTGTCTCTGTGTGTGTGTGTGTGTCTGTGTGGGTGGGTGTGTGTGTGGGTGGGGGTGTGTGTGTGTGTGTTTCGTGCGTACATGGGAGGGAGTGGTACACACGGGCACGGGTGTGCCCCTTTCTGACGGGGGTATCATCTCAGGGGTGAGCGTCTGCGGAGGGTCTGTTCCTTTGGTGACTTTCTGCTGGATGAAGTGCATGGCCAAAGAGAACTGCTCCCGGGTCAGCTTGCCCATCTGTCTGGTGTCAGCCAGGGCCCTAGACACAACCACAACCGCGTCAGGAAAACCAGTCACCCACCGTGAGACACCACATCAGCCGGCCAGTGGTCGATCTCTCCTACCAGATATGTGCCAACAGGTTCTGAGGCAGCCCGGAGTGCATGAAGATATCCTTGACTTCCATGCCGCTGACAAAGCCGTCCAGATCCAAGTCTGTCTTCAGGAAGATGTCGTCAAAGCGCCCTCTGTCTGCCACCGGTACTACCCAGTTCACAGAGTGCTGACACAGAGAATACATCACACACTTTGTTACACACACACACATCTCACAAGCCATTCTGTCTGCATGTGTTTAGTTTTTTTATGCTTGTGTGAGTGTATGCATGTGGTCATCCGTGCAGACTTCAGTGTATGTGTGTGTGTGTGTACGTGTATATATTTGTATGTGTGTGTGCATGTGGTCACCCATGCAGACTTCAGTGTGTGTGTGTGTGTGTGTACGTGTATATATCTGTATGTGTGTGCGCATGTGGTCACCTGTGCAGACTTCAGTGTGTGTTTCGGGGAGAGGCTGCCAACGCTGTTGAGGGAGTTCATGCTGCCATGTGAAGGGGTGGAGCGCAAGCTGTCTTTGGGGGGTTGGGGGCTGGCGGGCAGCATGGGCAGAGTACCAGGGAGGGAGCTGACCAGAGACCTCTTCCTCTTGTTTGGAGGGATGAGAGAGGAGGGGAGAACGGGAGGGACCGGCTCCTTCTCCAAGGCCCGATAAACCAGGTGCATGGCCTGGAGAATAGAGGGAAGTCACAAATGGTAAACTAGTTGACTTTGTTACAAAAGTAAATACTAGTTAGTCTCGATGAAAATTGTATATTACTTTATACAAACATGTCAGTTATCATGAGCTGGTAAAACCATTTATTCTCAGATCTTATTTGTTCATGGGAGTACAACAACATACCACGGCAAATTCATCTCGATCCAGATGTCCATCTTTATCAATATCACTGAGATCCCAAACCTTCCCTAACACGTCCAGAGGTAGTTTCGAGTTGATTAAAACTGGTTTCACTTTGTCACCAGAGAGTAGTCCATTGACTGGTGAAAGACTTTCAAATATCCCATCAAATTTACCCTTTTCTTCTGGCTGAAAAAAATTACAAATAAATAATAATTTAAGCAACAGGAAGCAACAACAAGTGAACTCACAGCTCACGATTCTCTGAGAAGTCTACAAAATAAATAAAATATTAGTTCAGGTAAATAAGACATAGTTCAGTGTGGCCTCACCCGCACGGCCCAGTGGACTTCAGTAGAGGCCAGTGATGTGCTGAGAGACGGGCTGCTGGTGTCTTTCTGTATCAACCAAAACATAACCTGTCACTTCCACACTCACTAAGAAATCTACCATTCCAACCAACAGGTTTGACTAAACAAATTAATGTTTAACGATGAGTTAACCTGTGAATATTTAAATGTGCACTAGTTAGAACTGTACTCACAAATTTAGGTGGAGGAACAGGTTTAGACTGGTTTAGACTGGTATGGCTCACATCTTGTCCACTCTGTGCACAGGCCACTAGCCGGAGGGCCACATAAAACCCCTATTAAAGATGGCAGGACAACAGAGTTATCCTAAGTGCAATGCAAATGCCATGTTGACATCCACGACAAAGATATTACACAAGGAGAATAAATTATTAGTTCCCTACCTGTTTATCCAAGAAGCCTTTCCCATCCGGGTCTGCCAAATCCCAGATCTGAGAAACACAATCCGAAAAGCCCACTTACAAACTAGGTAAACATGAAGTAACGCTTTTGAACGAAATAAATATTAGGCAACATTTACAATGAAAAAAATAAATCTTCATAAAAGAATACCTAGAATCAAAGGAGACAGAAATTATTTCCTCTTTCAGATAAACCAGTAACCCCTGTCTGACAGCTGTAGAAAGAATGGTTGCATTACATTTGCAAGCAAACCTCTCATACTCGGCCAAGCTTGCAATGCAATACATCATTCACTGATATAGCTACATTTTAGCAATATATTTACTGATAGCACACTTCTGTCCTATCAATTAACGAATTATAGTAAAAACATTACCACAACAAAATGTTGATATCACATTCATTTTAAGTACTTTAGCCTACGCAATTATCTAGAACAACACAAGCAGTAAGTGCAGGCTGTTTATAACACTGGCCCCAGTAAGACACAAACGCAAAACAACCCGGTTGAAAGCCGAAACAAGTACACACCCTAAAGATTCTGAAAATAAGAAAGTACAGGCCAGGCAATGACGTAAGATGAGGTCACCGCGTACAGTTATAATCTCCTGGTGGTACCGAAGCATTGCATGTAGACTAGATTCTAGACACTCGTAGAGCTCCTCTGAGGGATTGCCTGGTTATTCTCTTAGCCACAATCAGTCTACGTGGTCAGGCACTGTTTCCATGGGTCTGTCAGTTATCTGTGTAGTCATACCAGTACTACCCACCTTTCCCAGTGTGACATCAGGAAGGCCAGATTTCTTCAGGAACAAGGCAGCTTCCGTGGGCCCTACTTTCCCCGTGTTCCCTGGGTCCACCTCACAAACAAAAATACAATCAACGAAATCAGAAAATGTTTCCGAAATATTTGGTTTGTCTTGTTTGATACAGGTAACCGAACAACAAAGAAGTTGAATTATCCTCAGGCAATGTAGATATGATTAAGAATGTGACTATGAACCATACTAGAAAATATTCTCACCTGTCTATAAAAGTTCTCGTACACAGGGTTCCCACTTGACAGCTGATTGGGTAAAGGTTTCAAAGATTTGTCATAAGATTACAAAGTGCTGGAAACTATTTTCATAAGTCTGGCACAGCCTGTAAGCCCTAGTTCTGACATTGTAGTACCCTGAATTAAGACGACACTTACGGTGGATTACAAACAATACCGTTAGAGTGGTTTCCTGAATCATCAACCATCAGTAATATGATAGAGCATCTTAGTGCCTTATCATTGTGTGATTTGTACACATTTTAAGATGACAAATTTAGATTGTAACATATCAATACATGCATATATGTCCAATGTATATTACAAAGCACTTTTTCACATCAGTAGTTGACACCAAGTGCTTATTCAGATCCAGCCTATATGTGACGTGGAGGAATCAGTGGTACTTGAACACTCGTGATACCACAGGCTTACTAGTGAAATTAACACGAGGGGATACTTCAGGAGGACTTCAAGCAGAACAAAATGCTGTCGGTGGTACAGCAACACAAATATCTGTGTCACTCTTATGTGATGATGGTCCCAACGTTTATCCTAAATGCAACTTCTTCTGGCTGCAAACCTCGGGCGCAACATCAGTTTTACTACAAAACATGTGCTTTTAATTTGCCACTGATGTAAAAAATGCCACGGGAAAATTTCATTTTTTCTGCATTGCACATAACAAACGTATTAGTCGTCTTCCATCACTTCACTTGGCGAGCTGACTCAGCGGATGTAGGCGGTACAATGGCATTATTACGGTACTCACCACACCGCTAAAACAGTATAGCATATGGTTATTATATACACTTGATTTGCGTTGATACTGTAACATTAAAGTTAGAGAGCATTTAGCTGGCACGCTAGCGCAAACAACTACCTAACCTATGCTGCAGCAAGCTAACTAACGCTCACTGGCTGTGTGTTAGCTACAGCTAACTAGCGTCAAAATACGCTGCACAACTACCATTATAATGGATGTATATATTATTGTTTAGGAAATGTAAATAATTGGCAATTTAGCATATTTTAATATGCATCCAAAACGACCTTAGTTTAACTATCCATCATATTGTTTTGACTACAAGCTAAATAAATTGCAGTATCCCACAACCGTTAGCCAGCTGACGGGGCTAACTCGCTAACGGTAAAGCAAGCGTAACGTTACCGTTATACCGTCAAAATACTGATTATAATACGGCCTTGTTGTCTTATGCAGCTAGCTAGCACCCTAGGTATATGTATTATTTATTCTACGACTTGGATAGAAAGTACACCACAATATACGACTGGTCATTGGCACGCACAAAACAGCTTGACTGAATGTCCTTCGCATGGCACTGAACACATTCCTGGGAAATTACCTGGGTGAGCGACGTGAGAGCTGCCATCTTCCCTGTTGCTGCGGGAACGCGCACACACCCTCCAGCTGTTAGACAACATCGCCGCCTGCTGGACACACTGGGTCATTGCACTCGTGCTCACCGTGAACTGGCCTGTAATTTTGAACTGTGACCCTAGGTGGTGCTGTTTCCAGTCACAAGGTGCTCTGTAATCAATTACAAAATTCTGCGGCTTTGTGAAAGCGATTTATTTTACATAATGCGGAAACGATAACCTTAAAAACCATTCGGCAAACCTTAAAGTGGTGCATTTAAGGCTAAAACAATCTGCTTTATTTTAGTTGGGAAGAAAACAAAACAACAAAATGAAACAAAAAAGTAAATGCTGAAAATCAGCACTCATCTGGTTCCACAGCATGCCATATCTCAAAAGGAACGTCAGCTAAACTCATGCATTCAACCAAACCAACATCTCCCATGGGAACACTGTTTTTCACTTCATAAAGTCCTGTGTTTTACCAATCAGAAATTAACTTGTACAGTTTAACACATGAACAATGCAAGATCAATCTCTCCCATCTATACACAAGGAGGAAAAGGCAAGGGTCATTTTTGTAACTTCTAATACTTCTCGAACATTTGTGTCCGCCCTTAGAGATGAGCGATGATTATGATTGGCTACATATATTAGTTGTGTAGTATTGCCTACTGTAACATCTTAAAGCTATCACATTTCAATTGAATTGAACTTGTCACCAATGTTCTCCTCTTATTTAAATAAACTATAATATAATAACGGAGAAACGTGACCGCCGTATAGTTTATTTGCCAAGCGCACAAATATGAAAAATAACCCAGTTTTAATAACCTTTTGTGTGTCAACAATGAAACATTAGAAGATGTTGGGCAATGCTCTGCTAAATTCAGAAACTACATGAAGACAAATAATAAAAACAATGCATTTTAATTCCTATGGCAATTTAGCTGGTTTTGTCACTTTATGGTAAACTATACTTTACCAGGAACTGAGGCTCACTTGGCAAACACAAATCAACCATTTATAAAACTGTATGTTTGAGGTTTCCCTTGAGGCGGGTTAAAGATAAATATATAGGGCGAGAGGGCAAACTGTAACTATGGATGAACACAACACAAACACCTGTAAGCGGCTGCGAGAGGGAGCCCACAGACAGATGGCGCTCCCTGGAGGATGTAGAAGGCATAGCTCACAGTAACAACACATCAAGTCATTGTCCAATGAAAAGCATTCTTGTAGGCCGATCACTTTAGGTAAACATTTTCCACTCTTTCCTTTCAAAGCCATACTTTGCAGCAGTATCACTTGTTCTCTAGCACTCCATTCTTTCCTTCCACAGCAACACAGGCACGTTCACTCATCGTCAAATGTTTGTTGGAGAAGGAAATTTGCTGCTAAATTCTCATTCTTCTCGCATGCAAAATAGGCTTGAATGACAAGTCCCTCTGGAAATCCCAGGGCTTTTAACTGCAATAAAAAAAACAAATTGGCAATAGTCAGCATGCAAATATATAACCAATAACACAGGAGGCAAACCGGTTGATAAGAAAAAATGTAATCAATTGAATCTCAATTAGGAACTATAAATATTTCTACCCTCTCAATGGCCTCCTTCTCTTGTGGGGTAACCTGGATGTAGTTTGTCTGTGGAGCACCCTGGGCCTCAGCTCCCTCCTCCACCATTTCTCCTCCTTGAGGTTCGTTCAGCATTTGCACAAACCGCTCCTGATGCTGGGTAATTTGCTGAAAAGAACAACGTCTCCTCAGAACCTGTATGTATCACTATTATAACTTGTAATTATTAGTCGGATAAGGCAGGTTGGGCCTCTAGAGTGAAGCTGATAAGCATGCTCGTGAGGGACTGTACGCGGACACTGGAATGTCCCGTCTCCCCACTGACCTGAAGCAGTTGAGGGTTGTCTCTGCCAAGCTGCTGGAGCAGGGCAGGAAGAAGAGCTGGGTTTTGCTGGATGATCTGCCTCATCTGCTGGAACTGTGGCTGGTTCCTCAGGAACTCCAAAGGGTTTGTTGCCCCAGTCCCTCCACGGGTACCTGGGGTGACCGCACCCGTGAGCCCACCTGTGAGCCCACCAGATGAAGGGGTCTGCAGGATAGAAGAGGCTGCGCCTGCTGCCAAAACAACCATGGACAGACACATAGTTTAAAACATGAATAAAACATTACCGGTATGTAACAATGTGTGTCGAGATTAATGACAGGTTGGTTTGAGAGACAAATGGGCCAGGTAAAAGAACCATAGTAATGAGACTTCTTACTGGTGGGTGCTAGTGGGGGCTGTTCAGTGGCTGTCGCTGGAGCTGGGGCAGGAGCTCCGACCGGGGCTGGGACGGTGGGATTGAGGTTGACTGGAGCTGTGGGTAAGAGCACCTCCGATGGGGGAAGGTCAGCCTCTGCCGGAATCCCCTGGTGAAAATACAAATATTTCTAATCAGTACAATTAAATAATAATACTTATATAAAGACGCATTTATTTTTGTTGTTTTTGTCATGTTTAATCCGGAGACAATTGGGAGAGACGATAATACAGTAATCTACCATTAAATCACTGGAAACTCACCATTAGCAGATACTCTACAGCTCTGTCTGGGTTGTTGTAACTGGCTCGCAGTGCTGCGATAACCTGCTCCCTCTCATATCCCATAGACATGATTTCCGACACTAGATTCTCATATGCCTGTCCTGTCACTGTCTCGCAAAGAGATGGAAAAAGGATGTCACAATCATGAAACAATCGAATGTATAAAAAAAACCGCACAAGTGCGTCTCATTTGAATGATCAGACCACACTTCATTACCCAGGATTGATGCTGCCTCTTCCAAGAGACTCAAGTCATCAACGAGGCTGCGGGACAGGGAAAAAACGAACACATTCAGGAACCAAAAACATTGTAATCAAATCATTGTAAATGCTTCCGGTGTATCATTAGCCACTACCTGGAAGAGAGGGCTGGCACTGTGGAAATGGGTTGATCAGAGGACTCATCATCCTCAGATTTCTCCTCTGATAGTGAGGCTGCAGATGGAGCAGGAGCTTCACTGGCCTCCTGGGCTGCAGGGGAGACAGATGCGGGGTCTGGTGCCGAGACAGGGGCTGTGGAAGTCTCCGCTGATTGTCTGGGTTTTGAAGCAGGGACGGGTGTCGGTGAAGGGGAGAGGTTGGACACATCCATGGGTGCAGGGGAGGAGGTGCCACGGGCACTGTCTGAGAGGGAGAGCTCAGATACAGCAGGAGGTGCAGGGGTTGGTACCGAAGCTGCCTGTGGAGGAGTCTGTGAAGGAGCTGGAGATTTGGGCTGTAGGGAGACAATAAACAAAACTGCCCAGAGATGACCATAGTGACTACAGGAAACTAGCACACCTTCAGAAATAAGTTAATATATATATATTGATTCTATTGTAATCCTTTTTCCCGATTTTACATCTTGACATCTAAACATTTAAAAATGTACTGACAAAACCAGAACCTCCAGCTACCCAGACAGGTGATTAAACGTCTGCACAAGCTGTCAGAAACCATCTCAAGAAAGTTCATCTGTCGTCCAAACCAGGGTATTAACCCGACTGAAAATCAGCACTCCTACAGACTTCCATGTTCACCTTTAACACACACTGGCACGCTCAAGAAGTGTGCACTTCTCCGCTGAAGGAGTGTGCACTACCCTGCTGTAAAAGTGTGTCATGAATGAACGTCAGCTTCAACAGCACCAGGCAGATGGTATGATGTTGTGTGTGTGTGGGCAGTTTGCTAATGTCAGCAGTGTGAACAGAGGTGTTATGAACCCACTGTGTTAATGGAGTTATAGTAAGTGCGGGCATAAGCTACGGACAACAAACACCAAGTGCATTTTGTCCAGATGCCCACTGTCGTGCCATTAGTCCACTGCCATCACCATATGGTTTGGCATTATAATAAACTACACAACTACATGTCACACGGCATGTCACACATGAAACATGTTGTTTGGGATGTCCTGGGTCGCCGTGAACAACAACAGTGTGTTCCAGTTTACGCCAACATACAGCTTATTTGGAAAGCCGTTGAAGAGAAATTGGACGTTATTCCATTAGGGGCCACAAAAGATACTGACTGGGTTTCTGATTTAAGGTTTCTTCGACCAGAAGATGCATATCTATATTTTACTGTTAATTAAATACCTATTAAAACTACTGTAAAATCTAATTTGTTTTCAAGTCCCAATTTTTATTGACACTATATGTATTGTAGATATTGATCATTGTAAGGATAGTCTGTCTAGACACTTGTACAAACCACATTGTGTTGAACCCAAATTGCATGCATCCACAAAAAAATGGTTTTACTGTGGAGCCAAATGTTGCAAAACTCAAAATGCCATGCTAATACAGTGCTGAAATCGTACCTTTGTAACCATGACCACCACAAAGTTTTTCTGGTCAATTCTGTAGTCTTTTAAAGGTATGTCATCATTCAAGATTTTACCTTAAAAAAACACATCAAGAACAAATCGTTCAATAAAATCTATAGGCTTCAATGGTCCAGAAGCATCTCAACGAAATTTGTAGATTACTGCAAAAATACAATAACAGATTAACTGCCTGTCTTACCTGCATAAATTAGTTTTTGACCGGCAGTTGGATAGCCATCTTTCCCTTTTTCAATCTCAATCTTCTCCTTCAGGGCTTTTACCTGCCAGTAAGATCATGCCATAATGACAATATGTTAAAAAGTACTAGTGATACAACTAGTGTTTTGGTTTATACGCGCAGGAAAATATTCTCTTTGTTCTCTGAATTTCTTATCCAAACTAATTTCATGCAAGTGAACATTTGAATGGTAGTTATCGTTGAAGGCTAATACCGTTCAAATGTTTGTGGTTCCTTAGAAATGTCCTATTATTTAAAGAAAATCTTTTTGTGTATATTAAAGTAACATCAAGTTCATCAGAAATGCAGTGCAGACATTGTTGATGTTGTAAAAAATTATTGTAGCTACTGAAAGTTGCTTTTCAATTAAATATCCATATAGGTGGACAGATGCCCATAATCAGCAAACATTGCTGATGTTTCAATGGCATGTTGTGTTGTATTTGCTACAAGGCAGAGATAAAGCCATATGTCAGACTGGCCAGTAAAAATAAAATCAGTAGGCCTATAGCTATTCATTTATCTGAACAAGATTTTTAGACTGGTGAGTTTTAGATTCAAGGTTCTTGGTCTCAGGGCATGTTGAGCCTGTAATTGAACCAATGCTCTTGATGCTGAACTCCTCTAACAAAGGCTATAGTTGTATTGCTTCTCTAATCAACACAACAGTGATCAGCTGTGCTGCCATAACCGCGTGTGTGGCTTTTAAAATGCTTAACTTGGATTAGCAAACACAACATGCCACTGGAACAATGAAAAAAAATATGTGTGTCATAAAATTGTCATTTTAAAGGTTTAATAAAATAAATGACAACAACAGAGTATAAATAAATACATACTCATATAACAAACCTAATCGAGAGAACGCCCCCATCTACCCGACTCCTATAATAACCTAAAATAGGTGAACACTAGAGCGTCTCTGTCGTGAAATCTTGCATGGTCATTCATGAGGACACAGACAGCAAATCTCAAACGCAACGAACATCGCATTTTCCATGAACGCCCAACTGTTACAATATGACATTAACAATGACAAAACGGTAACATTGTATTACTTCTCCGGATTCAATAGCACTGACGAAGGCCCAGGCTGCTGCTCCCAGACCCTCTCGTCCGGCCTCAGGCGTATTCACCCGAGTCACTAACTTCCACCACTCACCGTTAGTTCTGGGTCTATCTCTATTTTGAACGTCTGTTGCTGAAGAGTCTTCAACGTTATGGACAACATCTCGAAGACTAGTCCCGATGATTTGCCAGTCGCGAATATATGCGTGTTTATTGCAGTTTCTGTACTGTCTGTTGCCTGTTCCACAGTAGCTGCCTAGTTGTGTGACTCAGCTATCTGACTGTATTGGCTGTGCTCAGACGCCATCTACTTGCTGCCTGAGAGACAAGACGTACTGCTGAGGGAAAGGGGTGTACCCCTCCAATCTAAACTCCTCCCTCTGGGACACGTGCGTGTGACGTCTTAACCAATGTCAAACGCCGCTGTAGTCCCGCCTCTTAAAAAAAACATGAATTGTAAATCATTTGGGGCGGTGGTTGAAAAAAAACTAAAATAGGATAATTGGTGTATATCGAGGACACAAATGTGCTACATAAAACCAGGTGAGTAAACAGTCGAAAAATATGTAGCTCATTCACTCAGCCACACAAGAGAAAAAAATCTTCGATATTGAGGATACAATTATATTGACTAAAAACAGGTTAAAAGTGCGAAGAATATATACCTCAAGGCCAATTAGACGCTCACACACTGATCTTGACCACACATTAACCACTCTTACCTTATGATATTCTGCAGCTAATGGTGTCTGGCCTTCTCTAGACCATCAAGGAAGACCTTTACTGAGTGAGAAACGTGCGTTCAACTGTCCACTCTCCTGAATTGGGCATCTAAAGCTCTCTGTTCACATTCCTGCCTGGCAGACTGATCCTACCAGATGACATGCAGGGGATCGGTGTCTGCCATGCAGCCTCTAAAACCACTGGTTTTGGTTGGTGTGCCTCTCCGATTTTCTCAACACATCAAATAGCTTGGCTCTGTCAAATCCTTTAATGGTAATTTTTGGCACTGCTCCTATCTTCCTTTCCCCATTCCGACACCCAGGTCACAACACGCATCTCTGTGTGCCTGGCCAACATCTCTTCTTGGATATCGGCCGACCACCTCAAGCTTAGTGTTGACAAGACAGAGCTGTCCTTCTTTTACAGAGAGGCCTTTCAGCCCAAAGACATGTCCATCATCGTTGGCAACTGCACCGTGTCCTCTTCCCGGGATGCTAAAAACCTGGGCGTGATCCTAGACGACACACTGTTGTCCTCTGGGAACATCAAGACACTCACTCGCTCCTGCCGGTTCGTGCTTTACAACATTCGTAGAACAGGACCTAACCACACACAAGGAGCACGACAGGTACTGGTCTGTCTGACCTGTCGGTTGAATTTTGTTAACTTTTCATGTTTAATGTCTATTCTTTTTAGGGGTCTTCTTTCCAGCACTGATCTTTGCCGGAAACTAATTTGTTGATTGGAATGCACTTAATAAACTGTTTAAACTAGCTCTTTTAACATGTATGCATCCACTGTAAGTCTTTCAGGATAACTCTTCTAAGGGATGCAACAGAAAAGTAACATTTACAATCTTAGCCAAAGATTATGACAACTCACAGATGAAGCAAATTACATTGACCATCTCCAAACAAAAGAGCACGCGTCCAGGTCTTGGTAGAGACATTAGACGAACAATCCGTTTTTGTAGTCAACGTGTTGGATGCAGGAGAAATGGGCGGGAGTAACGACCTGACCTGTTTTGGCCAGACGACTGAGCCGAGCATCATTGAAACGGAATGTGGGTGGTCCTGAGTCAAGCAGTAGTGAGTATGTGCTGATACTGACCCGGTATCCACCAGCTGCCTACTATATTATACCTTTAATCCGATACTAGAATTGCTGTGACACACTCCATAACAAAACCAGCGGCATTCTAACTTTTTCTGCAAAGTCTCTGCAATACAGGTACAGGTGTGATTAGTTTGGAAGAAAAAGCTTAATTTATTCACTGAAACTCAAACACATAGTGCCATGGGGGCAGTCACATGTTTGGAGCAACGTCGAGGTTGTGAGTCACAGTTTAGAGCCTTTAGTCTGATACAGTCATCGCTGTGGCTGCCGTACAACAAGAGGTTTGTGAATAGTGGACAAACAGAATGATTGCAACAAGGGAATAAATTAAAATGACGTTAGTGAGAACAACGTATAGTACTGCAAACAAATGTATAAAAATAAATCATTAGGAAAATGTGCAAAGAAAGTACAACTGATAAGCCCCCAATATCTTTTCTGATGAAAGAGATGACAGACGGGGGGGGGGTCAGGATAACTCTTTGCTTTTACACTTAAAGGATGAACTGATGTTTGCTAATCATTGTAGCAGGAGAACTAGTGGTAGCAACACATAGAGTAACTGTAGGACACGTTGACAGGACAGGCCACAATCAGAACAAAAGGGGGAGATTTACTTAAATTAAACATTCCGTGAGAAAGGAAAAACCTAAAGCCAGTTTTTTTCAACTCTAAACTCCTTTCACCAAAGTAAACCACTAAAAACTAGGCAAACATTGCCTGTCCCTTTCCCCATTTCCCAAGCCTACACCTGAAAAAAATAGGTTGCCACAGGAGGGCCAAGTCCACAAGGCATTGCTCAATGTGATGATGCCCAGCAGTCATTCCATTGGAGAGAAAATAGGACGGGACAGAAATGCTTTCCATCCATTTTCATTTACAACTCATCCTTGTCATTCTTGAGAGTTTCTTCTTCTTCATTTTCGTCCGATGTGTTGTCCTTCTCTTCCTCTTCTTCGGGTTCATCCACGCCATCATCGTCCTCATCTTCATCCCCATCCTGATCAGCAGCAGTGTCCTTCTTGCTCTTCTCTTCTTCCTCTCTTGCTTTCCTCTCCTCCTCCTCCTGTGTATCCCTCATTTTCTTTTCTGGTTCCTGTTTTACAAAATGAGGGGAATGGACTTTGAGAGGCTGAACAGTGGCACAGGTGAATGTTGGACTGATGTGAAAACGAGTATTGCATTGATTTTAAAACCCCTCAGACAAAGAAATAGCTCAAACAAAACAGAATCCTACCTTTGTTGCCCCCCAAGTCTCTTTCCCAAACTCCTCAGCCTCCTTCACGTCATCGCCGATCAAAAAGTTATCAAAAATGGTGCCCGACTTCACCTACAGAGATTCGAACAAACGGCTTTAATATCAGGTCCCTAATTTCCCTTCACCAACAAATGTCTGATTTATTTTCTGCGGTTTTGAATACCTGCCACAGGTCCAAGCCAAGCACTCCAACGCTGTCAAACTTATAGATGGCGTTGTCGGGTGTGTACTCTGGGTTATCGATCTCAGGGTGCACCCAGACACCTTTGTAGTCGGGGTTGTCGATCTTCTTTGGCTCCCACTCACCCTAGAAGACACGGTCAGATATCAGACCACCTGCAGCACACCACTAAAAGGTACCATGCAGCACTTGATGGGATGGCTTTTAATATGAAGGAGCGCACACTTATACATTGTTATAGTGCAGTGGTATCAGCAGCTAGTTCTGGCTCAGCCTGTACCTTGTACTCTGGGTTGGGGATCATGGGCGGTTCCCATTCTCCATCCATGTCCACGTCCCAGTCGTCAGGTTTCTTAGCATCGGGGTCAGGGATGTTCTCAGGCTTCTCCCAGTCCTGGTGGTAAAATAGTAACAACCTGGTTACAACCAAACCAATAAAGTGCTTGGAAAAGGGGATCTATCTATCTCTATCTATATATATATTTACATGAATGAGACCACTACCAAAATGATTATCGTCCTTAAGTGTCTACTTACTGTACAAGGCGGATACAAATAAGACCTCAATAAGGACAATAATCCTCAAAGATCTGATGCTAGTCCAGCACTAAGGATATATGTCAATTGCACACCCTCACACTGTACTCCATCTCTTTTTGCACTTTTGGTTGTATGCAAACTG
This sequence comes from Dallia pectoralis, assembly GCA_029465975.1. NCBI lineage: Eukaryota > Metazoa > Chordata > Actinopteri > Esociformes > Umbridae > Dallia > Dallia pectoralis. The sequence goes on from CM055751.1 coordinate 7,129,762, forward strand.
CATTTCATTGTACTGTACTTGTAGTGTCTAATGACAATAAAGTTGATCTAATCTAACCTGAGAAAGAATTTAATTTGACACCTTTCAACGTTTAATACATGGGAGGATTTCAGTTTACGGTCATAAGGGGTGAGTACCAAGTCTTCAGGGAACTTAAAAATCATCTGTGCGTTTTACAAACAAGCTTGTTGGTACAGTGTATTCCAACTACATTCATAACCAGGAACAGGGTCTGTGGAATAAAGATCCTTTTTTCTTCTCAGAAACATCTCAACACACAGACACTATGTTTCGGTGGACTGTGTATTTCTCAACCCTGAGATTAAATGTAAACCAAAACTGATATAGTTAATCAAATAGCTTAATTCAAACAGGCTCACCTCTGGCTTGGTGTCAGTAGGGTCGTCAATCTTGGCCCTGTCATCCCAGTCCTCTGGTTTCTTGGCCTCTGGGTCCTTGATTGTCTTCGCGGGCAACATGTCCCAGTCCTCCTCCAAAGTGCCTGACTCCACCTTCTCATTGTCAATCTTCACCTCGTACGTCTGGTCTGGGTTCAGGATCAGAGTGTACAGGTGTGTCAGCTCGTCGTCCTGGAGAGGGTAGAAATGCAAATGCCCGGTGAGGACAATGACAGACAGACACTACGCGGTATTGTCACGCAATAACAAGGGATTCAAAAAGGCATACCTTGCATTTGATTTCTTTCTTGATGAGATGGTTCTTGCCTTTGTAGTTGAAGATGACGTGAACCTTCTTGGTGCCGAAGCTGCCTGTGGAGGAGTCTGTGAAGGAGCTGGAGATTTGGGCTGTAGGGAGACAATAAACAAAACTGCCCAGAGATGACCATAGTGACTACAGGAAACTAGCACACCTTCAGAAATAAGTTAATATATATATATTGATTCTATTGTAATCCTTTTTCCCGATTTTACATCTTGACATCTAAACATTTAAAAATGTACTGACAAAACCAGAACCTCCAGCTACCCAGACAGGTGATTAAACGTCTGCACAAGCTGTCAGAAACCATCTCAAGAAAGTTCATCTGTCGTCCAAACCAGGGTATTAACCCGACTGAAAATCAGCACTCCTACAGACTTCCATGTTCACCTTTAACACACACTGGCACGCTCAAGAAGTGTGCACTTCTCCGCTGAAGGAGTGTGCACTACCCTGCTGTAAAAGTGTGTCATGAATGAACGTCAGCTTCAACAGCACCAGGCAGATGGTATGATGTTGTGTGTGTGTGGGCAGTTTGCTAATGTCAGCAGTGTGAACAGAGGTGTTATGAACCCACTGTGTTAATGGAGTTATAGTAAGTGCGGGCATAAGCTACGGACAACAAACACCAAGTGCATTTTGTCCAGATGCCCACTGTCGTGCCATTAGTCCACTGCCATCACCATATGGTTTGGCATTATAATAAACTACACAACTACATGTCACACGGCATGTCACACATGAAACATGTTGTTTGGGATGTCCTGGGTCGCCGTGAACAACAACAGTGTGTTCCAGTTTACGCCAACATACAGCTTATTTGGAAAGCCGTTGAAGAGAAATTGGACGTTATTCCATTAGGGGCCACAAAAGATACTGACTGGGTTTCTGATTTAAGGTTTCTTCGACCAGAAGATGCATATCTATATTTTACTGTTAATTAAATACCTATTAAAACTACTGTAAAATCTAATTTGTTTTCAAGTCCCAATTTTTATTGACACTATATGTATTGTAGATATTGATCATTGTAAGGATAGTCTGTCTAGACACTTGTACAAACCACATTGTGTTGAACCCAAATTGCATGCATCCACAAAAAAAATGGTTTTACTGTGGAGCCAAATGTTGCAAAACTCAAAATGCCATGCTAATACAGTGCTGAAATCGTACCTTTGTAACCATGACCACCACAAAGTTTTTCTGGTCAATTCTGTAGTCTTTTAAAGGTATGTCATCATTCAAGATTTTACCTTAAAAAAACACATCAAGAACAAATCGTTCAATAAAATCTATAGGCTTCAATGGTCCAGAAGCATCTCAACGAAATTTGTAGATTACTGCAAAAATACAATAACAGATTAACTGCCTGTCTTACCTGCATAAATTAGTTTTTGACCGGCAGTTGGATAGCCATCTTTCCCTTTTTCAATCTCAATCTTCTCCTTCAGGGCTTTTACCTGCCAGTAAGATCATGCCATAATGACAATATGTTAAAAAGTACTAGTGATACAACTAGTGTTTTGGTTTATACGCGCAGGAAAATATTCTCTTTGTTCTCTGAATTTCTTATCCAAACTAATTTCATGCAAGTGAACATTTGAATGGTAGTTATCGTTGAAGGCTAATACCGTTCAAATGTTTGTGGTTCCTTAGAAATGTCCTATTATTTAAAGAAAATCTTTTTGTGTATATTAAAGTAACATCAAGTTCATCAGAAATGCAGTGCAGACATTGTTGATGTTGTAAAAAATTATTGTAGCTACTGAAAGTTGCTTTTCAATTAAATATCCATATAGGTGGACAGATGCCCATAATCAGCAAACATTGCTGATGTTTCAATGGCATGTTGTGTTGTATTTGCTACAAGGCAGAGATAAAGCCATATGTCAGACTGGCCAGTAAAAATAAAATCAGTAGGCCTATAGCTATTCATTTATCTGAACAAGATTTTTAGACTGGTGAGTTTTAGATTCAAGGTTCTTGGTCTCAGGGCATGTTGAGCCTGTAATTGAACCAATGCTCTTGATGCTGAACTCCTCTAACAAAGGCTATAGTTGTATTGCTTCTCTAATCAACACAACAGTGATCAGCTGTGCTGCCATAACCGCGTGTGTGGCTTTTAAAATGCTTAACTTGGATTAGCAAACACAACATGCCACTGGAACAATGAAAAAAAATATGTGTGTCATAAAATTGTCATTTTAAAGGTTTAATAAAATAAATGACAACAACAGAGTATAAATAAATACATACTCATATAACAAACCTAATCGAGAGAACGCCCCCATCTACCCGACTCCTATAATAACCTAAAATAGGTGAACACTAGAGCGTCTCTGTCGTGAAATCTTGCATGGTCATTCATGAGGACACAGACAGCAAATCTCAAACGCAACGAACATCGCATTTTCCATGAACGCCCAACTGTTACAATATGACATTAACAATGACAAAACGGTAACATTGTATTACTTCTCCGGATTCAATAGCACTGACGAAGGCCCAGGCTGCTGCTCCCAGACCCTCTCGTCCGGCCTCAGGCGTATTCACCCGAGTCACTAACTTCCACCACTCACCGTTAGTTCTGGGTCTATCTCTATTTTGAACGTCTGTTGCTGAAGAGTCTTCAACGTTATGGACAACATCTCGAAGACTAGTCCCGATGATTTGCCAGTCGCGAATATATGCGTGTTTATTGCAGTTTCTGTACTGTCTGTTGCCTGTTCCACAGTAGCTGCCTAGTTGTGTGACTCAGCTATCTGACTGTATTGGCTGTGCTCAGACGCCATCTACTTGCTGCCTGAGAGACAAGACGTACTGCTGAGGGAAAGGGGTGTACCCCTCCAATCTAAACTCCTCCCTCTGGGACACGTGCGTGTGACGTCTTAACCAATGTCAAACGCCGCTGTAGTCCCGCCTCTTAAAAAAAACATGAATTGTAAATCATTTGGGGCGGTGGTTGAAAAAAAACTAAAATAGGATAATTGGTGTATATCGAGGACACAAATGTGCTACATAAAACCAGGTGAGTAAACAGTCGAAAAATATGTAGCTCATTCACTCAGCCACACAAGAGAAAAAAATCTTCGATATTGAGGATACAATTATATTGACTAAAAACAGGTTAAAAGTGCGAAGAATATATACCTCAAGGCCAATTAGACGCTCACACACTGATCTTGACCACACATTAACCACTCTTACCTTATGATATTCTGCAGCTAATGGTGTCTGGCCTTCTCTAGACCATCAAGGAAGACCTTTACTGAGTGAGAAACGTGCGTTCAACTGTCCACTCTCCTGAATTGGGCATCTAAAGCTCTCTGTTCACATTCCTGCCTGGCAGACTGATCCTACCAGATGACATGCAGGGGATCGGTGTCTGCCATGCAGCCTCTAAAACCACTGGTTTTGGTTGGTGTGCCTCTCCGATTTTCTCAACACATCAAATAGCTTGGCTCTGTCAAATCCTTTAATGGTAATTTTTGGCACTGCTCCTATCTTCCTTTCCCCATTCCGACACCCAGGTCACAACACGCATCTCTGTGTGCCTGGCCAACATCTCTTCTTGGATATCGGCCGACCACCTCAAGCTTAGTGTTGACAAGACAGAGCTGTCCTTCTTTTACAGAGAGGCCTTTCAGCCCAAAGACATGTCCATCATCGTTGGCAACTGCACCGTGTCCTCTTCCCGGGATGCTAAAAACCTGGGCGTGATCCTAGACGACACACTGTTGTCCTCTGGGAACATCAAGACACTCACTCGCTCCTGCCGGTTCGTGCTTTACAACATTCGTAGAACAGGACCTAACCACACACAAGGAGCACGACAGGTACTGGTCTGTCTGACCTGTCGGTTGAATTTTGTTAACTTTTCATGTTTAATGTCTATTCTTTTTAGGGTCTTCTTTCCAGCACTGATCTTTGCCGGAAACTAATTTGTTGATTGGAATGCACTTAATAAACTGTTTAAACTAGCTCTTTTAACATGTATGCATCCACTGTAAGTCTTTCAGGATAACTCTTCTAAGGGATGCAACAGAAAAGTAACATTTACAATCTTAGCCAAAGATTATGACAACTCACAGATGAAGCAAATTACATTGACCATCTCCAAACAAAAGAGCACGCGTCCAGGTCTTGGTAGAGACATTAGACGAACAATCCGTTTTTGTAGTCAACGTGTTGGATGCAGGAGAAATGGGCGGGAGTAACGACCTGACCTGTTTTGGCCAGACGACTGAGCCGAGCATCATTGAAACGGAATGTGGGTGGTCCTGAGTCAAGCAGTAGTGAGTATGTGCTGATACTGACCCGGTATCCACCAGCTGCCTACTATATTATACCTTTAATCCGATACTAGAATTGCTGTGACACACTCCATAACAAAACCAGCGGCATTCTAACTTTTTCTGCAAAGTCTCTGCAATACAGGTACAGGTGTGATTAGTTTGGAAGAAAAAGCTTAATTTATTCACTGAAACTCAAACACATAGTGCCATGGGGGCAGTCACATGTTTGGAGCAACGTCGAGGTTGTGAGTCACAGTTTAGAGCCTTTAGTCTGATACAGTCATCGCTGTGGCTGCCGTACAACAAGAGGTTTGTGAATAGTGGACAAACAGAATGATTGCAACAAGGGAATAAATTAAAATGACGTTAGTGAGAACAACGTATAGTACTGCAAACAAATGTATAAAAATAAATCATTAGGAAAATGTGCAAAGAAAGTACAACTGATAAGCCCCCAATATCTTTTCTGATGAAAGAGATGACAGACGGGGGGGTCAGGATAACTCTTTGCTTTTACACTTAAAGGATGAACTGATGTTTGCTAATCATTGTAGCAGGAGAACTAGTGGTAGCAACACATAGAGTAACTGTAGGACACGTTGACAGGACAGGCCACAATCAGAACAAAAGGGGGAGATTTACTTAAATTAAACATTCCGTGAGAAAGGAAAAACCTAAAGCCAGTTTTTTTCAACTCTAAACTCCTTTCACCAAAGTAAACCACTAAAAACTAGGCAAACATTGCCTGTCCCTTTCCCCATTTCCCAAGCCTACACCTGAAAAAAATAGGTTGCCACAGGAGGGCCAAGTCCACAAGGCATTGCTCAATGTGATGATGCCCAGCAGTCATTCCATTGGAGAGAAAATAGGACGGGACAGAAATGCTTTCCATCCATTTTCATTTACAACTCATCCTTGTCATTCTTGAGAGTTTCTTCTTCTTCATTTTCGTCCGATGTGTTGTCCTTCTCTTCCTCTTCTTCGGGTTCATCCACGCCATCATCGTCCTCATCTTCATCCCCATCCTGATCAGCAGCAGTGTCCTTCTTGCTCTTCTCTTCTTCCTCTCTTGCTTTCCTCTCCTCCTCCTCCTGTGTATCCCTCATTTTCTTTTCTGGTTCCTGTTTTACAAAATGAGGGGAATGGACTTTGAGAGGCTGAACAGTGGCACAGGTGAATGTTGGACTGATGTGAAAACGAGTATTGCATTGATTTTAAAACCCCTCAGACAAAGAAATAGCTCAAACAAAACAGAATCCTACCTTTGTTGCCCCCCAAGTCTCTTTCCCAAACTCCTCAGCCTCCTTCACGTCATCGCCGATCAAAAAGTTATCAAAAATGGTGCCCGACTTCACCTACAGAGATTCGAACAAACGGCTTTAATATCAGGTCCCTAATTTCCCTTCACCAACAAATGTCTGATTTATTTTCTGCGGTTTTGAATACCTGCCACAGGTCCAAGCCAAGCACTCCAACGCTGTCAAACTTATAGATGGCGTTGTCGGGTGTGTACTCTGGGTTATCGATCTCAGGGTGCACCCAGACACCTTTGTAGTCGGGGTTGTCGATCTTCTTTGGCTCCCACTCACCCTAGAAGACACGGTCAGATATCAGACCACCTGCAGCACACCACTAAAAGGTACCATGCAGCACTTGATGGGATGGCTTTTAATATGAAGGAGCGCACACTTATACATTGTTATAGTGCAGTGGTATCAGCAGCTAGTTCTGGCTCAGCCTGTACCTTGTACTCTGGGTTGGGGATCATGGGCGGTTCCCATTCTCCATCCATGTCCACGTCCCAGTCGTCAGGTTTCTTAGCATCGGGGTCAGGGATGTTCTCAGGCTTCTCCCAGTCCTGGTGGTAAAATAGTAACAACCTGGTTACAACCAAACCAATAAAGTGCTTGGAAAAGGGGATCTATCTATCTCTATCTATATATATATTTACATGAATGAGACCACTACCAAAATGATTATCGTCCTTAAGTGTCTACTTACTGTACAAGGCGGATACAAATAAGACCTCAATAAGGACAATAATCCTCAAAGATCTGATGCTAGTCCAGCACTAAGGATATATGTCAATTGCACACCCTCACACTGTACTCCATCTCTTTTTGCACTTTTGGTTGTATGCAAACTGCATTTCATTGTACTGTACTTGTAGTGTCTAATGACAATAAAGTTGATCTAATCTAACCTGAGAAAGAATTTAATTTGACACCTTTCAACGTTTAATACATGGGATGATTTCAGTTTACGGTCATAAGGGGTGAGTACCAAGTCTTCAGGGAACTTAAAAATCATCTGTGCGTTTTACAAACAAGCTTGTTGGTACAGTGTATTCCAACTACATTCATAACCAGGAACAGGGTCTGTGGAATAAAGATCCTTTTTTCTTCTCAGAAACATCTCAACACACAGACACTATGTTTCGGTGGACTGTGTATTTCTCAACCCTGAGATTAAATGTAAACCAAAACTGATATAGTTAATCAAATAGCTTAATTCAAACAGGCTCACCTCTGGCTTGGTGTCAGTAGGGTCGTCAATCTTGGCCCTGTCATCCCAGTCCTCTGGTTTCTTGGCCTCTGGGTCCTTGATTGTCTTCGCGGGCAACATGTCCCAGTCCTCCTCCAAAGTGCCTGACTCCACCTTCTCATTGTCAATCTTCACCTCGTACGTCTGGTCTGGGTTCAGGATCAGAGTGTACAGGTGTGTCAGCTCGTCGTCCTGGAGAGGGTAGAAATGCAAATGCCCGGTGAGGACAATGACAGACAGACACTACGCGGTATTGTCACGCAATAACAAGGGATTCAAAAAGGCATACCTTGCATTTGATTTCTTTCTTGATGAGATGGTTCTTGCCTTTGTAGTTGAAGATGACGTGAACCTTCTTGGTGCTGTAGCCACAGATGTCAGGGCCTGTGGGATACAAGTGATTGTACGTAAGCCCCAAAATTCCAAACTTGTTGTCAAACCCATGCATTCATTCAGGTTCATTATCAAGTAATTTCTTGCTCAGAGGAGCTGATGGTGGTTCAGAACCAACTCACCAAACATTATGTAATACTGGGAGTCCCCGTGCACATCTGCCTGGTCCAGATCAGCTGGGAAGACTTTGACATATCCGCCCCCACAGTCGATCTTCTGCTCATGTTTGACAGTAAACTGGACCACCAGGGACTTGCCCTCGTTGCTGAAGGGTTCAAAGCGGCTGGAGATGGCATAAAAACGGGCATCCTGGCTGGTCTGCAGACCTGTGGGAACAGATAAAACATTGGGCATGAGTGGTCATACTCAGACATAGGAATGAGGAAATCCTTTCGCGTAGATTACATTTTTATTGAGGTTGAAAGCACAGAACACAACCTTGCAATTGCGTTGACAACCATCGACATTGCAGTGAGCCGTTCACCACAGGATTTTGCGAAACCTCCATAATGAAATAGATTGCAGAAATCATATACCTGACAGTTCCCCTTTGGGCTCACCTTTATCTGCCTCAGAATCACCATAAAACTTCCCAGCAGTCAGTTTCCACTCCCCATAGTCTGACTTGTGCTTCGATTCAAGCCACCGGCTCTTCCAAACATCTGAAAGATTGTATTTACATTTACAATAGGCTCAGCAGAAATGTAAGGAAGATCACATGGATTAGTCACTTCTGTAGGCCTCAATGAGCAAACCAAAAGTGAAACAGTTGACCATGACTTACTGTTCTCCGCTAAATCCTATTATACTTAAATATGAAACAAATAACAGTAATGGATTTCCATCTGATACTATTACAAAAAAGATATGCAAATATGGGTGTGTCTCTAATCTATATGGTAATCAGAGTGTAAAAAGGTGGACCATACATTATTTCATTATAAAATATATTTTTTGTCCAGTAACGTTAAAATAGATATTTGATGCAGATATTTTAACTTATATAGAGCACAGGCATGCTCCACATTACCAACAAGTTTAGTTTCTTAATACAAATTACGTAATAGAGCTTCCCCCCAGCAATAGTAGAAAAACCAAAAGGACTATTTCATGCAGGAAGAACATTGATTGGTTGATTAAAATACCAATCATTGGTCAACACACTAAATTATGTGTCGTTGATTCCCAAATAACATGTGAAATAGAAACGTTAAAGGAATGATCAGAAAAAAGGCAAATTTGTACCTCCATCAAGAAACTGCTCCTTAAAGAATACAGTAGCGTCAATGGTGACAGCTATCGATGCAAAAACTGCAATAATTGCCACTGCGACCTTCATGTTCCCACCGTACTGCTTTCCAGGTAAACTGTGTGCAAACGGTTCCTTCACAAAGGGTTATAAGCGCTCAATGAAACAGGTAATATGAGATTTTTCGATGTCCTTATTCCTGCACAGATGGCCGCGGCTCATTGGGCGAGATCCTCTCCAATGAAATGAGACCACGAGTTATTTTTCGGAAGTGCTCGGATTACACATCGGCTTGTAGTCGAAGTAGTCTCTAAATGCAGATCTAGGATCAGTTTTTCCCATCCTATAGTAAACATTAAACGTACACTGACGTGAAAAGTGATCTGACCCTGAACCAGCGGATAGCCAGAAAGACAAATTCTAAATACATTAACGAGCGGGCCATATTTTAAATAATATCTTTGAATTTGCGGGTAGCGATTAAAGTGGGTAGCCTTGCGAAATGCATAAATGATGATGGTGAAATTGTAGATGACTGCATTTCGTTTGTAGAACGTGAGACTATTCAAATCATTATATGTTCTCCAAATTCCTGCGTTTGTACATCCCACCTCCTTACAGCAATACCCAGAAAGTTCACCGTATACATTAATGGAGATAGGATTAATGGCAAATAATAATCAATGGCAATATATACTTTCCTAGTCAATAACCATATAACTACAACTGAAATGAACGGTCAGACATTTCTAGAACAGGTTTTCCGTGGTGCTTTCCGTAGAACGCGTGGACACCTTCAAATGACGTAAATAAACCGCGACTCTTTCCATGGATACCAGGGACGCTCTTTATCCTGGGAAGTTGGATACATTATATCGAACATGTTCTTTGCTACTATCGAAATAGTATTGTTATTTCTATTGTCGCTACAATGTTTATTTGAAAACGGACACATTTAATCAGGTGGATGCATTGTGGCGTTGTTCATGCAATTACACGACTTCTAACAGCACAGTCGCGAAATCTAGCAGCCTATTGTGCTAAAGAAAGCTAAATCTAGGCTCACATTCCAAAAGTATGAGCAATGTAGGCCATAGGCCACAATATATATTTTAAGGCATTGCATAGTTCTACTCCACACGATGAGCATAGATCTTCTTATCCTTATTATTGATTCATACATTAATCATAATTCAAAATAATAACATCAACAACAGTCATAGTATATTCATTATTATTTCACCCTTATTACACATCTATTGTGTTTCATACAGGCTAAACAGATGTGCAAAGAATGTGGAATCGTGGTGGCGTGAGTTCTGCTCTGGAAAGAGCACAGGCACAACTCTCAGAGAGGAGATATGCCAAAAGCACTACAAAAGATGACCCAGGGCGTTATGTGGCCAAAGGAACTTCCAAAACACAAGGCGATCCAGTAAGTCAACCACATACCACAATAATATTTGTAGAATAGTGTGTACAGGGTATTTATGAAATGCAATTGATTAAAATCATTGTTATTTGCCTAGGAATTTGTGGATAGTATTTCTACAAGAGGAAATGAATCACAAATTAGACAAACTCCATTCTTGAACCTGAGTGACCTGTCAGTCTCGTCAGTGGACTCTGTGCGTGAACATCCCAATGAGATCATTGCCGAAAAGCTGGGAATGGACATTCCAGAGCTAGAGAGCTTTGGGGATGGTGGAGGAAGCAGGTTCCTCAAGAAAGCACCCCCACGTGCAAGCCAACCTCCAGCACTAAATAGGACTCAGCCGGTTCAGCCCAAATATGGTACCACAAGCCAAAGGAGCTCACAGAGCACTGCCCTGACCCGGCTGGCCCAGATAGAGAATCGCATCCGGAATCGGCAGCAAGCCAGGAATGGATCAGTACCGTCCACTGATAGGCCTAAATCACAAGCCACTCAGGAAAAGGAGACGCCCACGCCTCTGTCTCCACAGTCCAGCAGTGACCTCAGCATGAAGGGGAGACGCTTTCTGAAGAAGACAAAAACGAAATCGCCTTCACCTGATGTAGCAGCTCCCAAGGAGGAAGGCCCATACCTAAATGCAACGCCACTGGGTGTTTCCAAATCCACCACATCAGTCAGGGAGGCCAGACGAGGCGTGACACTGGACAGTGATGAGGAAGATATGAGAAAGCTCCTGGGAGATCATTTGGGGTCATCAGATGATAGTCTGGACAATAAAGCAAGGGTTTCCTCTTCGCAGAAAACTGCTAGAAAGGTAGTCTACTGTACTTAAAGTGGTATTATTTATTAGTAGCTACTTAGTTCCAGTAATGTGGAATCTAAACAGTCATATTGTGTTTTCTTATAGATGTTCACCAAAAGCAGCAAGAAGTTAGCTGCTTCACCTCCACTTATCTCCACTGGGAAACTCACCCCCTCACCTCCAGGGGCACACCATCCATCTTCAGTCAGAGCCCAGCCTTTCTCTCCACCTTCTCCTCCAAGCCATAGATTCCCCAGTCACTTATCCAGTCAGGTTCTGGCCCAGCATAGCCCTTCTCTTTCCCCAGACACTCCCTCTCCAGGAAGACAGTCCAGCCACATCAGGCCCTTCCGGCCCTCGTCGTCAGCCCTCAGCGAAGTGCACTCCCTGGAGGAGCTATTCCCGAGGACCTGCCGTCTGACGATGCTGTCTCTGAGAAAAGTGGGGTCTCTCTTGGTAAAATGTCCTGTGTTGAATGTCTTTAGCCTCCGCTGTAGTGAAACAGTATAGGATTGTGAGGTAATTGTGTGCATTGTGTTTTCTTAATATAATGCCCTCCATGTAGTTGATTCAGCATCATGACCCGTTATCTCTGCAGAATACAAGCTGAACATTATGTCACTGGATGATCTAGCACCAGTGGGTACAGTTGGAATGTCCCAGAAGACAAAGTCAAACATGGTTGGTTTTTATAATATCCTGTTGTAACATAAAGTCCTTTTTGGGAAACATTTTTTCATCGCTTACCTGAGGTTTTATTTCCAGAAAGCTCACCTGGATCCTTCTCCGGGACCTTTTATGATGGAACGTTCTAGTGAGGAGCGGGCCTCTTCAGAGGAGTCCATGTGGGAATATGAAAGTGACTTTGAGAGCGAGATCAGGACAGAAACAGACGACAGGAGCGTGTGCGAGATTTCTGAGCACCTAGGAGGCAGGGACGAGAATGTTCCGGAAGTCAGCTCGGACAGGGAGTACAGCTTCTCTGGCTCGTCCCGGAGCAACTCCGAGCACTCCAAAGACTACAGAAGAACTGCCGACTCATTCTGCAGCAGAAGCAGCAGAGGGTCCAGTTCCGGGTCATCCCAGTCCAGCTCGGAGGCTGACACAATCACTCTGTCAAGAGTGTTGAAAAAAACATCTCCCAGCAGAAGGAGCTTCAGAGAAGCAGCAGTGCAGACCCAAACAGATGGACTAGCCTACACCTGGTCTTCTGGTTGGTCCACTAAATAGCTACAATAAGATTTTTAATGACATAGGATTAATTAAGTGCTTTGTCCTAATGGCATAACGGCTATCTGTTTGTCATTCCGATTGTCCCCAAACCTGATCTGTCATTCCCCTGTCTAGGTCTGGCCACATTAGGACCAGCAGTGGGGGTGTCATATATGGATCCGACCCCTGTGGCCAGTCACACTGTCAGCGCAGAGGCCTTGAACGGTATGTCCGTATTGCTCCAAAGATAGAGACAAAATTCTTGCACAAGTTTAAGCCAGGGCCGTGGTCATAGTCTACTCCAGTCGTTTTGTGAATGGAAGTGACATTTTAATTCTTATTTACTTAGCAATTAAGTAAATATGTACATGTTTACTTTCTAATTTAAATTGAATTCAAATGGACCCTAATCCCGATAACCGGCTACATTTATTTCTATAAAAATGCCTCAGATGAGTGTTTTTCGAAGGTAGTCTTTGGGATTTTCTGCTACACCTGAATTTCTGCTTGATGATGTAATTTCACCCTCTTCCTCATCGCATTTTTTAGAACAATGCTTAATCCAATCTCCAACCTAATCTCTTATCTAAACAGCATCAGGCTGAGCTCTGACCACACCTCCACTGTGTCTTCCTCCTTCACCAGCCCTTAGCACATACAGCCCAGCTGTGTTTGCACTCAACGACATGCTGAGGCAACAGCTGAGCCTCACCAAACACTTTGTCCAGACCAGCCGCCACCTCCACTCCTCCCTGCTGCAGTCTCTGGGCCCTGCCGACTACTCCTACACCACCCTGGAGGACACCAAGGAGGTAGGCCGCACTAATGGCGGACTGAGTCGGAATGAGTGTGCAGGAATTAAGGTGTAATTGTTAAATGAGCTGCACTACCTTACCACCTCTCCTCTTATCCAGAACTGTCGAATACAAGTCGTGGACCTTGGTGTTCATATTTCTAATTCTGTGCAACCCCTATTAACATGATGAAATTGTTCTCAGGTTATTTAACTTGAATTGCATTTTTACTTAACTCAAGTAACACTAAACTTTGTTTTGTAGTTCATTCGCTGTCACAAGCCTCCCAAGTTGAGTATGGAGGAGGCATTGCAGGAGGTTCTTCAGGAGATGAGGGAGTACCATTATCTGATCTGACCACCAGGAGCTATACCGGGAGCTACTCCTCTCATAACACTGGGAATGGTACATAGGCCTGCCAAACCATTTTATACCAAAGTTCATCATTTTCTGATTATAAAAATTTAAAAAGAATGATGTATTGCTGTTATTACATACTGAAATGAGCTGTGGGTGCTGCCTGTTGCCTTCAGAAAGTACAGAATCAGTTTGATAGTCCTCCTGTGTGATATGTAGACGGAACTGCCTCAGAATGTATCCACGATTTATGCAAGCCACAGAGCAGATCCAGACAACCGCACCATGAAGTCCAAAGAGCTTTTAAAACAAGTCCTGTGGAAGGTTTTGGATAAGCACGACCTGTCATGGTCATTGTAAAATGATACAGATCACAGTGGTAACTTTGTGGCAGATATGCAAAACCCTACCTGGAACACAAAGCCAAAACCGATCAGCCCCACAGTAAGACATGGCGTCAACACGTTACAAGGACGTCGTTCTTCTGCATAGATTTTGGAGGGTTGAGGACAGGATGGAGGCAGCCAAATATAGGAAAATCTTCACGAAAAAAATCTGCATGAGACCTTGAACTGGGTAGACAATCCTAATAGTATCCCAGAATGTCCCAGTCAAAGCCCTGGTCGTAATCCAATTCTGAATATATACAAAGCCATGTTTGCTGAGAGAAATTGCAGTAAACAAATGTGCAAAGCTGCCAGAATTACTGCCAAAGGCGGTTCTACTAAGTATTTACCAAATACCTGCTTGTCCTCTGATCAATCTTATAATCTTCAGCCGGCACAGGCAGAAGAGAACTGGCCACCCCCAATTCTGGTTTCTCTCCCAAGTTTGGACCCCAATAGGGAGTTTTTGCTAGCCACTGTGTACTCATTACATGCTATTTGTGGTTTCAGTCTTTAAAATCACTTTATGACTACAGCTGATGTATGGACTTGAAGATTGATTTTTTTTCTGTCAAATAAACTTTTGTTAAAGTCAAAAGGAGATAACGTGTAATCACTTTTCATTTTACAATTGTAAAACTAATTAACAAATTAACAACATTTTACAAAAGTCCTTGGGCGGTGAAAATGTATTATTTGTATGAACTCAAACCTTTAAATACTTGTTGCTTTTAATACAAGTTCAAAATTAATTGAGTGTATTTATACAAACAACATCCACATAAGTATTTGAAATTCTTTATTTCTCTACAGCATGGGGTAAGCATATGTTTGTTTGATTCACAGCTACCATGTGAATTTGGTTGGATTTTCTTTAATTTCTTACAAAAGAGGAACACAATACTATCTCAATCCATTACCAACTCCTGGAACATGAGAAGAATACATGAAAAGGTATCACAAGAATAGGAACATTCAAATCTAATCTCGTTCTGGTACGTGAAGATTTTGCCCAGTACAAAAAACTATTTGACGAGTTGTTTTTATGACGCACATCATTCCGCTGGAGGTGCTTCCGATGGCTCCCGATTCACTGAAACAAACAGCACGTCTGGTTAGATTGTAGATTGTCACATTACCAAACATCTACAGTAAATAACAAATGTTTTTTTAGGCCGCTTCATTTTCTCTACATTTTGTGTTAAAAGCAGAATTTTCTGGGTCCAGAAGAGTCTGGTGGTTCCATTTCAATATTATGACGGCAACTGTTCTCCTCGATATGTTCTTTTGTTAATGCCTCCTGGGTTAGGATTTGACACAACTCTTTCAAGGTCTACAAAGTTCCTTAGACTTCTCACCTTGGCTTTTGATCACACGTGATCACTGGGAAGTGTAAGACCTTAAATAGACAGATGTGTCCCTTTCTAAATCATGCCCAGTCAATTAAATAAGCCACAGGTGGACTCCAAATATGACCAAAGGACTGGAGACTTTTCGGTTATTCTAAATAAATTGGCACAAATACTGGCACACCTTTTAGGTCCTCGTGTTGTCAGGCACCAGCAACATAACTTCAAATGCAAAGCCTAGAATCAGGTCCGGATTTGATCAGTTCTATAGATCCCTATAGTACCCTAATATGGGCGACTGTGCAAAACATGCATACTTAATAAATAGTTTATCCAATATGAACACCAAAATACCACACCAAGTTGAATTTAAACCAATTAATTCACGTCGAAATGTCTCAAATACCAAGCCCGTATGAAACGCGTGTAAACATTACCAGTCCACAACATAAGACAGACGTATCACTTGACGAACATACCTTCCTCCCTGGCTTTCATGCGAGCAACAAAGTTGTAACTCTTGTTCCTGCGGTAGTTCTCGTAAGGGTCATCCAGTGACACCCCCACTCCTTTATACTGGTCCCACTTGTCCCGGAGTTCCCCCCCCTTGATGGGGTCCTGGATGCCCTGCTCCTTTGCCCCGAGCCCCCCTGAACCACTCCAACCCATTTTCATAAGCAGCTGGTGGCCCTTGTTCTCCTCTCCCAGCCTGCTGTCAGGAGGCAGGTTTGAGGGGGCGGAGCCAAGGCCAGACGTAGTGCTGTGGAGATAACGAACGACACGATCAGTGAAGACGTTAAGCTGTACAACGGACACCTGTCAATTTGTGGAGACCAGAATGCATTGCAAGCTGAGCTGAACGAGACGTACGGAGGGGAAGGGCTGCGAGACTGCTGGGAGGCGGGTGCAGGCGTGTTTCCGTGTCTGTCTGGCCGCCTCTTATCAGGAGAGCGAGATCTGGAGCGAGACTTGGAACGAGATGGACTGCGGGACGACCTGGATCTGCTCCTGCTCCTGTGGAGGAAAAAGACAAAATGTCTACCGGCCCATTTCAACTGTACCGAACAGGTGAGCATGATAGTTATCTGAACTTCCTGTTATTTCCAGATGAGTCCCATCTGTACATACCTGGAGCGTGAACGGGAGTATGAGCGAGAACGGGAACGTGAGGAGGAACGTGAGGACTTGGAGGATCTGGAGCTGGAACGTGACGAAGAGCGGCCACGACTACGAGAACGACTGTGGGAACGACTACCGCCACGGGTACTAGAAAATGCATAAAAAACATAGACAGTTACAGTAGGCTGAGCGACATTATGCTGGTCAGCAGGTAGACGGAGTGACAGACTGGAAAGCAAGTAGACTGAGTGACTATAGACTGGACAGCAGGTAGACTGAGTGACTATAGACTGGTCAGCAGGTAGGCTGAGTGACTATAGACTGGTCAGCAGGTAGGCTGAGTGACTATAGACTGGTCAGCAGGTAGACTGAGTGACTATAGACTGGTCAGCAGGTAGACTGAGTGACTATAGACTGGTCAGCAGGTAGACTGAGTGACTATAGACTGGTCAGTAGGTAGGCTGAGTGACTATAGACTGGTCAGTAGGTAGGCTGAGTGACTATAGACTGGTCAGCAGGTAGGCTGAGTGACAGACTGGTCAGCAGGTAGACTGAGTGACTATAGACTGGTCAGCAGGTAGGCTGAGTGACAGACTGGTCAGCAGGAAGACAAGCCCTACCTGTTACGTTTCTCCTGGCCCTTTTTCCTCCTGGCTCTCATCTTCGCTCTGAAGAACTCATACAGGCCGTTTTGTTCCCATCCCTCACTGACAAACGAAGACAATATAATCAGCAGAGTCCACAACGTCTGGATTGACTACAGAAGCATGTTAAAAGGTCTGAGTGTTTACCTGTTCCTGGGTCTGTTGTGAGAAGGAGGGCTGTAGAAGGCCTCCACAGCAGCTAGCAGGCGTTCACTGGGGGGCATGGGGGGTGGCAGGCGGATGTCTTTTGGATCCAGGGCTTTGTAGTCATGGTCTTCAAGCTAACACACAAAAACAGACAACACAACCAGTTGGTTGAGACACACATTTACCTCTGGGCAAAGGTGAGCTGTAGAAAACATGTGTCCCTGCAAGGCAATAGAGTCCCACATCCATACTGCTCACCTTGACCAATGGGGCCATGAGTCCGGCTGGCAGGTCAAAGTACGGGACGTTAGGCACCAGACTGGGGTCGTCCTCGTGTGCCGGGGCCGAGCGCTGCCTCATGTGGGGGGACTGGCCGTTAAAGCCATGAGGAGGGGGGCCGAAATCAGCATGCTGGTTACCTCCCCAAGGAGGGTGATCTCCTCCTCCACCTCCTCCTCCACCCCCTCCTCCTCCTCCACCCATGCCCGGCGGGGGGATCCTCTGGCTGGGGTGGTGGTGTGGAGGGGGGCCCATGTCTGGGTCAACACGCAGGGGCCCGAGAAGAGACTCAGTTAAATGTCTGTTCTGTCAGTCACACAGGGTTATGTAAATCAGCATGTCACCATTGAAAGACGAGGGGTGCTGCCTATATAACAAACAGATGTTCTCTGTAACAGCTAATCCTGTTACAGAGGATACCTTAAGAGTCTGATGAACTCATAGAAACCCATTGTTTGTGCAGTTTTAGAGAAGGGGCCCACTAGCATGAGTGTAATGACGGAAAGTCTACAAAATCTTCTAGCGTGCAAGTAAATACTGTAGACTTCCAATCATTGCCCTTGTGCGTGTTAGAGTTAACTTAGAAAACCAAGTCCTTGATATTGAAAATATAAATGAGAGTCGACAAGTTAATATGACATATGCAAATTCCCAAAGGATCCCTTTCGGCGTCCATGTTTGGATACATTTCATTACCTCCGTGAAAGTCTCCCTGTGGGTAGTCGAAGCGGTGTGGAGGGTAGGGCGGCCTGTCAAAGTGGTGCCGGGGTGGAAAGTCGTCCTGCATGAAGCGCGGAGGGAACCGCCCAAAGTTGTGTGGAGGCGGAGGTGGCTGGTTGAAGGGTGGGGGACCCTGCTGGTGTGGAGGGAAGGGCCCTCGGAAATGCGGGGGCCTCTGCATGCGTGGAAACGGGGGCTCTCTCTGGCCCCACGGGGGCTGGTCAGGCCCCTGACTGCTCCATGGGGGCTGGTCATACTGACCACTCCAGCCGGGTGGAGGCTCATTCTGGCCCCCGCCACCACTCCAGGTGCCACTCTCACCTCGCTGGTGACCTCCGCTCCAACTCGGGTCGCCTCTCGGCTCGTTCCACATGCCCTCGTGGCTGTTCCAAGGCGGGCATGGCGGTGGCGCCTGGGTGGGGTCGAACGGAGGCTGGCAGATGACAAGAGTAAATGTGGCATTAAGATTGGACTGTTCATAAGTCAATAGTAACTTACAGTCAAACCCAATTCTAAGACAAAATCTGTTTTTGTTACATCAGTTTCAATTCATGAGTAAAGACAACCAGTGCATTGAAACAAATAATTATCGGTGCTCACGGGCTGGTTGGGGTTCCAGCCTCCAGGCATGTGTTGTGGATCAAACCAGGGTTTGGAGGCGGAGTTATCAGAGTGGCCACTGTTGTTAGAGGCGGGGTCTGTTCTGGACTGGGCACCGTCATAATCACCAGGAGGAGGGCCAGGCATGGATGGCTTCACCTCCCCTGTTGACAACACAAAACAGGGTGTTCGGTTTATGTGTATTATAGACACATCTGAAGAATGTACCCATAATAAACATGAATGAAAGTCTTTAATAAAGTGTGTGTCTGTGTGTGTGTATATGTGTGTGTGTGTATATGTGTGTGTGTGTGTTGGTCCCTCTCCTCACCAGGCTGAGTGGTGACTGTCTTTACATCAGGCTCTGCTGCAGCTAGCTGACTCACTGCTGCTGCTGAAGTCTGCTGTTGTGCCGCTAGGTTGGCCACAAACTCCTCATGTTGTGTCTTAATGGCCTGGATCTGCTGCTGGAAGGCCAGCTGAACTGGCTGCACCACCGCTGCATACTCTGTGATGAGAGAGGCCTTGGAGATGGAGAAGACGAGGAGGTGGAAGACAGAATGGTTAGTGCAACAGAAATGTGGAGCAGAGAGGTGCTGCTGAATGGGGTACAGCCAGGCACTTAGCATGGTGGCTAAATGCGTCGAATGATCTAGAATCTGGGCAACAGTGAAAATGTAAGTGTTGAATACGGCGAACTAAGTCAATACAAATAATGCTCACTAGCTTTACATTGATGTAAAGTCTTGTGTGACAGAGGACAGGATGTGTTGGCATGGCTGGCTATTTCACTTGACTAGCCTCAGTCCTCACCTGGTACTGGCCCAGGCCGAGAGCTGGACTCTGTAACTGCAGGATCGTCACTTCGTCAAAGTAACCATTTTTTTCCCAGAGCTGCAACAGCTGTGAGAAAAACAGGAAATAAAAGGTTGTAATACCACATTGGTAATGCAGACAGGTGTGAGAATTACACGCTCAGATGAGCATCTGCTAAATCTAAATAACTGGTGAGAGCGTATGCTAAACGACTAGATGAGAGCGTATGCTAAATCTAAATTACTGGATGAGAGCGTATGCTAAACGACTGGATAAGAGCGTCTGCTAAATCTAAATAACTGGATGACAGCGTATGCTAAACGACTGGATGAGAGCGTCGGCTAAGTGACTGGATGAGAGCGTCTGCATAACGACTGGATGAGAGCACATGCTAAACGACTGGATGAGAGCGTCTGCTAAACGACTGGATGAGAGCGTAGGCTAAATGACTGGATGACAGCGTCTGCTAAATGACTGGATGAGAGCGTCTGCTAAATATCTAAAATGTAAATGTCTGACCCTTGTGATCTTCTGCTGCTTGTCTTCCTCCACAGCCAGGAAGCTGGTGCAGTATATGGGCACGACAACCTTCTGCAGGGCTGCAAGTAGGTCCCTCTGTTGTTTCCTCTGACTGGAAAACAACATAACATGTGTCACTCAGATGACCAGTACACACACACACACACAAACAAACTCAAGTATAAGGGAACGTTGAGATAGTAATGACTACAGCAAAAGCCAAGCAACGCTTTTTTCCAGGCCACTTGATTAGTAGGTAGTGTGAAATGATAAAAAAGGAAATATAAAAACAACAATTTATTTCCAACGTTACCAGTGATGTAGAACGTCATTGGTGAGATAGATGAGATGAAGGCGGAGTTCAAAGTGGGCGGTGTCAGCTGTGATGCGGTTCCGGAGGTGTGAGCACATTAATTCACAGTGCAGTGGGCCCTTGGCGTTGTTGAACATCCAGTTCTTCCCAGCCTGGGAGGATCAGAAAGGAAACACACCGCTAGTATCCCCTGGTGAATATTCACAGTCCACTGTTATACCGTGTCAAGCTGGCGTCATTAACATACTGATATGGCATCTTTAGTGCACGTGTCAATGATGGGCTGCAGTAGGTTGTCAAACTCAGAGACGTCAAGCTGGGTCTCCTCCAGTAGCTTCTGCGTCTGCTGTTCTGTGGCCAGGGCTATAGCTGCCGTCACCTGCTCCTGGAATCAAACAGGAGACAAGCAGTTGAGTTTGGGTCAAAGGTTGGGAAGACCATTGCTCCAGACCCTGACATATTGTTAAACCACTGCTGATACAGCAGGGTACAGGTAGGGTACCAGCATACTTGTCTGAGATTGAGCAGGTGCTGTTCTTGCTGCTGCAGGTTCCATTGACTTTGCTGGATGAGCTCATCTAGAGAAGGCGTAGTTGGGACAATGGGGGGCGGGGGCAGAATGTTGATTGGTGGAGGAACATCTAAGACTTCCTTAGAAGGTGGCTGGTAGAGATCTGGAAAATATCATCCAAAACAAGTGATTTAAGGCGAAAGCATGCTATGGTTTTTATCTACTTATTCTTTCTGTCATTGGCACAGGCATTTGGCATCCTTGAAAAAAGAAATTCATAATTAAATGAAATTCCTGAAAAGCAAAGCAGACTAAAATAAAAACCTTCCCTTCACATGCATCTAGCTTCGTGCAAGGAATGCTCTGTTTTTCATTTGTACCGAATTCCTTTACACTTCAAAGGAACCGACATCGAAGAACGTATGAAGCATTTTGTAGCATCTCTGAAATAACTAATCTAGACAGATGGACATAATTGGGTTACTGTGTTTTATTTTCTATTTTCAAATCATACTAACTTTCCAGCTGCATTGAATCCCAAGCAAAATATAAGAACCCCATGAATCAGCATTTGATATCAACAAGCATCAAAACGTACAATAACCCTCCCTTAGGTTTCAAAGCAAATAACAAATATGCTTGCCAATGCCCAAACAGGAATTGTGATTGAATAAATATTTTAACAATAACTTGAGTCTAGATCAAGACCAGTTATCAAGGTATCCATCATCCCAAAATGCGCAAGTGGTGAATCACAATACAAAAATAAAGCCGTCAAGCACTTGTGATGCAAAAACACCAAACGAACGTCGAGCAAAATGTGCAAGTTGAGAATTTGTCTGGATTTGCACTTTTCTTTCTACACAATTCTCCAGGTAAATACCTTCCAGTTTATACTCCTCACATTCGTGTGTGGTAGGATCTATGTGGAGAGAAGCACACATTACAAAACAGCGGCATACACACAGCCACCGTTTTAGCCGATGGGCAAAGGCATGCCACAGTTAGCATCTACATCAAATGATATCTCAGTCACTGGATGCTAAGAAACCATGAGAACGTGCTCTGTGTAGTTTCTGGAGTACACTTGGTTGTGTATGTTTCCCACTGGATCTAATTAAACAGTATACTCTCTTCAACCTCTGTAAATGGTAAATCAGAGTAAAATGTGCCAAAAAAAAGTTGTGCAAAGAACGATGGGGTTGCTGATCTGGGGTGGTCCAGCGGTCTAGGGCACTACCTCCGGTGCACATGTACCACGGACGTCACAGCACAGCTGTGTAGATTTGAATCCCAACCACTGCTCTTTCAGCAACAACAATGTACCCTGGTTCTCCCCATTGTATAAAGACAACCAGTCTCATATAATCACAGAACATTACATAAAAACAGGATATATAGTTAAAAAATGTAAAACGCAAATGTATCTAAAATGGCTTTTAAGAGTCAAATATCTACAGATATAATCCCACTACTGAAATGTAGTGCCGTTTTTAATCAGGACCAACACCTAATAATTCACTGACAATGAAAACTGTACACATCCATATCACAAGAGTTGAAGAAGAATAAGCAAATAAACAAGTGATAAATATAAGATATGAAATATTTTATAAAACATACATGGAATTATTATTTTATGGTGGATGTGCGCCCAGTTACCACACACATTATATATTTCATTAATATGATAAAAACACATGCAGGTCGGGTCTTCCTGCCACTGCTCGAAAATCATGAGGTGATTCTACACATTTGCCAACATCTGCAAATGGTGGATTTCTCCTAAAACCAGCATTAAAACACACAATTTCAAATTAGTAAATTACATACGCTGGTGTTGTTCCATTGCAAGCTTGCAACGATAATAGGTGAAGAAGTCTCCTCCAAACAA
The DNA here is from genome assembly GCA_029465975.1 of Dallia pectoralis. Classification (NCBI taxonomy): domain Eukaryota; kingdom Metazoa; phylum Chordata; class Actinopteri; order Esociformes; family Umbridae; genus Dallia; species Dallia pectoralis. Next base: position 7,152,860 of record CM055751.1, read on the forward strand.
AAAAGAGAATTTGGGGTTGTCCTTCTGTTTCTCCATTGTCATCTTCTCAAACTCTGGTCCATTTCGAGCCACAAACTGGGCCAGTTTATCAATGACATTTTTCAGCTCTTGGTCTGTGAAAGAAAACAATAAATGTTGCAAAGTTTTGGCGAGTCAGTCAGAAGAGTATTATATTTATTACAGATTTGTTTAAAATGGGCAATCTGGAGCCGCTATATCCTTTTTGTGATCTGTAAATGTGATATTCATCTTTTGATTATTTATTCTCTCTTCTCCTCTTAAAGCTTAAACAGCTTGACACTTCCAGCTTTAACAACTATCGTTATTCGTAGCCATATTGACACCGAGCTCTATCAACAAACACACTATCCACAAATATAATAAAAGCTGAAACACTGGCAGCCCTTAGGTTTTTTGCAGAGAACTAGTGTATTCCAACTAAGGTTATGATCAACATCTTATAGTTTCTTCTGATGTTTAGACATTACCTTTATCGAGATGTAATGGATAACTTACAACTAACAAGATTGGGTTAGTGATTATTGAGGTTACGGTAATGATTAGGTTTTAGGCTAGGGAACATTTATTGTGTTTCAGATCCGACCTCACAAGAAAATGAAAACGAGCGTGTCTCCGGTGAGGTCGTGGGAAAATAATGTATGCGCGCCTGTCGTGTGCTAAATCTGCTAGCGATATGACGTTTTCCAGCCGGCTACATTACAAAGTCAAAAAACGACCATGGAACTACCTACATAGAAATATATATATTTGCTGCTAAAACAACACAGCTAATAACAATGTAGTTTGGTCTAGCAGCAACGGCCATTACGTGCCTGACGATATAGCTAGCTACTTAGCTGCGCAGCATTAACGCTTATTAATGTAATATATCTACAAACCCTCAGGAGCTGTGGGAATATCCATGTTAGTCTGCAATCAAGTAACAGCGAGCCCGCTGAACTACTAAGACACACAGGGGGGTGAATTTGTCACAATCTTAGCCAACGTTAGTTAGCTATTCCGTTAAAGGAAAACAGCTAACTAGAACAGTACTCCACAATTCTTAAACCACGCCCACATCCGGAAGTTTATCAAGGACTTCAGACTGTTTCAGTTCCGGGTCTTAGAATAAAGCCGCTATACCGAGTTGCTACCGAGTTGCTACGCCCCCTAGTGACACATCTACCACTATATATATATATATATATATGTGAGAACATCTATAGCTTTTAAAGGACTAATGATTGTTAAAAAAATGAATTGGGTTTCTAGAATATGCCTGTTAAGATTTCACTTGTTTTTGACAGTCAAAATAAGGAAGGACGTACGCTATTTGGTCCCTACATTCATTTTCCTCAAAAACATTTTCCTACTTTTTTTTGCATTTTTCAAAAAGTTTCTTTATTTAACTTGCATACAACCATATCGTCTCAAAACCGTTTACCAAATGTACACAATACAAAACGACGTTAAATGTCAATGACAAGTGGTTACTACCATTGATATTAAAAGTCTACAGTAATAACAACTTATTCCATACGTCAACGGTAGGTGGCGGTATAGGAATATATTTCACTTGCTGTAGTCCACCAGGTCGAGAGAATATACCCTTGCCAAGTGCGGTATTAAGTGCACATCCAACAAGTTAGAATTTTTCATAATCTTGTTATGTGGGTTGAGGAAAATGCATCATACGAGTTATGTGTTTTTGGATTTACTATAGTGATGGGGACTAAATTGCTTGTCTTCCTCTCCTCCATAGCAGATTACACAGTAACCAGATTACACAGTAACCAGCCCAATGATCATACCAAGACAACATAGTGAAAACTTTAACATCTAGGACATTAGGTACATCCCATTTTTTGGTTTGGGGTACTTTTATGTTTAAGCATTCAGAGTTAGGTTTGTGGGCTTGGTTTTATCGAAAAAACTTTATGAACAGGAGGCCGGTCACAGGCTCGGGGACAACGGATGATAACATGTGTAATAAAATCACGCGATAACATAACAGCAACCACCAACACTCGGGACAGAGGAAGTAAAATATGGACAGTGATGTGAAACGCAGGTAGGGCCAGTAAATCCTAGCACAATGAGGTAGGGAGAAGGCGTTGGATACGACCGGGAGCGACTAGTACGAGACATTTTGGCTCAACATCGTAACTTTTGACATAAGTGGCCAAACCCGTAAACAAGGCTAGATATGTAGGTCAGCCACAAACATGTACTTTGTTAATGACTTATTGACCACAACAGTCAAGTCTGGAAGAGAACAATGTATCCATCTTCTTCTGTAGTAGCTCTATTAGTACGTACGTCACTCGCAATGTTTTCAACACTGGCCCAATTTTGAAAACGCAATGAAGCCGTGTCCTTAATTGAACATAAAAAATGTTCATGGGAAAAAGGCCTGTTCTTACTACATATACAAACAACAGAGAGAGAGAGATTCATTGTCCATATTGTTAATAAACGTGCAATTACAAGTTAGTGTGTGTCTTTTGGGTGTGGGGGGTGGTACTCTGAACTCTGGCGCCAGACAACAGATCCTCCACTCACCCCCTCTCAGTGACCTCCAATTATGTCATGCGAAAAAGCTGTGTCCCATTGAAAATCTCTCTTAATCAAACCCAATTAATTCCGCTCCTTTGCCTTATTATCCACACTGACGACTGCGTCTTCTCGGTCAGTCTAACTTCAGCCTCTTCTGAAGCATCCGAGTCAGTTACGAAATAATAGCCATGCGAAAAGATAGATTATTTCCCAGTTAGACACGTTGTTCTTAACTAGTGTTGGTTTTTGGACTAAACCTGGGGTTCCCGAACGTCATTAAGCCCATGACCTGATTTTCATCTCAAAATGTTTTGAGTACCGGCCATGTATAAAAAATATATATATTTAATGAATTCTGTGACAGTCTGTCAACAAACTTGGAAGTATGTTTAACGATTATCTAGCAATATGTTTGTAAACGTATGTATAGAAATCATCCGTTGTGATGTGCTGATCTTCTAGTTTGATTTTCCTGTTCATTCTACTAAAAAGTCTAGAATTCCACATACATTGCTGATAGTCCTACATATCCGGAATGGTCATATTTTGTTTAAAACTTAAAACCGCATATGTAGGAAATCTCACCCTATTTCTTCTATGTGCATGTTTTAATAAACTGAAACATATTTAAAACATACATTTAATACAATAGTACAATTAAGATTAAGCTGTCTATCCAAGTCAGGTGAAAACGCTAATAAAGCTGTACTTTAGCATGAGTGAGGACGATGGGATGCTCAGATCCAATCTCCTTAAGAGCTGCCAGAGACTGAGGTCAGGGATTAAGCTCAGGTTAGTGTGTCTTGCTAGATATAGAGCTCTAAGCATTCGTGACATCTTTTAATTCATTGTTTACAGCAAAACATGTGGTCAAGATGGATTCTAAAGCAATCCAGACTTATGAATTAGGTTTGCATACATTTAATGTAGAAATCCAATTACTCTGGAATTTCCCATTAGAATGCTGGATAAAAACCTTATTCTTGTCTCAAAGACAAAAGCATCTTTTGGGCAAAATGTTGGCACACACAGTCAAGTCGTTGGCGGCAGGACTAAGAAGGACAACACAGGGACATGTGAGGACAACGCAGCGTGTTCGTTCTAAATCACAAACACACGGTAGACCTTAATCCGCCCTTGGGGCTCTAGCCCCATAATGCCAACCAAAATGGAGGAGATGGTTGGATTTCGCCGCTGTGTTGATCTGCTGCTCTTTTCCCATGCGTTCCTTTGTGCCACCCACTCCAGCTCAACGCATGCCTACCCTGGCCCCGGCTGCGCCATTGCCAAGATGTCCAGCAGTCAGTGTCTGCTCTGGCCCGGGCACTAATCCTTAAGCTGTCAGAGGACCCTGCTCTGAACTCATCCTGGTCTGTAGGAAAAGGCTCTAATTGGGGGATTTTCTACATCATTAACCCTGATGAGCAGCCATCCCAACCTCAGTACTCCCACCTTCCTGTCTCTCAATGGCTTCCAAGCACACACACACTCTCTCTTCCTGTCTTTCTTTCTCCCTCTTACTTTTACACTTTTTCTAGCTTTATCTCCCTCTCCTACTTTCACCCTCTTCCTCATGTTCCGTCGACACTGCTCCCACCTTCCTCATCACCCCATGATCAGGATGTCTTCCCATGATGGAAAAAAACATGACATTACCACTTGTTACCATTACAGTTCTCCTTGTGTTAACGAGAAATCCATAGCTGGTGTGCATAGAATGACCTATTGCAGATTTGTTATTTTTTCTGCCAAATGTGAGAGATCCTAATCGTAAGCTTCGTTAAGAACCATGGCTCATTAAACGATCGACAAAACAGCAAATGTTTTATTCTTTTTTTTACCTTCCTTTCACTCTTGTGTTCCCCGTTCACTCTGGCCCCAGATGGCCCCAGGCGGCCCCTAACCAGAGGTCCTCCCGGACTCCCATCTGTCCGGGAGTGTGGTTCACACGCTGGGGAGACAGGACCCGGCCCACTAAGAACATGTGCTGCAGCGGCAGCGCCAGGGGGCAATTAGGGAGCAGAGGGCCCGTGGCCAGTCCCCCCCCGCCCTGGAGAGCCTGATTGATTGGAGCCTCATCTTCCTAACGGGCTGGCACTGTGCCACCAGCCGAGGACCACGGGAGAGTAGGGTTTGGTAGAATGGGCTACTGGTCACTGGGTTAGATCCTATCTTTCAGATACAACAGTAGGACTACTACAGTGCTGTATCAGTATAATACGTGAGTGCTTTAACTGAGAACCATTGACTTTGATTATTTACTAGCTCAATTATCAGAGAAAGTGGCTGTATAGAGAGGAAAGGATAAAAGGGACAGAAGACAAACATTCTATCAAACTATATTTGTTTATTTTTTGAGTAGATATTAATTTGATCTGGAACATGAAAATAATAATTTCAGACAAACTCAAACTAAACAGTACAAACACTAGAATATAAAACAAATAGACAGCTATACAGGCAAATTCAGTGTGTCCCGTATATATTTTCAGATATACATCTAAAATAAACATCCCAAGTTTTTAGTGCATTTTTTAAACACATTTCTAAACTTTGGCTTGTTATTGGTCCGAGTACCGCATGATGAAGGATCATGTTCGAACATATTGTTAAATGTGCAAACTATCCCTGTATCTGTGTTGGGTGGGAGGTCCCCAAGATACCTGACAAGAGTTAAGAGCTAAAGAGCATGCACCAATAACATAAAAGCTAGACAACTGCAATGTACAGCCCATTTAATTTGGCATAAATAGCAAAACAAAAATGTTGATAGGTGAGCATTTAGTATAAATTCCAAAAAGATACCAGTAAAAAAACCTGAATAATACTTGATTTATTGACCAATCAGTCATTGCTATGACAAAAACTTTATACACAGTATCAATCTAAAGTTTGGATACACCTACTCAATAAAGGATATTTCATGAGTTATTCTACAAGTTTAGTTGTAGAATAATATTGAAGATATCAAAACTCAGTATTTATATCATTTGAATCGGAATCTGGCCTTTATGGTCAAATTGTTTGGAAATAAACACTTCTGAAGGACACCAATAAGAAGAGACTTGCTTGGACCAAGAAACGGACATTGGAATTATGGAAATCTGTGCAAAATGTGGAGAAGGAGGTGTGATGGGGTTGGGGTGCTTTGCCAGTGACACAGTCTGCTATTTATTTAGAACTCAAGGCACACTCAACCAGCGTGGTTACCCCAGAATTCTGCTGCAATACGCCATCCCATCTTGCTTTTAGTGGGACTATCATTTGGTTTTCAACACAACAATGACTCAAAACACACCTCCAGGCATTTGGGCTATATGACCAAGAAGAAGAGTGATGGTCCTGCATTAGACAACCTGATCCGTCCTTACATTATTCATTATTTGTGTAATTTCATAGTTTGGATGTCTTCACTATTGTTTTAAAATGTGGGAAATAGTCAAACTAAAGAACCTCCCTTGAATAAGTCAGCATCCAAACAGTACGTAAATGGAACATTTGACGACAATCGTTTCAAAACAATTTATTGGTTTTTAGTCTCGACTAATGCAAAGACATTAGGTCTCCATTCAAAAGAAGATGCTCCAACCATAGCACTTTTGTGTACAGGAATTTATTCCCTTCATATTATATAGCCTAAAATCACAGGAAATACGGTTTGTTATTGGATTAGAAATAATTACAACTGTACAAAGTAAACTCGAAATCCAAATGCTAAATTGTTTCACGTCAGAAACAATGACTAAGCTCTTTCTGCTGTTTAACACGGCGTACGGCACAGAGGGGGTGCTCAACGTCTGTGTTGTCACCATACACAGTCCTGTTGATGTGGACCCAATCCCCCAAGTACTAAATATACATCATTACCAAAATATAAAATCACAATGGAGCCATTCGTCCATGGAGTATCTCTTTGACATAAAAAAGTTAGTGACCAAAAAGCTCAGTTGTTTAATTGCCGGGGACTTGCTACAGAGGGCAATTTACACAAGCCTGTGACGGTTTCCCTCCTTTCTTTAAACAAACCAGATATGCTTGGATCCATTGTGCTGAACAAATGAGAAACTACGTGCGGTGACGCACCAGTGCTTCCCCCTTCTGCTGATCTCCACATGCTGATGAACGGTCAAGCTGACAACAGGTTTTCTTTTACGTCATTGGCTTCATCGTTCAGTCCCGTCGTCATTGAAGGAAGTCCCCCAGCTCTCAGCATAGAAGACACTGTTTCACTGACACGAAATGTTTAGCAGCTTCAGGCAACAGCCAAGTCAAGGTGTCCCACGTACACACACTGATATTACCATATGTGCCTCTCCAAAGCAGTACCTAATCAATGAACAAGAGCCTCGTAGTGTTTGGTCTGCCAGCACTATTGAGAAATAAAGTGTTTTTGCACAGGGTAAGTGTGAGTGCAGTTTGCTGTGTATATATTGTTAATCGCTAGCAAGGTAAATTATGACAGAGTCATTTGCTGTTTAGTTCATTCAGTATTAAGGGTTTTCACGTCTTTTTATTCAGGAAATGGCAATACGGATTGTGTAATTGCAGCACCAGCCAAATTCCCTCTCTAGTCGAGACATGACAACCACAACCTCAACAAAAACTTGAGGTGTGGAAAGAGGCTGTCGTCTGTAACGTCAGTTAATAAAGACTGATGTTCCCCTCTCCTCTGTGGTGTACTTTCTCTGTGTTGAATTAACCTTTACATAAAAACTGGATGTATGGCTCCGTTCAGGGTCATATATGTGGTGACTGATAGTGGCACAACCTTCAAGTACTATTACTGGGGGCATTTAATGGCCATTCACAAATACTGTGAGAATTACCGGTCTATTGACCCGTAAAAATCCAGATCAATTAGACAATTGGATTAATTAGGAAAATACACAAACGTTAATTTGCAGAGTTAAATGTGACCGCCTGAGCGCTCTACAGAACGCCTTTTGTGAAAGGATTGGGAGTGAACACGCTCTGTAATGAACCTAGTGATTTAGGGCTAACTGCAAAGAACCCACAACTTAAATTATGCTTGAAACAGGTAAAGGAATAATGAGTAATAAAATATAAAAAATTGAGTCTGAAACTCAAAAAAGAAATAATGCTCTTTGGGATTTTCTGTGTCATGTGGCTCAGTGACATGGCAAGTTGTGGCCAGAATGATTGAAATGTAAACCAAAAAACATTTTAAATAACACCACTGTAAATACTGGCCCAAAACCTTTACAGCGTTTACAGCGTTCGTATTTAACAGGAATACTGAGGAGGTTTTCGTTGCTTCTGTTATAAAATTTGAACCTTGAGATGTGGAAATCCCAAATAAAAATGTGGCCACCATAACTGGCTACTAATTTCAATTATTCCTGTTCCAGTTGTTTCATAAAAGTTAATCTTAAAAAATCAAGTCACACTTGTGTTTCGCTCCCTTCCACATGAACAGTGTTAAATTCAGCTGACCTCGCAGACCTTTTGGAAAATGAGTGCTTGTGCAGTTAAGCTATGCTAGGCATTTCTTCACATTCTGTGTCATAGGATTCAGAAAGAAAACTTTCTGGACCATGGCAAACAAAATGTGCATCTTCTTTCAATTCTTTACCTCAACAGTAGAAAAGAGTCCAGGTTCAACAGGATATGAGAGATAACATAACAGGTGTTTCCAGTACGTCGGACAAATCACAATTTTGCAGGTGCATTTTTCCAACTTTCCAGAGAAAGGGGACATTTGACCCATAGACTTGCACATGGCTCGCAAAAAGATGGAAAAGGGTTGTTCTTTGTTCAGTTTTCATTGCTTGTTCTTTCGCTGCTCTTTAACAGGTATGGACACAAACTTTAGTCATATAGGTTCAAAAAGATTAGTAGAAAAGCCCGGACCAAGAACCTGTCTAGTGCTGACATAGGGTAAATATGTCACTGGGTGTTCTCAGACATACCACAAGTGTGTTTGTTGGTGCCATCACTGCAATCACGTTGCATGAAAAAAGCTCCTAGCATGGACACAAAACCCCCAAATACGACTGGAAACAGTTCGAAAAGCCCTTCCCAGGCCATCACATGGGCTGCCAGGTTTTGTCCATAGACTGGATGTGTTCCTTGGCTTTCATCCTCAGTGCTGCAATGCTGGAGCTCCTCTGGTCCACGTCCTCCATCGGATACTTGTCGAAGGGCCCCGGACACTGGTACGGCGGAGGCGCCATAGACTGCATCCCCTGGCCCATGGTCGGAGGGCCGTTGAGGAAGCTGTGCCCGGGGTAGCCCCCCGACAGCCCCTGGCCTGGGCCCATGAAGCCCGGGATACTGTGAACCGGGGTGGCGCTGGACAGGGGGCTGGTCAGCCAGGGGTCCATCGGGAGTGAGTTGCTCATGGGCCCCATGTTGTTGTGCATGGACGGCCGGTTGAACGAGAGGATCGGCGAGTCGTGCAGCTTCATCGTGCTGGCGTCCATCTTCTCCTGACGCCTCCATTTTGCCCGGCGGTTCTGGAACCACACCTAGACGGCAGAGGGTTTGGATTTATGGAACCGAGTATTTCAGAGAATTTGAGCTTATGTTTGGTTTCTTACGATCTTCATATAATAAAATGGCATTGTCCCTTAGAGTTACACTTGAGAAAGTAATAGTGTACAGAGCTGTATGCATTTCAGAGGTAGTGGGCAAAAAATCTGTATCATATCCAGCTTGGTATTTTGTATCATAAACTCACCTAGCATATACGCGGCAGGCAATCAGTCAGCTGAAACAATATATTTTTTAATGCGACTTGTATAATCTCTGGGTTTGCGCAACCCAATGCTTTTTGTTAACGTAGGTTCGGGAGTTCTTCAAAACAAGGACATTTTTCAACACAGAGGTCGAAACAATCTCATCAGCAGGTTTGTTGCCTCTGATTGGCTAGAAAGTCAGGAAGGCTGACTGGAGCACAGCACAGTATCAATAGCAACAGTGGTGAACAGAACTACCTGCACTCTGACTTCAGGCAGGTTGACCTTCATGGCCAGTTCCTCTCGGCTGTATACGTCCGGGTAGTGGGACTTCTCAAAGGCACGCTCCAGCTCGTGCAGCTGATAGGTCGTGAAGGTGGTGCGGTTGCGTCTGTGCTTTTTCTTGGGCTGCTCTTCCTCGCAGTGCTCAGGACTCTTCTCTCCATCACTGTCCATGCTTTTCCTCAGCTCACCCATGTCCGCGTCACACTTGTCAGAGTAAAGGCCTGAATCTAAAGAGCCCAAAGCTGAGGAGAGAAGAGATCGGAATAAACTGAGAAACTTTGCATGGTTTTATGGCATCTTTGACACGATCAGTGACAGAGTTGAAAAGCTACTGAAAGTATTGACAAATATTACATCTACATCCTTCTTTTGGATTTAACCAAGCTTGTTTTGTATAAGGTTTTAAAAGTCAGTTATACTTAGCGTGTTAATCAACTGTCGGCTGTAGGCACATTAAGCACCATGCAGCATGTTATCTCCAAATCAAAATGTATGTCAGCTGGACAGCTGCTACTGTCATTACATTGAGTAAAAAGCCAAAATGAATGATCAATAATTGCACTGGGAAATGATTGAAGAAACACGGTTCTAGCTGTTGTGGAGTTACGGGAGGACAAAAGCTGAAAGCATGGGATATTTAAATTCCGAAACCTCTTTATAACATGACCAAAGTGTTCTGACATGTTTTCTAGTAGAGCACACATTGATTTGACACTTGCAACAATAGACCATTGTCATTGAATTAAACTGAAGTTGGCATAAGGATGCTGACCAACTAAGAGCACAATATGACCCCTCCAATATGACCCCCCTCCACACAAACACACAGTGGAAAGTGGATGACGACTCTAACATGTCACATGCCTATATGATTGTATGAAGGTTAGACACCACACATAGATAACTAGTCACAAAACCACTCCCAGTTGTTCACATGAATCCTCAGAGAGACAGACCATTTAACATCTTGGATCTAAGTGGAACTTTCACTATTAAAATGTCCATAAAGAAAACTAGGAATACCGTAGGAATACTGTGAATATTAAAAGGAAACCCGTAACACATCGCCAACAACGCTGTTGAATAAATTTTATCTAAATGGTCATCAAAGTTAAATGGGGATTGAGACGACCATTTCATCAGTTTGCTCCGTCTAGACGTCTTTCGACCTTGCAGTGGTCTGTGCAATGGTCCTCAATTATAAACCATTTAAAATATTCCGTCATGAAGGTAATATTGTTTTTTGTCTATACTGCAATCTGCTTTCGACGGAATAATGTGTCCAATTGGATTGTAATTTATCAGATATTGTTTTCTCTGCATTGACTATAAGCAACCAATTTGACACATGTTAATTGTTATGGATTAACTGGGGATTCATTTTGCAATAAATAGCCAAAGTGAAAATTATTAAACTTTCTTGCTCCCTAATCAAACACAAAATATGTCTAGCCTCTGTTCGAACCCAAAATCCCGTAGTATCCCGCGGCAAAACCACTTTCAAACCCCGGCAAATTCAACCAGTGCTTTATAGCGTCTGAAAAGAAAACCGAGGAGAACCTTTAACTGTCAGACATGCGCGATGGAGTTCTATTGATCTATCTCTCATTAACAGTCTATGACAAAGCCCATAGTGGCACAATGAAGGGGTCAGACTGGGTTCATTGACCCGCTCTCGGCCTGTCAGCCTCTCAGAACCGCCTGTCTAAAGACCTCTGCATGTTTACAGTCCGGCAGCATATCTCAATGTGGAGCGGACACAGTGACGCGATGTACCGTGCCCGTTCAGAAGGAACAGGGATGACTAACAGGTTTGATATGTCCCATGGACATGTATATTAGGGCTCAGTACGCAGAGTAAACAAATAGTAATTATTTTCTGTTGTCTTGGCTGAAAAGTGCCCATGATCAACTTAACAATCACAGAATGTATAACAAGCATAAGACACATCCAAATACTTAATGTAATGTCCGTTTTCATCACCAATGCCAGTTGGTGCTACATGTTTTAACAAACCACCACAGATTAAACAACATCAGATTTAATGCAGAGATGAAATGTTAATAAAAACGAAACTATACCACCGTAAAAATCTCATCTGTGTCCAAGAGAAGATTAAGAGAATTCTACAAGGAGAAGGGACTTCTGATCAAACCCTCTCACCATATTGTATTGGATATATTCATCTCAGTTTGCTCTTACATTATTTACCGGCTACAGCCATATAAATCCAGTACCCCCTCAGAGATTCAGAATGTAATTCTGTTCAATTCTGTCTTCAAGCTTCTGTTAAGACACTACCCAGAATGCATGGCAACAACTAATGCTGTCATCAAGGTCTTTGTTGCTTCATTGATGCAATGGAAATAATCAAGTCTTAATGACTTAAGTAAAGCCGCTAATCATTACATCACTTAGCGACAAATAGAAGTGTGTAAGTTCAGGCGTCACAGGATCCTCTGACATGCTTTGTGGTCATTTTTAAGAGAAAGTGAAATAAATGTTAGTACAAATGTTTTTAATAATTCAAGAAAATTTTCATCAAGTTGTCCACTTTGTTAAAACTCTGTTGTGAAACATTGAACCTTCTTTGATGCATATTGATGATGTACATATTTTGATTGTAGAAGTGTATCTCAGTAGTGTGTGCAAATGTCTGGGACACTTACCATCTTCCTCTAGGTGTGAGGGTCAACAGTATCCTATGTTAATTGTCTTGTACCTCTAACGTGTTACCGACCAGGAGGGCTGTGTAAGTCGCTAACTTCTGAACCTCAGCACCTTCACATTCAATGGCACAAATGCCACAGATTCAGAGCTGCGGTGGACCGACGGCTCAGCAGTGTGTTTATCTCACTCGTCCGACACTCACCATGGTACTGCTGCTCTGAGATGTGCCCATAGGGGTGTGATGTGTCCTGCTTCCCAGGGTCCGCCAGCCCGTCCATGCCCACTTTAGGGGTAACCGGGCCTCCAGCGGTGCAGAGCAGGGGGTCTTGGTCTTTGCTGAAGCCCAGGATGACATCGATGCTGTGGACCCGACCGCCTACCACAGAGCCCCCTCCTTTAACCATCTCGTGGAAGTTACCGGACAAAAGGCAGCTGTCATCCACCATGCTCATGGTATCCAGTGATAAATGCATTCAATAGCTTGTACGATCGCCCTGTCTGCACTTTAGAAGGGAAATGTGTGCCCGGCTCGATTGTGCGAAGGAACAGGTCCCAGGACAAGTGGTTGTCCTCCACAAGATGTGTGCACCTGCAGAACAGAGTCAAAGTTATTGCACAATCAAAAATATATATATTTTTTTGCATATTGAAAGCCACAATAACATTTGCAAAAACCCTCAAAGACAACCTATATGATCATCATATTAATTGTTTTGGGTCAAAACGAGTTGAAGGAGTATATGTGCTGTCTATCATCTTATGAATATGTTAGAAACATATATTTAAATGAGAGACTTTTATTTTTATTGAATAAAAGCAATCATAAAAAAGGTCTCTTCAGTATATGCTTGATAAACTCATTAGATTTAACTGAAGCATAAAGAGTGCAATTAAAATAATCGACATGATGATTTGATTTACTTTAATGTATTGTACAGTATTAGCATGTCCAATCAAATATCTAGGATGGCAGTTGAGTTGAGAAACCAGTGAAATACCTGTATTTAATGAGGACACATGGCCACATTTTGTTTAGTATTGAAATAAAATGTCAAAAAAATGCTGTCAACCTAATGGGAATAGGCTCTTTATTAAATTAATATTGAAACATTTGATATTTAAATTGAGTTTAATTAGGCCCTCGACATCTGAATACTATTTAATATGCAGAAGGCCTGAATATAAAAAAACATGTTTTTTATTTTAATTGTAGCAATAGTAGGCCTATAATAATCGTAGAAAAATAGATACGAGGCCTATAATACGGTCGTATAAATATCTTAGATTTTTTAATTACTCGGATAACGTTAAAAAAAAGTTAACATAAAAAACCGACGACGATTACAGATGCCAACACCATTCTCACTTCCAGTTTATAACTCATACAATTAATGGAATTTGGAAAAACGTCTCCTTTATTTTTATATTTTATGCGAGTCTAAATCACACAAATTAAGAAAAATAGGTTGAAACTTACCGTTAAAGAAGGGACGTGCATGAAGTTGAACGACTGTCAATATTCCACCTGTTCGCCAACACCTCAACAGTAGAGGCAGCTCACGCCCTCGTCCTGAACCCCGCACACCAAAGCCCCAATATTGACACAAACGCTGAAAATGCTAAAAACAACAACAACAACAACAACAAAAAGTGGGTGCACAAATAAAGCTTGTGAAGTAATGTTTTATTGCCAGCGTGTCTTTCCCCGAGCGCAGAGAAAGTAGCGGTGCTGCTGGTGAGTGGAAATAAAACGCAGGGATTACCGGTTTATTAATTGGAATCCTTCCCCTTTAAGAGTGATTGACAGTTGTTTTCTGGTCAAGTAATTGCACTAAATGTAGCTTATTCACCCCACAGGAGGAGGTCGGAGCTAATGAAGTCACAAACTGGTCTATTAAAGACAAAAGACTGAATGAAAGTTTTAATTACGGTAATCTCCTCATTAATCCAGAAAATACTAAGTAAACGCGGTGGTGTGACAATTTATGTGCAAGACAGTCCTGTAGAGAGAAAGTAGCGTGGACTAATGCTTAATAATAGGTTATTATGACATTGTAAATAGTGCTATAGAAACGGGCGCAAACTACTACCTTGTAATTTCTATCGTCTATATTTTTTGATGATTTTTTTGGTTAGTATTTTTTTATTTCAATGCATGTTGACAACTGTAAAAAGGACAGGAGATATCATCAGCTGTATTTATTTGATGTGGCTGCGGATCCGAACTTTTTTAGATGCTTCCGGAAGCCTCTGCGCATGTGTAGATCATAGCGCGCTACATTTGAACAACATACGGAGGTAGGCGACGCTATTTCTATATCTGACGTTATGTATTACCACTGAAAAAGACAGTACTTCACCCTTATTACCAAAGGAAATATTGGTTTATGGAGATTGTCGGACATTAGTCAACGCAAGTTACCCTGGCATTTGAAATGCAAGGCTAACGTTTTAGCACTTTTGGCACAAATCCTTTCCAAGTCATGGTACAATTAATTGCATTTTCTGCACATGTTCATATCACCCTAAAGTTGCTTAAATCGTGAAGAGGTAAACACAGTTGAATGATTTCTACAAAAGGTACCAGTAACTGTAATATTGTTACAATGACCTGCGCATCATTTATTTGGCCAGCAAAATAAAATAAATATGTGTTGCTGTTGCACAAATATTGTTCATAGGCCTATAGATATCGGAACTAGTACAACGTTTTACTTTGTATGATGCAGCATAAACTATCAATTTAAAACGTATATGTTACCAACAATCTTTAATAAAATAAATAGTTCAGGTGCATGAGTGCTAATAGCATTAAGTAAAATGTTACATGTTAGAAGCAGTAGACTGTGAGATGTAATATGATAGCTGCGAGGCATAAACTGCTAACACAGACAAAAAACAATTAGGGATCAGATCTATTCAAGAACCGAGATCTCTGGCGTGTTTAACAACTCATTAAGAACCCCACTTGTGTTAGTTGGCTTGACTGGACGTGAGTATTCATTACACAGACATGTCATAGTCGTTCCACATATTTATCACCGTGACACCGAAATGAATCATAGTTCGTTAATTAGCCATTATGATATGTTACAGTACGTTTTTTCGGTTTAATTTCATACAATATGGACAAAATGGAAAGCACTCTGTTGATTTACATTTCAATTAAAAGGTTGTTAAAATCACAGAAAATATTTCAATGTCTCCGGGGGTATTTGGAAGACGCTGTGACGTTAAGATTTGTTTGAGGTTGAAGGAAATCTCAGTAGAATTCATCAGCCTCATTAAAGGCAGGGTTGATCTCTGTGACACTTACCTCTTTAAGCCCAGCAAAGACTTTTGAGTGGCCTACTGGTGAAAATACTTTCTTAAGATAAGTTTTAGACGGTCTGTTGATTCTTTCAAAAGCAATTGAGAACAATGCACCTGACTTTATATAATATGTATTAGCACCATGGAGCTGAAGAGTTTAAAACCCCAAACAACCCTTGTCCTTTTCACTACATAATAATCAAATATATTAATATAAAAATAATGAAAACCAAACAAAGAACTGAAAGTTAATGTGCTGCACTCGGTTAAACCTGTAGCTAATTAGTATTTTATCTACAATATTTCCTGCTCAGACTTTTTTTTTGTCTTTAAATGGCTTCTTAGAGTGTTTGTATTGTTTGTTCTGTTGTGTTGCTCGTATTCGTTCTTAAATGTGTGTATATTTAGTGTTGTAGCTATGGGTCAGAACAAACTACTTGTGTATGTAAACAGACTTGGCAAATAAACCTGATTCTGTTTCTGTCCCTGTAAGAATTTTTTTTTTCGAGTACCAGGGAAAGCCCTCAGGACTCCAGGTAAATGCTACCTGCACAATAGTATTCTTCTTGAAACCAAAGGGTTTTCTGTGGAACCCAAAAGGGTTCTTTCTGGAACATTAAAGGATCCCAGCGCAGGGACATCACCCTTATGGAGCTCTTGATTTTGAGTAAATTTTTGCAAATGTATGCCAAGCATGAGTTGCTGTAACAATTGAGAATGTTCATTTGAAATAAAAAGAGGGGTAAAGTGATCAACTATTGATCTAAAAGAAACGTTTATTGAGTTTTACTATATCGATCCTATTTACACTATATATATTTTTTGTGAAAACAATTTCATTTAAACAATGTTATGTGATTACAATGTTCGATTTACACTAGCAACTAGTTACTCTGGTTGCGCTGTAATGTTAAGCACATTGGCACACTGCACTTTGACCAGAAACCTGACCTGTAAGGGGCATTAACTCACTGACAATGTTGTTTACCTGTTAACTATCTTAGTGTAAAAATCCTAGACTGTTGACCTGTGTGTTTTTCAAAGCATCTCCATGGCAGCAAGGCAGTAAGCCCTATGTGACTGTAATCAAATGAAATAAAAACTACATATAGGCCTACTAAATAAAGTCACTAATACAAAATGTAATGCGTTGATCCCATTTTTATTGAGCTCTTATAGGGGCTAATCAAGATGATATTAGAAACTTCTTTGGCATTTACATTTTTGTTAAGTGTCTGAATTGTATTAATTCCTAGAGGAACTTGAAAGGTCTCTTGATACAACAGAGATGGACTGTACACTTAAGAGGTTATTGAGTTTTTTTTGCCATGAGGCCGTTGATTCTGGCTATGTTTTTAAGATGATAGAATGCTGCTTTGGTAACCACATTGACATGACGGGTGAACCTGAGATCTGAGTCTATCATTACTCCTAGATAACGCATTGGTCCCGGATTTTTAGGGCTTGAGAATTATTAACACAACATATTTTATGGATGACATGTGTAGGATTAGTGGAAGTACTTCAACAACAAAATGGCGCGCGCATAACCCAGTGATTAACAAAATAACAGTAAAGTACTACAGTATGAGGACAACGTCATACTGCTGAAAGTTTGAGCTGTTTTAATATTTATCTGAATCATACTTTGGAGAATTTATTCAGGACAAGTCAACCATATTATCTAGGTAAGAGTTAACAGAATATAAATCTTATGCTAAGATTCTCCCAGATCAGTTCCTTAAACTACTGAAAAAATTGTATCTGGATTTCAATTTCTTCTAACTTTCAAAACTCTAGCTACCGCCAAAAGTAAATGCTGTTGGAATATCATGTACTTTTCTATTCAAAATAATATTCACATACATTGTATGGGAGCCCGGTTGAAGTCTAATTGTCATACATTTTTTATGTGAGTAACTGTAATCTTTACTCTCGCATTGTGTGTTTAATGTGTGTATATGTTTGTGTTTTGGGCTACGAGAAAGCTCCGTTATCTTATCATGCTAATACATTTTCAGTCCTTCCCTTCTTGTTTTCCCATTACCCCTAATTGAGTGCAAATTGGTTAAGAAGGAGCAGCGCAGTTATCAAGCCGCTTAGTATTATCAGATGACAATCCAAGTCCCCTTTATCCTATTATAGCGACAAAGTAGCTAACGCTTAAATGCGCTGGTGTCAGCTTACTGAGGAGGTGGATGGGATTGATAGCTGTGGTTGACAGTGGAGGTGTAGAGGTGGAAGTAGCAGGATGTAAATGCCAAAGGAAGTGCACGTGACGCCACTCCCACTGTTGCTTGGTTTAACACTTTAGCATTTCCGCAAATACAGTGTTTATCTTGGCTTGTCACTGAGCACTTTTCCTTCAAATCATCCAACTTAAAGGCACAATTTGCCTGGGACCAGGTAACAGAAAGTTCCACCACAATGTACATTCTTACTGTAAATCCAATGAATAAGAGCTGCTGTGTTTATGTGACTAAATTCAACTTTATTGTACAATACAGTTCAACGAAATGCAGTTTGCATTCAACCAGAAGTGCAAAAGAGCAGTGCAAAAATATATGGATTACAGTGTAAGGATGTACAATCTGCATTTGACATTATTTTCTGATGACAAAAGAACCATGTATAAATGCCTAAGGGTGTTGTAAATAATGTGTTTGGTCTACTCCAATATCTATAGGCTATATCTGGGTCTTGCATTTAACAGTGGCTTAAAATATTCAGACCCCTTCACATTCTCTATATTTTGTCGTGTAATAGATTGAATCTATAATTTATATATATATATTTTGACATCAATCTAGATACAGTACTTAACAATGACAGTGCTTCTTTTTGAAAATACCCATATATTGACAAGAGTATGCCTTTCTGTCTTTGCACCTTTGGGCAATTTCTTCCTTTATCTAAAGCTGTCCCCACAGATGTTCAATCGGTTTCATGTCCAACCTTTGGTTTGTCAAATCAAGGACATTCAATGATTTGTCTTGAAGCCACTTCAGCATTATATGTGTGCCTCTGGTCATTGCTGTACTGAAAGATGAAGTTTCACCCGTACCTGAGGTCCTGTGCGCTTCAAATCGGGTATTCTTCTTGAACCTCTTTTTGTTTTTGCTCAATTCATCCTTTCCTCAATCCTGATTCCTGACCGCTCGAGTCTGTGCTACTGAGAAGCATCCCCTGGGCATAACGCTCACGCCAACACAGTAGAACTGGTATTAGCCAGGAAATGAGCTGTGCCTTGTTTGGGCAGGCATAGGGTTTGGCATTCAGGCCAATTAGTTCGTTTTGATCTTAACATGCTAAGTAATCCTTTAACTCATGATCTAAGTCCTTTAGATGTCATATTCATTTTTTTCTCAGGAGTGACGTCACTAGCCACTCAACCAAAAAATAACATATTACCAACCTTCACCGTAATGTTACCAACCTCAGTTGGAAGTCTCACGACAAAAGTTATGAATACTTATGCACATTCAATATTTAACCTTGAATTCATTTTTCAGAAAGGACCCAATGTCCCAAGATCAAGACTACATGTTTAAATACATGTAGTCTACATGTGGTTTTCACGTTCTACGTCCTAGATGGGGGCGGATGGAGAAACATAGGGATTAGTTGTTTAAACGCTGATAATGTGGAAAAATTACTAAGATTAAAAAAAGAGTGCTAACCAGCAGGTGGAACTGAGGAGCAAGTGGGCATGCCAATGAGAACACAAGTTACAGAAAGTAGTTCCACGCTAGTTATTTATTCCTACAGGAGAACATGGAGGAGATGGAGACCTGCCTCAATGAAATGAGCTCTAACACACCAGGTGATGAAGACCCAGGGGGGCTGGTATCTAAAGTGGAGGAATTCTAAAATCCTGGCCCGAAGAACAGGAACAGAACCAAATCTTCAACCTTTCTGACAGCCACCTAACTCTGGCTTAACAAAGGTTTGCCCTTCATTTCCTCTTTTCTTACTGATCCATTTATGCTCAAAGCAGAAATGTGTAAGTTCTCTAGATCCATCAAGATTAAATACCCCCAGAACAGAGAGGACGTGCAAGTCTATAATCCCTCACAACAAACTACTATGAGAGAAAAAAGTCATTTAAACAATGCTGCTATTGACGCAGGTGAAGAAACGTGTTGCACCAAGTTGAACAACCACACTAATAACAGTATACTTGAAACTAAATAATGTCTTCATGCATCAGAAAACCTGTAGCTTGGTACCTATTGTCACTCTTGCTTGAACCAACCCCAACAGTCACAGTTGAAACGGAACGAACACGTCAGACAAAACATGGTAGTTAAGGGTGCATTCTGGGATATTTGATCACCCTGCCCTACGCAACTGGATGCTGGGCTTTCTGATGGGCCGCTCACATGGCTGGACAACATATTTACCCACAACTCTTATTTCCGGTCTTAATACTTATATATCCTGTCCTTTAGTTACTTATCATACTTACATTTGGTATTTTTAGAAGAAGTAAGCCCTACACTGTTAGTCTGACGCCTGTTGTTGACAAAGCGTGTGCCAGAATTTTTGGTGAGATGTGCCAGCTGGCAGACACTGATAAGAAAAAACGCTTTACATCCATGCGTGCAAAGATCAGATGTATGATTCAATACAATAGCGTTTAATGAGATTTCAACCACAACAATAAATATTCCGTTTTTGGGATAAGAAAGTTAGGTTAACATTGCTGAGAGATGCCAAGTTGAATATGATATGTCCTTGGTTTGGGCTACAATGAGCCCATGACAGGGGAGAGTGTAATGGGAAAGTAGCTGTTAAGACATGTTACCTTGGTGTTCTTGGGCATGTGGGAACTACAGCCAATGTCAGCAACAGGGGACTGGGGACACTATCTGGACTGGTGGCAGACGCCATCATTACGGTGTTGTAAGAGAAGCTGAAGATGATATTAATGATAGACTTTCACATGCTTCTGTATAGATGTCTGGTCTAAATATACTCAAATACTAAAATATATACTTAGATATATACAGGAGATATAGCCTCGGATATATACTCAAAAGTATACTCTGATATATACTCAAAATTCAACCCTAGCAATGCAGAACAGATAAGTGAGTTCATTACAAGTTCCGTGTTAAAGGCTTTGTTTTTCTTTTCTTAATACTGCATGGTTGTGAGACGGCCATATCAGAAACATACCAGTGGCATGGCAATGAACAAATCAACCACTGATACATACATCAAGCCCGCCAGACAAAGAAGACCATAGTTAATCAGAAGTGAGCTAAAGGATCTAGCTGATCCCTTAACTGTTTCTTAATTTAATTACTGTTGTTCTTAGAGTATTATTATGTACAGTCTCCGGCCTCTAAGTATAGAGTGTTATTATGTACAGTCTCTGGCCACTAGGTATAGAGTATTATTATGTACAGTCTCCGGCCACTAGGTAGAGTATTATTATGTTCAGTCTCCGGCCACTAGGTATAGAGTATTATTATGTACAGTCTCCGGCCACTAGGTAGAGTATTATTATGTTCAGTCTCCGGCCACTAGGTATACAGTATTATTATGTACAGTCTCCGGCCTCTAAGTATAGAGTATTATGTACAGTCTCTGGCCACTAAGTATAGAGTATTATTATGTACAGTCTCAGACCTCTAAGTATAGAGTGTTATTATGTACAGTCTCTGGCCACTAGGTATAGAGTATTATTATGTACGGTCTCCGGCCTCTAAGTATAGAGTATTATTATGTTCAGTCTCCGGCCACTAGGTATAGAGTATTATTATGTACAGTCTCCGGCCACTAGGTAGAGTATTATTATGTTCAGTCTCCGGCCACTAGGTATACAGTATTATTATGTACAGTCTCCGGCCTCTAAGTATAGAGTATTATGTACAGTCTCTGGCCACTAAGTATAGAGTATTATTATGTACAGTCTCAGACCTCTAAGTATAGAGTGTTATTATGTACAGTCTCTGGCCACTAGGTATAGAGTATTATTATGTACGGTCTCCGGCCTCTAAGTATAGAGTATTATTATGTATGGTCTCCGGCCACTAAGTATAGAGTATTATGTACAGTCTCTGGCCACTAAGTATAGAGTATTATTATGTACAGTCTCAGACTTCTAGGTATAGAGTATTATTATGTAGAGTCTCCGATCTCTAGGTATAGAGTATTATTATGTACAGTCTCCGGCCACTAGGTATACAGTATTATTATGTACAGTCTCAGACCTCTAGGTATACAGTATTATTATGTACCGTCTCTGGCCACTAGGTATAGAGTATTATGTACAGTCTATGGCCTCTAGCTCAAGTCTTCAGTGTGTCAAACCAAGGCTCTGGAAGATTCAGGCTTTACTCTCAATTGGTGCAGGTACTAGTTAGCATTCAGTTAACAAAGGACCCAGGCAGGTGAACTTTAATTGGGTTTCAAAGGTACTTTTGATGAGAGGAAAACACCTGGAAATCCAATGACTGCAAAACACTGTTTCAAGCAACTTTCGATTCTGTTCCTTACTCTAGAACACAACAACATTAGGTCTGGCTTTCTACTGTAAGATTTAGGGGATTTAATCCATGTTGGCCCAACAATACCCAAAAACAGGCTTGGCCAACACTAACCCTATTTCCCAATTAACTTGCTGTTAGGTTAAGCTCCGTCTTGGCCACCATTATCAATTGGGCAACATAAACATGCTTCAAAACAAAATCACCTATAGCAACCATTTTTTATATCTCCTGTGTCTTGCACCAGTGAGATGGTTCCTTCTGGGAAATTGTCGAGGTGTCCATGAGCAAGACACCTAACCCCAGCTGCTCCTGGCGAGCCTGCAGTCGCCTTGCATGGTAGACACGGTCGTCAGTGTATGAATGAGTGAATGAATGGGTGAATGTGACGCAGGATCTGTAAAGCGCTTTGGATAAAGGCGCTATATAAAAGCGCAGCATTTACCATTTACCCACCATGGGTTAGGTTTTGTTGCCTCTTATAATTAAAGCCACAAACAGTATGTTATATAGTGATATATATGTGTGTGTGTGTGTGTATGTAATTGTAGAATAATCAAACTCCCAGTTCTTGATGTTCTACCGTAACATACAGAGGTTAGTTGGCGTAAGAATGTGACGCGCAGTTGCAGGTACTGAACTGGAATAGGCCAATACCATGTCTGTTCACCTCCATAATAACAGATGTACCAAGGTGGAAACAATTCCTTCCTTAATATCCATGTCTTTACAAAGACAGGCACCAAATGCCATCCATATTTTTTAATAACATGTTAAACATGTTTTGATTAATTTTTCATTATTTCTCCGAATATTTTATATCATCCCATTAGAAGCTTTAGAGACACAATGCAAATCCACACAAAAGCCCAATGGTGATGTGATGAGGGCTGGGGAATCAGGACTCAATCAGGCGTCCCCCGTGGGTAGAAGACAAATACCACGCTTACAAAAGCTTAAAACCAATAACATCTTTAATTTGTGTCGTAACATGTCAACAATCCCAAAAAAGTCATCCAGTCCCTTTCTATTCTGGGTTGTTTCGAGTCCCGTGTAGCATCCACAATGTTTTCTTCTCCCAGTGAACTCCCGGACGCAGAACGGTTCTACTCTTTTAAATGTCCAATGCCCGAGATGAACTGTTTAATATAAGTAATAACCAGTGAAGTGTAGGGTTGAGCTGTCCCAATATCACTATACTCACCTCAACAGACAATGTACATGCCCTCATCTGTCCATGTCCAATGGCTTAGACCAAGTATCCCCAGCAAGGTAGTCAGTAAACAGCTTGGAAAAGTATCATAAAACGTGACATATACATAAACATACAGTATCTCACAAAAGTGAGTACACCCCTCACGTTTTTGTAAATATTTTATTATATTTTTTCATTTGACAACACTATAGAATTGACACTTTGCTACAATGTAAAGTTGTGAGTGTACAGCTTGTACTCACTTTTGTTGCCAGCGGTTTAGACAACAATGTCTGTGTGTTGAGTTATTTTTAGAGGACAGCAAATGTACACTCTCATACAAGCTGTACACTCACTACTTTACATTGTATCAAAGTGTCATTTCCTCACTGTAGTCACATGAAAAGGTATAAACGAATATCTACAAAAATATGAGGGGTGTAGTCACTTTTGTGAGATACTGAACATACATACATTACATACAATCTGTTTCCAGTCCAGATCCTATGAACTGTATTTGATACAGAAATGACGTCACCACAGAAACAAATGGACCGTTCAGTCAGTCAATATGACTCAGGACTGGTCCAATGTGTGTATAGGCCTACTAGCTACAGAACATCACAGGCAGATGATCTAAAAGGAACCCCAATCTCCCTGCAGCTCCTCGGAATCTGCATGTAAACAAACTGCTGTCGCCTTTGTAATTCTCCCCTAATATCAGCAATAACATTCAAGATTTCACATATTAAACTCTGAGTCGCAGGGCATATTGCTGGACAATTACAGTCCAAAACAAGCAGATACGGGTGATCTGAGACTTAATCCCGGATAAGCATCATCCCTCCCATCTCGCTCTTGCTCTCCCTCTGTTCTCCCTCTCTTATGAAAGAAAAACAATGGCCACATTAGTCACACGGCTGACATCACTCAGAAGCTGAGCATAGCAATGGCTATGATAACTATTTACAGTATTCCATTACAATAAAAGATACCAATGTTATGTTGATGGAGATCCTCCCCTCTTTAGGTACTTGAATTCAGTATACGTACATTTAAATAATTTACTATTAAAAAATAGAAAAAAAGCGTCACAATGCATTAATTTATATTGTAACCATTTAAAGGATGGCATTTAAATAAAGAGTTTTGGTACAGGAAGCACTGTTGGCTTGTGTTGCAAAGACAAGAAGTCTGTGTGTCCATTTTGTTGCCCCTCACAATATAGAGTGTGTGTACTGTTGAGGCTCATGTTTGGTCAGGTGGCGGGGTCCTGGCTGTGTTTGGTCAGGTGGCGGGGCCCTGGCTGTGTTTGGTCAGGTGGCGGGGCCCTGGCTGTGTTTGGTCAGGTGCCGGGGCCCCGACTGTGTTTGGTCAGAAGGCGGGGCCCTGGCTGTGTTTGGTCAGGAGGCGGGGCCCTGGCTGTGTTTGGTCAGGAGGCGGGGCCCTGGCTGTGTTTGGTCAGGTGGCGGGGCCCTGGCTGTGTTTGGTCAGGTGGCGGGGCCCTGGCTGTGTTTGGTCAGGTGGCGGGGCCCTGGCTGTGTTTGGTCAGGTGGCGGGGCCCTGGCTGTGTTTGGTCAGGTGGCGGGGCCGTGGCGGGGTCCTGGCTGTGTTTGGTCAGGAGGCGGGGCCCTGACTGTGTTTGGTCCGGAGTGCGGGTGTTGGAATGTGTTTGGTCAGGAGGGCCGGGCCAGGACTGTGTTTGGTCAGAAGGTGGGGCCAGGACTGTGTTTGGTCAGGGGGCCGGGCCAGGACTGTGTTTGGTCAGCTCTGTAACCAGCATCTCCTGCAGTTTATGGAAGGAGGGCCGCTTCTTGGGCTTAGCCTCCCAGCAGCAACACATCAGGGCGTATACGCTGGGGGGGCATCTTTCTGGAGGCTCCATACGGTACCCCTGCTCCACCTGCTGCTTTACCTCCTTCAGAGACTGGAAAGGGAGTTGAGCATTTAGCTTACATACCTCACATGCACATGTATATTAATTGACTGCTTTAAACAAGTTCAATATGATTCACTGTTTCAAATATATGGCCAGGCCACCACTCATCTATTCGAGCTGACCCCCACCCCTGACTGGCCAATCAATGTCCCCATATCCACTCTAAACTTCCTGTCAAACAGGGATGACCAAGTACACAGGATTGACAGGGAGACTGTGTGTGTCACAGGAGAATGTAAGTACCATAATCTCTTCCACCCTACGTGTACAAACACATACACACATAGGAAAGCATAAACACAGACACACACACACACAAACTCTCATTCTCTCCTGCTTACCCACCACCCATTAGTTCTTCTTTTTGATTGGCTGCCAGCAAGAGCTGTTACCGTAGAAACACAGCCTACATGCTCTAATCCTGGTTTATCCCTGCTGTTATTACCTGCTTAGTGCCATTGCTTTGATTCTCTGCCTGTATGAGAAGTAACTGAGACTCTCTCCAAACAGACACATCGTTGATAAAGAGGATTTTGTGTCTGGGCTAAATTCATAAATAACCATACTGCTGTGAACTGTCGTCCGAACACAGCATGGTTTTTTAAAGGGATATTTTTGCAATCCAGTAAGATGTAAATCAGTCAATCCAGTAAAATGTAAATGAATAGATTCCCTGACAAACACAAACTACTATAGGTGCAAGTAAGTCTATGTTGTCTCTACTGTTCACTCCCCCGTAATAGCAACTGTACTGTACACATGGATCCATGGGAAACTCCCAATTCATGGGGGTCCTCTACTGGCACAATATCAGAACTACATATGGAGGAACCAGACCTTATGGATCCCCTTATTTCCACCTGACTGCTATTCAGGGCAGATCTAATAAGTCTGAGGTAAATCCATGTCTTGACGCACTCACCTAGTCTTAAACCATGGGGTCATTTCCTCAGTTTTAGTGCCATAAATAAGTCTGGATAAAGGACTGCTGACGTAGCAGGATAATGGTCGAGGAAGGGATAAGGGTGAGGCAAACCCCATTTTCCATGACCCGACTCTAGACTTCTATGTTACCTGAGATCATAGTAATTGAAAAAGACACAGCGGTGGCGGAATCTCAATTGAACAGAAGTTAGAAAAGGCTAACGGATTGGCACTCTGCCACTCATCGAAGCTGATATAAGGGCACTGGCTGCTGTCCAGGCCTCCTGAACACGCTGTCAGTAAGCCTGGAAACGACCTCCAGTCTGAGAGGGTTTCCGTGCCAGTTTAGCACACTGCTTCACCACCATAGGCCCTGATGCCAGACTGGCTTGGTATTTCAAATGAAACCCCAAACAAAATCCCAACAAAACATCACAGTTCTGCTGTGAATAACTCACCATTTTTGGATAGGGTTGTCGACCGTAGGAGAATGTTTCCCAGAGAAGAACACCGTAGCTCCAGACGTCTGAGCGCGTGGTGAATTTCTGCAAGCCAGCCATACATGACCAGAAAATGATTTAAATCACAATGACTTTGATTGCATCTGGTCATGTCCGGTACGGTGTAATGCTAGACAGGCTAACAAAAACAACTCTTACATTCACATTTTATTCAAGTGTACAGCAGTTAACCTTATTGGTACAGCGCTGGGCCAAAACCAGGGGAGAGTTGTGATGCCACAAAAACAAATTGAAATGAAAAATAATTGTGATTCTTTTTTTTTTAAGTACCTACTCACTAATGACGATAAATGTTGCAGAGCTAAATCTTATTCTACCTCATTCTTTAAGGCCTCAGGCGCTGTCCATTTGATGGGCAGTTTAGCGTTGTCCGAGGCCTTGCAGTCCAACTTGGTCAACCCAAAGTCACTGATCTTAGCCACTCCCTCGTCGGAGACCAGGATGTTTCTGGCCGCTAGGTCTCTATGGACCAGCTTCATAGACTCCAGGTACTCCATACCCTTACACACATCTCTGAACACACAAAACGCTCATATTAAAGGCATTTTATTTGTTAAATGCACCTAATGACATAGCATTATGCTACACAATGAAATCCTTGTGACATGGCATGCAACATCTACACGGTGATAACTTGAAAAAAAAATAAGCAAGAATAATCCGAAATATGCATACACCAACACATCACACAGATGCTCAGTCAGGAGATGTGGAGGCCAGGGCGACACCTTCAACCCATCATCATGTACCTCAAACTATTTCTGAACAATGTGTGCATTGCTGAAACAGCCCACTGCCATCAGGGAACACCAATGCCATGAAGGGGTGTACCTGGTCTGCAACAAGGGACAACAACCGGAACTCATCGGACCAGGTAACCTATTATGGGTCATTGTGGACACTCTGACCGGTGTGCAGCTGTGCAGCTACACACACAATGAGGAGCAGGACACTGTGTGTTTTCACACATTCAACCCAGAACCAAATGTTCTGTGACTTGTGCCACAGTAGACCTTCTGTTGGTTCCGACCAGATGGGATCGCCTTTCGTCGTCCTCATGCATTCATGAGCCGTTGCCTCCAAACACCCTGTCACCGGTTTGTCCCTCGTCGGGGGGACTGTCAGGTAAGTACTCACCACGGCTGACCGGGAGCGACCCACAAATATCTGTGATGCTCTAATCCAGATTTTATCGCTTACCAACTAAACAACCCAGGTCTTAACATGCGCTCTTGTTGATATTATTAACGTTATTCGCTTCACCTGGGAGTGATCATAATGTTTCGGCTCATCAGCGTACACTTCTTTTTATTTCTAATTGAAATTCTCACAATGCAAAGTGTAGTAGCTGGCCAACGCTGATGACAGAACGACCCCTCGTCCGGAGGAAGTTCACTAGGTTACCCTGCAACACACCAAGAAATATAGTCAACTAACAGATGTCACAAACTGTTTTTTTTCACAGTCTACTTATATTATATCAGCAAGTCTTGATTGATTGTACTAGAATGACAGGCACACTACCTTGGCCATGAACTCTGTAATGATGTGGAGTCCGTTTTGTAAAATGACCCCCAACAACCTCACGAGATTCTGATGCTTCAATTTCCTAATGAAAAGACCAGAATCAAATCCAAAAGCGTCCGATGATTGGAAGGGTAAATGGACTCATCCCTTAGATGTTAGGTCCCCATATTTGGATTTGAATTGTTCAGTCTGATATGAGAACAATAGGTAAAGCATTCTCCAGCGCCCCAAAATAAAAAATAATTATTTTATGAGTTCTGTCATCTTGCAACAATTAACTGATCAGTTATGTTGGTAGGACAGCTATGGGTCTGAGTGGGAATGTATTTAGTGAATGTAAAAATGTCTGGCCAATGTCAACTTACGTCATGACGGTGGTCTCTTCCAAGAACGCTTGTGCAGTTACATCACATTTAATATTCTTTACTGCCACCTTCTGGCCCATGTAGTCTCCTGCATACACAGCTAGGAGACATCAAGGAGGACAATCTCATTTAACTTCTGGAACCTGGGTTAATTTTTTTGCGCACAAAAGTTTAAAATAGTTTACAGCAGGACAATGTCGTCTCACCCCCGAACTCCCCCTCTCCGATAATCTCTCCCAGTGTCAGCTTCCTGATGTCCAGCAGCCAACCCACTGTGATACACAGAGACATCGGTGTTTAACACTTCTCATTCTAAATAGAGAAGCAAGACAAGTCTCACACACTGGAGGTGTAATGCATTCTGGCCAGACAGGACCGCAGAGAACGTAGAGCAGAAGTGTCTTACTTTTAGACAGCTCCAATTCAGCTGACCT
Source organism: Dallia pectoralis (assembly GCA_029465975.1). Lineage (NCBI taxonomy): Eukaryota > Metazoa > Chordata > Actinopteri > Esociformes > Umbridae > Dallia > Dallia pectoralis. The sequence continues at coordinate 7,181,784 of CM055751.1, forward strand.
GGTGCCCACTTTCGCTTTGGGCTTCAGAAGTCTGGTGGCGATACCGCCCTTGTTTTTGGAGTAGTACTGCAAAGAAAATAAATAGAAAAAACATACTGAATAAGGTCGCCTTTTATAATATATATTTATTGAGATACACAGAGATGTGCAATAAGACTTCTCCTACCCACATCAGCTGGGGTTTGTACACAGGACATGGCTTCACATTGCAATTAAGGAACCACCAAATAATCAGGTCTATTGTTGTGCTGTGTTTCTTTGGAAGAGTTAGTCAGTGTTATGAGTCAGGAGTAAAGACGTCTGAACTCCTCGGATAAGGGAGTGCCACGTCATTAGCTTTACTGACTCATACTGTATCTCAGAGCGCCTGAGTGTCGTTGCTTCCCCCTGGTTAAGTTCCTGCTCTAAAGCTCAAGAAAATGATTAAGATGTATTGTCCTGATATTTTGGCCTGACCAAATGAGATACAATTCTTACGGTTAGGGCGGACAGTCGGAAAATGAACACGCTCTCTTTTGAACAGAGACCTCTCCTGTAGGGAGAAAAAAACGTAGGAAATTAACATGAATCGAACGTTTTTTTCCCGCCTCACCTCAATCATGTCTATGAGGTTGTAGAAGTATTGGTTATCGCCAATGGTCAGTTGGTTGTCCTTGTAAATGACTCTGTAGTGGATGACCTGGCTGGTGTAGCTGACACAGAGAACGTAGTCACCAGGGTGCCGAATGGACTCGCGCACCAGGAACAGCCCGTCCTCCAGGGGTCTCAGCTTGGAAACCGCCTCGGGGCCCGAAATCTTACCATGGAACCAGCTGACGAGGACCAACAAATAATACAATCAAAAAGACACATTTCTCCAGAGTATTCGACACGCTCTACGGTTTTGTTCTGGGAGTCTCGTGTTCATGGAAAAACACAGGCCATGGCTCCTATTTTACCCAACTGGTTTACATGTTCTGTGAATTAGCTGAAAAATACAAAATGAATGCGCAGCTTTAAAGACACTTACGGCATGAGACTGAGGCTAGGGTCGATACGAAGAGCCTTGCGCTCTCGCAAGTTGGCGGCGGCTACGAAATCTTCCTCTCCGGTGGTATTATAATGTTCCTTGTCATTTCCTTTCCCCTAGAGATCAGAATAGCAATTGGTAGAACCAAGCATTTTATCTCAGGACAGACATATTTTTATCCACAAAAGCAAAATAAGTAATCATGTAAGCTACCTTTTCTTTCAGGTCGGCCATTTCGTAGATTCTGGGCTTTCAGGGGTCACTCTGGACAACACATTGTGTTCCGATTGTCCGCCTTTTATGTAAAAAGAAAGTTGGGAGAAAGATATGACATAACATTATATTACATACTATTTGTTAAATTGCATTACTATTTGAATCTAGTCCCTTATGGGCTTCCATATTAGTGTGCCCAGCACCGGAGCAAGACCTGACTATGCCATGGAGAAGCCCTCCAGGCACACAATGCAAACGTAATCTTCATCAGTCCTGAATTTTATTGTTGATCTTGTTTTTCTTGTATGTGGGCAGTACCACCAGCCATGTTTTAACCTAATGTGAACTAGCCGGTAACGGGTAGCTTGACACATGCAAGTTATATTTTATATTTAGCTTACAGAACAGTGACTCTAATATTACTTGATTAGATTCCTGTACATTTTATCTCTATAGTACCTAAAAAATACCTCTGATACCTCAATTTTTTGTAAGCAAGAAGACAATCTAACTGAGCATATGCAGAGTGAGTGTAACCACTCTAGCTTGATAATGTTTGGAGAAAAATAAAAAATTGAAATAAAGGTAGACATGCTTAATGTATATGGTATTTGAAACCAAATAATGCTGCCTAAATGCATATGAAAATGCATACGAGTTTACATGTTGAATACATGTTTGGAATTATTATTTTTATAGTTACATATAAAAGTATATTTTCCTCATGTAATATTGTAATATGTATTCCTATGAACCAAACACTGTGATGGTGAGTGCATTTCGACTATTATAAAAATAAATGCACAATTGTCCCAGGATGTAGATTTTCACGTCCCCTATGAGTGTCAAGTTGGCCTAGTGGTTAATTCCCCCCAGTCGTTCTGTCCTTGAGCAAAATTGCTTCCCGGGCGCCTTGGAAGTCGAGTCAGGTAACTGATTAGCGCTACCCCCTGCCCCTCAGGATTGGGTAAAATGCAAAGGACACATCCTCTGCATCATTCCTATCCTAAATAAATGTCAGGTTTACTATATAGTAATACTGAATTTTATTTACGATTGAGATCATCCAATATAACACATTTCTCAAATTTCAACAATCAACTTCTTGTCATGACAGTTACACTTTGATAAGATAAAAAAGTAGTCTATACAAAGGCATTACAACTCGTGGTAAATGTACCAAGAATAGTTGAGAGCTGCGGATGCAGACATTAGGGAACTGCAGTAATCAATGAATTTAGACCAGTTACCGTAAACTGAGGCACAGATAAAGCAATAGCATTAACGCGTATACGGTCACTTACCTTACGGTGCGTCGGCTCACACATTCATCGACATGAGGGTTATGCGTATTTCTCTCTAATTGACACATGGACGTTTCTAGCATGTGCAGCCAGTGACCAACTGCGTGGTCGTCAAGGCTATTTTGGTAACCAAGGAAATGCAGACGTCAACAGTAGAAGTGTGCTTGAAAAACTCTAAAAATAGAGACACCTCTTCCAGTCAAAAGTTTCGTGTTACTTAGAAATGTTCTTTTAAAGTATTTTTTCTTGTCTCAGTGAAAATAACTTAATCAGATATACAGTGTAGACATTGTCAACTACTGTTGAAGCTGACAGATTGTTAATGAAATAATACACATATTCTTCCAATGGCAACAATGTCTGCCAGTGATGAAATTGATGTAATTTTATGGACCAAAATGTGGTTGTTTAAAAACAAGACAATTTGTAATTAAGTCACCCTAAACGTACACACTGTATCGTTTATAGGGACTATGATTTAGCATAATGGACCTTAGCCCATATCCTCAGTTGGCCTTATTTACATTTATCATCAATAAATACTATATTGGTCACAGACACCCTTGTTAAAGCCACAACCATTTGACAAACGGATGGCAGTACATTTCAAAAGGTGTGGGCTTCAGTTATTTTAAGAAACTCAGACAGACACACAATCATACAAGATCAAAATTGGTTACAAGTATTTAATATTCAACCTTCGATATAGGCGGCACTACAAACACATTCAAATAATATTACAGGAAGGTTAACACTATCCGTTGAACAGTACAAAGTTGATTGCAACTTTTACTCGAAATATAACAAAATATTGAAAGGGGTATTGTGATGCAGAAATGAAATAAACGTGAAAAGCGAGCAGCTTCTTACAAAAGTCATAATGCCCAAAGTTATGTGCATTTTGTCTCAATTCCTCAGTCATCACACGAATAGAAGCTTTAAAATAATGCTTGACACACACTAGATAAATGTAAATGTTCCCCTTTTAAAAGCTTTCAGTCCAATTCGTTGATGTTAGATCTCCTATTCACAAACGATGCAGGCACGAGGCAGAGCGTCTAAGACTATAAACCCTTGCTGATTTCAGTAGATACACATATTCCTACATTTCTCTCTCGACACATATTCCTCCAGCAATACACTCCACAATAGACAGATTTTTTAATTATACAAATATGGCTGCATATAATGACATAATTCCTGTTTCATAAGTGCTTTATTCTCACATCATGCTAGACATATAATGTGCAACGTAGGAGCGATTCCTAAACTCTTCCTCGACAAACCATTCTCCATTACCCAATCATTTCCTAAAAAGCTTTACAAGTGTTTCGGTGGTGCAATCGTTTCCTCTACAAAGCTGATATGTGTTTTCAGGTATTGGCATCGATAATGACTACAGTGGTTTTCAAAACGTTGTGTGTATTTCTTTTTAATAGCTTCATCGTTTTATTAGATTTTGCCTAGTATGAGGCAAAAAAGTCAGAACTTTTCTGAACCCATTTTAACGTACACATGTCTTTGTGTTTCAAACCTCAAAATATAACCTTCTCCGTTCTTTAGAACTATTCTCAATAGATGCAACTAAATAAGGAACTCTTGCAGTCTTTATTTTTTTTACAAACACAGAACTGACCGGCACAGTAAAAGAGTTACGCTTCTATTCAATAAGAAAAGCAAGAGGGGAACTGAAATGTGCTGTATCAAATGTAGGCTACGTAGGATTACTTAAAGTATGTCGCTACAAGACAATGGTAGGTAACAGTAACTGGTATAGGTTTTCGAAATAGAAGGGCTACATTAACGAAGTGGGCAATAATTCGGGAAATTGAACGGTTTAATCCTATCAGCATCATTCCAGGTCAGTATGTGCAGTAGAAAACGTCTCAGATTCCCATTATAATGAGGAGTTTTTCTGATGCAGTACAGAACAGAATTCAGTCTATCTTTCATAAACTCTAGAAACCTCAGTCAGTCAGTGACGTTATAGACAAGTTTCAGCATGACCATAATACATCTACAGTACGTTACAGTACAGTATGCATGGGAGAAAATGACAGTACATAATCTTAATGTGCCCTTCCCGGAACCCTGTTCCCTCTATAGGAGAGAAATGTTAGGGCTAAGTCAGTTATATTCATATAGATTCTGAGAATAAAAATAAACACAAATAATGTGACATTCTGCCAGTCCTGACTATAAACCTGCTCTAGCCTGAATGCCAATCTGTTTGTGCTTTACTTCTCCATCCTTCGCAGGCTAACATTAGCAGCAGAACCAGTCAGGCGCCCAGGCTAACACTGTTCTGGCAGAGATCAATCGTCCACCTCGTCTGCATCCTCCTTTTTGTCTTTCTTTCCCTCCCCCTCTCCTTCTCCCGTCTCACTCCCATCCCGCCTGCGCTTACGATTCCGGGCGCTGGCCTTAGACGCCGGCAGAGAGTCCATCCCCAGAACCTTGTGGATCTGACGGAATGCCAAAAGTCTCAACGCGTGCTGGAACCAGAAAGACAAGAGAAGTTGAACTTTAGGAATACTCCTTTCCCACAGTGTGACCTGGTATTTAACACAAACTTTAAGGAATACACCTCATCCCTGCTGTGTGAAATAAATATATGGCGAAAAACTGGGCTATTGGGATTTTGACACATCGCTCTTAGACATCTTGTGACCGACAACTATGAAATATCCTAAAACAAACAAGCAAAGCCCCTGCCCACATGCTCCAGCAATAACCCATGTACGAGTCAGAGAGATCTCTTCTAACCCATGTACGAGTCAGAGAGATCTCTTCTAACCCATGTACGAGTCAGAGAGATCTCGTCTAACCCATGTACGAGTCAGAGAGATCTCGTCTAACCCATGTACGAGTCAGAGAGATCTCGTCTAACCCATGTACGAGTCAGAGAGATCTCTTCTAACCCATGTACGAGTCAGAGAGATCTCGTCTAACCCATGTACGAGTCAGAGAGATCTCGTCTAACCCATGTACGAGTCAGAGAGATCTCTTCTAACCCATGTACGAGTCAGAGAGATCTCTTCTAACCCATGTACGAGTCAGAGAGATCTCTTCTAACCCATGTACGAGTCAGAGATCTCGTCTAACCCATGTACGAGTCAGAGAGATCTCGTCTAACCCATGTACGAGTCAGAGAGATCTCGTCTAACCCATGTACGAGTCAGAGAGATCTCGTCTAACCCATGTACGAGTCAGAGAGATCTCTTCTAACCCATGTACGAGTCAGAGAGATCTCTTCTAACCCATGTACGAGTCAGAGAGATCTCTTCTAACCCATGTACGAGTCAGAGAGATCTCTTCTAACCCATGTACGAGTCAGAGAGATCTCTTCTAACCCATGTACGAGTCAGAGAGATCTCGTCTAACCCATGTACGAGTCAGAGAGATCTCTTCTAACCCATGTACGAGTCAGAGAGATCTCTTCTAACCCATGTACGAGTCAGAGAGATCTCTTCTAACCCATGTACGAGTCAGAGAGATCTCTTCTAACCCATGTACGAGTCAGAGAGATCTCTTCTAACCCATGTACGAGTCAGAGAGATCTCTTCTAACCCATGTACGAGTCAGAGAGATCTCTTCTAACCCATGTACGAGTCAGAGAGATCTCTTCTAACCCATGTACGAGTCAGAGAGATCTCTTCTAACCCATGTACGAGTCAGAGAGATCTCTTCTAACCCATGTACGAGTCAGAGAGATCTCTTCTAACCATGGTAGCCAAATAATGACCAGGGGTGCATTATTATGGCTGTCCCAAAACATGATGGGATGCTACACGTGTGTAAAAGCACCTTTGAATCCTTTGAAGTGTTACCTTTATAGTTTTTGATAGTTACACACACAATCTAACTGGAGATGGCATATCCATTAATCATTTGTAAAGCAATATATTTTTTATCAGTTTAACCTTTATTTAAACAAGAAGCCCGATTGAGAACAGATTCTCATTTTCGGAGGCGACCGGGCCAAGACAAAGCAGAAGCATGCGAGGCAATAGACAGTTACACAAATGTCCAGACAGAAATAGTTTAGAGGCAATGGGTGAGATAAGGGGTTAGACTTCTATTTTTTTGTAATTTGTTACATGTGTGTGTGTGAGGACGTGTGTGTGTGTGTGTGTGTGTGTGAGGACGTGTGTGTGTGTGTGTGTGTGTGTGTGTGTGGTAGTACCTGAGCGCTGGCAGTAATGTCTTCCCTGACTTGTTTGGTTATGCATTCAAGAGCATCGGTTTGGTCTTTCTCACAAGGGTCCAGCAACCCAGGACCGTCTAAGGGAGAGTGAGAAACACTAGGTGTTCATTTATTCATTTTATTATCTTTTAAATGATAAATAAGTAAAATTTATCAGAAAAACAGGGGAAACATTGTTATGGGTTTAAATAATTTTGACCGAATAATAATAATAATACATTTTATTTATAATGCGCTTTTGCTAAACCCAAAGCGCTACAGTAAAATAAACAAAAAGAAAAAACAACAACAACAAGGGCAATACAACAATTAGAGAAAAACAGCCTTAAATAAATGTGTCTTAATCAGCTTTTTAAAGTGTTCCAGTGTTGGTGCATTTCTGATGGTAGGAGGAAGCACATTCCATAGCTTGGGGGCTTTTATGTAAAGGCTATTTCCCCCATGGTCTTAAGTTTACATGAAGGCTGATGTAGTAAAAGAGAATTAGAAGAACGGAGAGAACGTGATGGAGTATGCTCGCTTTTACAGGAAGCCTGTGCAACTGTGAAAGCCCCGGTGTGATGTGCTCACGAGGAGAGGTACGAGTGAGTGCACGGGCAGCAGAATTTTGAATGTACTGTAGCCTACTCAGAGATTTAGCTGGAAGGCCAGACTTATCTGGTTGGAATATCTATAGAGGCCCATTATTAGCTACCATTACAACTTCCGATGGCACATTGTGTTTGCTAATTCAAGTTAATCATTTTAAAAGGTTAACTAAAAAACTATTTTACAATTACGTTAGCAGAGCTAATGGAAAAAAAGCAATAAAAAGATCCGGTCGTCTGACCATCACAATTTAACCCTCTAAGTCGCTCAGGTCTTTACTCCTGCCCAGTTCTCCTGCATCCAACACATTGACTATTAAACCTACATCTAATCTACCCAGAACGTGACATGTGGCCGCGGTATTCGCTTCACCTGTGACTGGTCATAATGTTACGGCACACAACCTATTTTTGTAGCATTTAGCTGCATGTATGAGCCACGCGTTACCCCTCCTTCAAAAAAGGAAATAACTGAGAACTGCATCATGTTATTACTCAAACAAATGGTAGCAGTCGATTTTTGCAATGAGATGCGACACGTTTCAAAATGAAGAAATCCCCATCCTGTGCCAGTAACTCAGCAAAGGAACCGGAACACAGATTCTGACTGGAAAAATTAATCTTCATGTACAATAAAACTAATTTGCCAAGTTAATTGAATGAACGTGTAAGACGACAATGCTGTGGGTTTGACCAATACATGTGCCGGTGCCAGAACTACAACACCCAATGTCACCAGGGGGCCAGAACTACAACACCCAATGTCACCAGGGGGCCAGAACTACAACACCCAATGTCACCGGGGGGCCAGAACTACAACACCCAATGTCACCAGGGGGCCAGAACTACAACACCCAATGTCACCGGGGGCCAGAACTACAACACCCAATGTCACCGGGGGCCAGAACTACAACACCCAATGTCACCGGGGGCCAGAACTACAACACCCAATGTCACCGGGGGACAGAACTACAACACCCAATGTCACCGGGGCCAGAACTACAACACCCAATGTCACCGGGGGCCAGAACTACAACACCCAATGTCACCGGGGGCCAGAACTACAACACCCAATGTCACCGGGGGCCAGAACTACAACACCCAATGTCACCGGGGCCAGAACTACAACACCCAATGTCACCGGGGGATGTGTTGTTTAGGGCCCTGTAACACAATCTCCTCCCACCTGGTAGCAGGATGCCTGTGGCAATGCACTCCAGGACCCGTCGCATGGCTTCCCCTGGGCTGAGGGGCCCCGTGGCACTGCTGATAGCCTTCTCTACCAACAGCTCCATGGCCTGGGCGCAGGGGGAGGACACACACACACGTCAGAAACACCTCTCACGGTCAAGAACTTTTAAGATATACAGAGCAAACGCCAAACACTGAGACAGGGCATCCTCACCCAGGGGGGCATCTTGCCCCAGGTTGGCACTCGTTGGCACAGGTCCCGTAAAACTCTAATGATGATCACACAGGACTGAAGACCATTGGCACGAGCCTGTAGATAACACACACACACAAAGTGTGTGTACTTAAGAGTCAAGAAAGGTTTGGCCAACTGTCAACAGTCACTGTAAATGACAATAGGTTGTCAGTAGACCTGCGTGGTCAAATAATGGTTAACTATAATAATTAAAACATATAAAAAACAACTCCAAGGGTGGAGAAATGCACACTTAGTGCCAAATTTTGTGAACTGGCAAAACTTTAATGGAAACAATTTGGAAGTCCACATATTCTCATTCAACATATTCTCTTTACCTGGAACCACTTGGCGTGTCTCAGAGAGGCTAGGTACTCCAGGCACTTTCTCCGGTTCAGAACGCCGGGAGGATCTTTCTCAGGAACTCCTACAGCAGTAGGGAAGGAACACACTGGATAATTGATTACTGCTGTACCACTCACTGTATCCCGTGTCCATCAGAGCCCTCTACATTATTGTCACGTGTCGTCGAAATACAGAGTGATGACATAATTGAGCAAAATACTCTGGAATTTGACTGAACCGTCTTACCACGTAACGCTTCAATAGTAAGGAAATGTGTCCACATTGCATCCATTCTGGGAATTCTGATGCCATATCCTGCCACGTCTACACTGTTACATATTTAAAAGAGTAATAAACCCCAAATCCAATTTAGCAGAGAAACTCAGAGCGGTGCTTTACATCTCACAATTGTGCCAAACTGCCACAGGAGATTAATAGTACAGCAGCTATACCAAATCACCAACTGAACACAACTGACCAAATGCGTCCCAACCATTGTATAGAATTAAACTCCACTGTGTGTTAATCAATACGTTCATGATGCCACTTCAGTTAAGAGAGACGGCCATTGCCCCATCAACAACAATGGAACAGATGACAGAGATTGACATCAACCTGAACAGAATAACATTTAAGAAGAACAATGTTTTCATGTTGTAGGCACCTTTGTATAGATCATCAATGTTTTTCATGGTTCAACCTGGGCATGTCCATAGATAAACACATACACACACACACGTACATAAACACGCAACCACACCCCTCCCCCAAATCCCACCAATGGCATAGAAAGGTCGGAGAGCCCTGCTTTAGATTTCCACGTTGGACAAAGCAAACTGGGAAAACATCGGGACAACTGATACTGCAAATAACGGATAAATTAAGACAAGAGACAAACGAATGGGAGAGTCAATTCACTGGATAGCAATGAGGGCCAGAAAGGGAAAAAGCTAGTGTTCTTCTACGACGTCTACCACATCTGGATAAAATAATTAAGACGGGTTTTGTCAATTGTCCCAATTATAATTTGTTCTGGGCTTGGGGGGGGGACACACAGTGCATTAATTGGGACTGAAAGCGTGGCTTCTCTAACCTTTCTCAGCCGCTTTGTCTCCTGCATTTTCCTCCTTCTCAGGGGCAGGGTCCTCCCTCATCAGCGGCGAGGTTAGAGAGATGGTGACCTGCATTTTGGGCTCCTTGCTCGAATAAATCACGATGTTGGCTTCCTCTGGGTGAGCCTGCACCTCATACTGATCTTCAGAAAATGTCTGCCGGTTAAAAGGAGACTGCAGATTACTCACTACAGAGGAGGGGAAGTGGGGCATATTTTAGGCCTGGCAACATGGGGCATCAGTTCAATGAGGCACTTGGTTAATCTTAAATGTTTTCGTGCCTCTGGTATTCAAAATAATTCCTAAGAGCTCCCTTAGTCGTTAAAGTAACAGCACATTTATTGTGCTGTTGAGTATCGTTTGTTAAAAGAGATCAGAACAAATGTTACTATCTTGAGTGGCTTTAAATCCTCTAAGTGTGGTACAACTAAAGCCCCAGTCACTCTGTAGGGTTAAGGTGTCATCGCTGTTAACCGGGCAGAGGAACTAAAGATCAGTCAAAAGCACCTCTGAACACATACTTAACCAGAACTTCAGAAGAGGGAGGAAACGCAACACCCACACCACATTTTACTCAACACATTTGGAATCAGACCTGGGTTCAAATGCTATTTGTTTTCTTTTAAATGCTTTGAGGTATTAATTGAACCCGCTTAAAGATAAAAATGTTGGACAAATTCATTATTTCCATTGTGACAGATTTTGTGACTCAAGCCCAGCTAACGTACTTGCAAAGGGGAATATATATTATTTGAACCAAAATCTGTTTGGTATGGATCCTCTTCTTGATCGCTTCTTCTGGAATATCATTAATGACTATCTGTAGTTTTTATTGTGATTACAATAAAATATTATAATAATAATAATAATAATTCATTACATTTATATAGCGCTTTTCTTCCTGGGAACTCAAAGCGCTTTTACATGAAAGGGGGAATCTTCTCAACCACCACCAATGTGCAGCATCCACCTGGTGATATGTCTGCTGGCCATTATTGTATTAAGGCACCTCAGGCGCACAAAGTTTTATCACTAATAATCAAAGATTAAAGGTGTGTGAAATGCATTAGCTTTACATTCTGCAATACAGACAGAGAAAACACTCCATTTATTTTATTTTACTTTAACCTTTATCTAACCAGGTAGTCAGAGGACAAATTCTCATTTGCAATGGCGACCTGGGGAGAAGCTGAGGATTGAACCCAGGGCATATACAAAGCATGCACCCCTACACTGAGCTGACAACACCTCTATAAAACACATTCTCACTGAAAGATTATTGCAGTGTGATTTTACCTCAGGTCCTTCAGTTGTGAACTAGACTTTCTTTTTTACATCAACCCTCATGACATGTGTAATGTTTTTCTCTGGAGGGGGAGGGTAAGCCTTTTTCAGTAAGACATGATTACGACAAAAAAAAATCATAGTCAAAAGAAATAGCATTACTGCGACATTAATTTGTTATATTGTTAATTAATTCCGCCCAAATTGACATTTTTCGTATTTACATTGGAATCTGTGCACTTTCTTTAAATAACTCAATAGTTGTATTTACATTTTTGATTCAGAACCTACAATTATGGATTTTTAATGAACAAAAAAGAAAAACTAAGCAAGCCTAGTCTGGCTGGGCCGTGAGTAAAAGTGATTGTGCAAAACAAAATTGTGAAAAGCGGCTAATTACGAGCAAATGCCAGCTTCGTTGTGAGATGTGGCCACTACTCTGTTCCTGTCCAGATGGGAAGCTAATCGCTATTCAGTGCCTACAATGAAAACTAACAGCCGCTTTTCTCAAGTGTTCATTTTGTTTTCTGTAAACATAGAGATGGTGTGCGATACCAAAATGGTTTAATTAGGTCTCATCGGCTCACAGGAAATTGTGGCATGGCAAATTGCAGTCAGCCTTTCTTATGTCCCTCTCAGTAATTTCTCTAATAACATTCAGTTGGCATCATTTGGAGTTGAACGTGTCTTAGCTTGTGCCTGAAGCTTAAATCTGTGTGTGTGTTTGGCACCATTCAAACAATCCTTTGCTGCAATCGATCAAGTACTCTTGCTGCTGACATTCAGGAAGTTTGGTAACAGTGGCACATGTGTTACACTTCTTAGATATCAACACCTCTGGACATTATGAAGCTTGAGAGACTGTATAAACCTAGACAAAACCTTACGTAACCTCCTGAGACAATCTTTCTCTATTCTTTTTTTTTTTACCAAGCTCATTGGAGGTAGACAGTGGCGAATCTGACACCACCTCTCAGATGCAAAGATAATGAACATCTGTTGGTTTCAAGTGCAAACCAATAAAGAATGTGAAAAAAATTATATTTTTGGGGGGTTTCAATACATGAAAGAACATATAACCTACCAGGGTTCACCTCAGATCAGTAACCAAGGGGACCCTCACTGATGTTTCCCTGAATAATTTGCCCTTTAAATATACCTCCGCAGTATTCAACCAGGATCTCAGTGCTCACTGACTTATTGCCTGGGTCCGAAATGAGACTGCGGTCAAACGACCACTCCTTATCTCCGTCCGACGCTTTCTAAAACACGACCTGAACTCTGTCCACCTTGGGTGGACATTAATCTTATCCAGTCGGCAGAGGATGCTTGGCTGTTCCTCAAAAGTGAGTTTCTCTCTGTGCTAAATAAGCTAAACAGATACAGTCCTTGGTTCACCACAAAACTGACCTCCCTTAACCAGCTCAGAAACACACTGTGGTGTGCCTCAAACAAGCCCTGTGATATGCAACGTTTTCAAGATGCCAGAAACCAGTATACTGGTCTGTCTGGGACATTGTTAAATCTTTGGAGAACAAGATCACCCGTTGCCAGCTTCCTACGGCCCTGAAATCTGGCTATTCTGTCAGTACAGATAAGTCCATGATAATACTTCAATAAGCCTTTCGCTGATGCTGGCCATGCTTTTCATCTGAATACCCGCCCCTCAGCTAACTGCTCCACAACACAACAGCCACATGCCCCTCCGCACGCATATCCTTTACCCCAAACCAGACGGCCAATGTACTGAATATGTTGCAAAAGCTGGACCTGTAGAAATCAGATGGGCCGGATAATGCGACCCCCAATACCAGTCTGTTTATTCCATCTCTCTCACCCTCTGAAATCCTGAGAGATTGGAAATCTGGCGCAGTCATTCCCCTGCTCAAAGGGGGAGACACTCTCCACCCCAACGTCATAGATCATAGCCAGCATTGATAAAAAGCACTACTGTGCCGCCGTGTACATTGATCTATCCAAGGCATTTGATTGGATTTGGTTTACCACAGTGTTATACATTTTGTTACCAATGCCCCCATACAAACCCACCACTGCAACCTACACATTAGTCGGATGGCCGTCGTTAAACACCCAGAGTTTACCTCACCAGTACCAACTCAACCCACCTGCAGTCTACGCACAAGCAGGTACATTGCCTTAGTTACCCCCGAAAGCCTGCACAACATTCAGCCGCCAATGACTGGAACAAATTTGTCACATAATTTCACATAAAATCACTAATGACCTACCTGCTAGATACACTTTAACCTTTTTACATTTTATATATACACACCTATATGTTTTATATAGTTATTACTGCCATATCAATGCCATTTGCTGTATTAACTGTGTATTGACACTCCACTTGATTCTGTATTGCCTTGTGTCCCACTGCTATTTGCCCTCTTGTGTTCTGTGTATTTATTGTGCAAATCTATGTTGTTTTGCAAATTTTTCACCTCATCTTGGCCAGGTCGCCGTTGCAAATCTTAAATCTTAAGTACAACGACATCCTGCTGACATATATTATATTAATACCACCTTTGTGAGAATCCAGTAAATTTAATGAAAGAATAATTTTCTCTCAGGCGGAAAACAAAAAGGTTTATTCTGTGTAACTATGTGAGCAAAACTAGAGCAATGGTTACGTTCTAAATCAGGACGTGTCTGTCTGCCTGTCTGTCTGTCTACTGAACCTACAATTGTGCTGTTGAAAAATGTCAAATTGGATTCCTGGAAACATTTATTCTAAGGGATCTTATGACAAAAAACTAGTTAAGGAAACATTCTGATGTGCGCTTCGAGCAAAATAATTATTTCCATGACTTGGATTTCACCTTTACAACCTGTTATCTTGTGCGATGAAAACGACTCAGGTCACTTGACCTTTCTCTGCAAAAAATGTTTTGTAACAACATATTTATTTATTATTATTCCTATCACATCACATGAAGCTGGAAGAAAACCAATTTCCTGGTTATTACACATCTTCGGCTGAGGTCAACTAACCTCTTGATTTTGATAAGGAGGATACCAAATTCGAGGTTCCGAATTCTGTGTAATTAGCAACCACCACAGAAGAGCTGGTTTATCTAAAATAACACAAAAGTTGTCAGAACTTGGTAATATTGGGTTAACAACTTCAAAGACAAATCTCTCTGAACAGCTTCAAAAAGCCACAGTCTCATACTACTGGTAAAATCGAGTAACCTAGTAACCTGATAACCTGATAATGTATGCTGGCCATCAGGGTGAGTTAGGTCAGTCAGCGAGCCATTCAATTGGTTTGCGCACATCTCAAAAATATCAGAGGTCAGTTACTATAAATACACAACAACATGTTAACCCCTAATATATTGCAAAATAATGTTGCAGCAATGTTTAACCGACGACAGTGTGTGTGTGAATATAGATCTGGGCGCCAATGAACTCCACCATAGTGTTTTTTAAGGTTAAATGACCCTGTGGTTTGTCAACCTACAATAACAATTGTTGATTTCCTCTTCTGACCAAAAAGCATGTGACATAAGTCAAGGAAATATGATGTGGGGAAGTCCGCGACTGATCCTCAGAACGGCAGACCTGTTCAGAATTGTCTACTTCGTAATCCAACTTCGTGTACATAGCTCAGTGGGTCCGTAACCATAGTGATTTCGTCCAAATTAAAAGCAAGCGTGGTCTTACCGCCAGTTCTCTGGGCAGCTGCTCTGCTACCTCCTTCAGCAGTGCCAGCGTCGGCTTCTTGGCAGCCAGCAGAATGAGTTCCACGTTTCGGTCCCCGTGGAGCAGGAGGCCCTTGGCCAGAATGCCCACCCTCATCACTCCCTTCAGCATGCGGGCAGCCTGGGTGTCGGGACTACATAGCCAGGATCAGAGGGCAATGAGGAAAATGCCAGAAGACACACACACATCCGGCTACATGTCTGGAGCCCACACCAAGAGGGAGGAATGTGTCACAGAGCATTCAAAGTGAATAAATGTAAATAATATGAACAGGTGCATAAACAGGTGTGTAAAGGCCCAACTCAGAAAATAGTTTACAATTGCTATCGCACAAAGGTTTATACAATCAGCT
The DNA here is from genome assembly GCA_029465975.1 of Dallia pectoralis. Taxonomy (NCBI): domain Eukaryota; kingdom Metazoa; phylum Chordata; class Actinopteri; order Esociformes; family Umbridae; genus Dallia; species Dallia pectoralis. Next base: position 7,197,349 of record CM055751.1, read on the forward strand.
AGTTTGAACGGGTCGATTCTTTGGTCAGTAGGCTGTTGGTTGACTTTGATCTTGTTACTCAAAGGGTAGACTAGATACATACACAGTACCGGTCAAAAGTTGGCACGTACATATTTATTCATTTCTTGATTTGTATTATTTCTATTAAATAATCTAAAATATACATGTATTTTGATTTGTTTAATACATTGGTGTATTGTCCTTATGATTCCTGCATTAAGTGTCTTCCTGTCATGGACTTGTTTTGCTATATTAAGCCTGAAGCTTTGTGTCAAGAAAGCCACTAGCACATCCTGTCGAGCAAGCAAATGATTCTTGTGGCCATGCATGAGCCTTTGCAGGTTGTCATGTTATGTATGAGCCTATGCATGTTGTTATGTATGAGCCTATGCAGGTTGTCATGTTATGTATGAGCCTATGCATGTTGTTATGTATGAGCCTATGCATGTTGTTATGTATGAGCCTATGCATGTTGTTATGTATGAGCCTATGCATGTTGTCATGTATGAGCCTATGCATGTTGTCATGTATGAGCCTATGCATGTTGTCATGTATGAGCCTATGCATGTTGTTATGTATGAGCCTATGCATGTTGTCATGTATGAGCCTATGCATGTTGTCATGTATGAGCCTATGCATGTTGTCATGTATGAGCCTATGCATGTTGTTATGTATGAGCCTATGCATGTTGTCATGTATGAGCCTATGCATGTTGTCATGTATGAGCCTATACAGGTTGTCATGTATGAGCCTATGCATGTTGTTATGTATGAGCCTATGCATGTTGTTATGTATGAGCCTATGCATGTTGTTATGTATGAGCCTATGCATGTTGTCATGTATGAGCCTATGCATGTTGTTATGTATGAGCCTATGCAGGTTGTTATGTATGAGCCTATGCATGTTGTTATGTATGAGCCTATGCATGTTGTCATGTATGAGCCTATGCATGTTGTTATGTATGAGCCTATGCATGTTGTCATGTATGAGCCTATGCATGTTGTTATGTATGAGCCTATGCAGGTTGTTATGTATGAGCCTATGCAGGTTGTCATGTATGAGCCTATGCATGTTGTTATGTATGAGCCTATGCAGGTTGTCATGTATGAGCCTATGCATGTTGTTATGTATGAGCCTATGCAGGTTGTTATGTATGAGCCTATGCATGTTGTCATGTATGAGCCTATGCATGTTGTCATGTATGAGCCTATGCATGTTGTCATGTATGAGCCTATGCCGGTTGTCATGTATGAGCCTATGCATGTTGTCATGTATGAGCCTATGCAGGTTGTCATGTTTGAGCCTATGCATGTTGTCATGTATGAGCCTATGCATGTTGTCATGTATGAGCCTATGCATGTTGTCATGTATGAGCCTATGCATGTTGTCATGTATGAGCCTATGCATGTTGTCATGTATGAGCCTATGCATGTTGTCATGTATGAGCCTATGCATGTTGTCATGTATGAGCCTATGCATGTTGTCATGTATGAGCCTATGCATGTTGTCATGTATGAGCCTATTTTACAGCAAAACAAAAAAGGATGATCCCGGAGATCTTTACACTCAATTAACAGCAAGAACCAGTAAAGATCTTACCCTTTATCCACAACATCAGCCTCTGGATCAGCCTTAAGCGGAGCAGCGGCTGCAGGGGACCCAGAAGGAGGCTCTTTCTCCAACAGGGAGTCAGACACCAGTTTAAGGGCTCTCTCAGAGTGGGAGACGATCCTCTGCACGGCCTGGAGCTCGTCCTCCACCGGGTAAATAGTGGAGTGTTTAGCCATGATGTGCCGGTCGTCTGGGGAATCAGGCCGACGTACAGGCTGCTATGGGAAGAAGAAAGGTGCTGAGTGAATCCATGTGCCCCGCTGAAAGAAAACCAAGAGATGAAGGGACACCTATAGAAAGAAACTGAACAGACTCAAATCCAGTTTTCACCAGTTCAACCCCTGTAGTTATCAAGTGAATGTCAATCAAGCAATTATTGATTTAATACATAATTGGTAGTCACCAGTAGGGGAGGGACTGGCATGCCAGGCCTGCTCATCAGTGGGGGCGGAGCCATCCTGCGTCGTTGCTCCCCCCAGTACAGCTGCTCCTCCTCCATCCTTCTCCAGTACATGTCCTCCTCATACCGCCTGGCAAAGGAAACAGAGGACAGAATCAGAAAATATCACACTAGGTAGTTTTATTCTCCCGACGTTTTGGACTGCTGATCGGGAGTTAGAAGGACATACGTCTTTGGCATTTGGAAGTTCTCATGATTTTAGATAACGCATAGACACTGTTAAGACATTAGGGAAAAAGGCCACAAAGGAAACACAGGCATAATAAGAGGAAAACCTCGTTTACTGATGAAGACAGGAATAAACCCTGTGGAAACACACTGTAACAACATGTGACTCAGGGTTCGCTCCGTTTCATCACCAAGACAAAATAGAAAAATTGTGGGAAGAAGCTGCCCATGAAAGCTGTTAACGGATGAGGGTGGGATTCTGCGAGGGAATAATACTAAAGCCAGGGCTCTGACCTCATCTCTGTGTGCCAGCTGCTGTCTGGCTCTGACCTCATCTCCAGGTGCCAGCGCTGCTCGTCATCTCTTTGTCTCTTTAGCACAGCCTTCTGTTTCTGTTTCCTCAGCTTGCCCTCCTGCAGCTTCCTGGCCCGGTTACTGGGCTTGATCTCTACACAGAGCTCTGGGTTCACCTTCTTCTACAGGTGGGGAACAAAGGAATAGTTACTACGTCAAAAACACTGTTCTTCTGATACACCCAAACTTAGACAGTGTTGCACGTTACATAGACTACTGATCAAAATATTGCGGTCACTTAGAAATTTCCTTGTTTCTAAAAGTTTTCCCCCTAAGAAATGATCCATTAAAATTACATTAAATTAATCAGAAATACATTGTAGACATTGTTAATGTTGTAAATGACAATTTTAAGTAGAAAGATCTGATTTCTAATGGAATAACTACATCACCAATCAGCCTTTTCCAGATAACCGTTAACAATGTCTCTACTATATTTCTAATCAATTTCATGTTAATTCATTGAACAAAAGAATGTACATTTGTAAGAGACCCCAAACTTCTGAACAGCAGTGTAAACAGTATAGTATTATCAGAGGTCAAAAAGCATCCGTTGCTCTCTACTGACAATTAAAACCACGCTGCAGTATCTGTTTTTAACCATTACCGGTGGTATATATAGTCATACCGGCACATACACCAGACACCATTTGCATTGTCAGTTTAAAACTAAATGATAAGGAAGAATAACAAAGCCCTGTTTCTTTAGCATACAAGCGTCAGAGATGGCTCAGGGATCCAATTATATGGTGGATTATATCAATTTAGCAAGTTAAGTAACATAAAAATACAAAAAAGTTTATGAAAAAAAATATTGCACAGGACGCTGTAGTCTAGAAGATCACAAACAGGTTGATATATTCCCTTTTAGTCATGCGCAGTTGCTCTTGATGACTGACCACAAAACATATTTCTGTTCTGTCCCTGGGCTGAAAGGCAAACCAAACCATTTGTAAAGTCTGCCACCTAGTGGCAGGTAGGGTCAGACAACATCTGAAGTCATCTTGTCTCACTGACCAGTTCAAAAATCATTGATGGAATCATGAAGTGCTGGTCCATAAGAAGGGGTAAAGTAAAACAAACTAACATTTCATATTTAATGAGTCCATCCTATTATATGACAGATAGCACCATTTTGCTTATTGATTAATTTGCTGTTCCAAGACCAACAGGTGACATTCAACCCAGGAGTTGTTCTCTTGCCGTATGTTAGTAGCAGTCCTACTGCACAATTCTGCACAATAATATTTTTGAGATTCTCTTACAAAACGTTTCTTAAACAAACGCAAATCCACCGGCAAGAGGGACATAAATGAAGTCCAAAAAAATCCAAAAGAATGTCTTGTTTTAGTACAGATCGTACTGACTATTGAACACACCAGGGTGACCCAGGATGTTTCAGCTGGAGTAAATTTGGTTTAGCCAGAAGAGTAGGTGCATTGAGGTACAAAGCTTCCAGCTCTTCTTGAAACCACACGCAGAACCAGCTGCCAGATTATGTTGTGTTACCTTGTACTGCAGCCGGTGCCGTCGTCCCTTCAGGTGCATGTCTTTAGCATTTGGATCGTTGAAACTGCACTCACACAGTTTACAGTGGAAGCGAATCACCTTCCCGTCATCATTACGAACCTAAACGGAAAATGGCAAAACAGGACTTAGAGCCATAGTATATTTTCCAAATAACAATCTGTAAATAAAAATAGTGAATAACACTTACCTCCTCCACATAGTCGTGTCCCACAGGCTGAACATCATTCTGCCCCCCAGCTCCCTCCCCGTCTTCATCGTCACTTGTGGTCTCGCTCTTCGTCGCCGGTGCTAACTGCTTAGCCTCATCCAGTTTGGCTGCAGGAGGGGTGGCCGGCTTGTTGGCTGTAAAAGAGCAAGGTCAAAGAGCAAGGTCAAATAACTGTCCGGGGCATCCCATATTAACTGTCCGGGGCATCCCATATTAACTGTCCGGGGCATCCGATATGAACTGTCCGGGGCATCCGATATGAACTGTCCGGGGCATCCCATATGAACTGTCCGGGGCATCCCATATTAACTGTCCGGGGCATCCCATATTAACTGTCCGGGGCATCCCATATTAACTGTCCGGGGCATCCCATATTAACTGTCCGGGGCATCCCATATTAACTGTCCGGGGCATCCCATATTAACTGTCCGGGGCATCCCATATTAACTGTCCGGGGCATCCCATATTAACTGTCTGGGGCATCCCATATTAACTGTCCGGGGCATCCCATATTAACTGTCCGGGGCATCCCATATTAACTGTCCGGGGCATCCCATATTAACTGTCCGGGGCATCCCATATTAACTGTCCGGGGCATCCCATATTAACTGTCCGGGGCATCCCATATTAACTGTCCGGGGCATCCGATATTAACTGTCCGGGGCATCCCATATTAACTGTCCGGGCATCCCATATTAACTGTCCGGAGCATCCCATATTAACTGTCCGGGGCATCCGATATTAACTGTCCAGGGCATCCGATATTAATTGTCCGGGCATCCAATATTAACTGTCTGGAGCAACACGGTTTAATCCATGAGCACAGACACATCACTGATTCCCGGCAACACTTACGGAGGGTTACTTTGGGAGTGACCGGCTTCTTCACCGGTGCTGGGGCCTTGGCGGCATTCACGACCACAGGTTTTGGTGGCACAACAGAGGCCGTTGCCGTGACAACTGCAGGCGTCGTCTTGCCGGCGGTCGACACAGAGATAGTCGGAGTGGTGTTCACTAAAACGGGCTCCGTTGAAGGTATAGGTTTGCCCAGTTTGGTATGGAGCTTCACCACCTGCATCACGTTAAAACAGGCATAAATAACAGCCAATGTCGAGGTGAAAACAACAGAAATGCCAGATCACAAGTGTTACACTGAAGATGAAGCAACGTGTGTAACTATCACAAAGCTGATCGAGACAGATCAGCTGGCTAAACGTAGCACCTCCTGTCTGTGTCAATGCAGCTGTGCTGACCTTCTGGTGCTTGGCACCTCGGATATGGGCAGCGTACGCGTCCACACCCGTACAGGCAACGTCACACAATTCACAGCGCAGCTGGGTCTGAATCCCGCGGGGCCCAGCACTGCCGCCCGTGCTGCCACTCTTCAGAGCCAACTCCTTCTTTTTGTGTTTCTGACCCTCAAGGTGCTCCCGGTACGTCTGTCCAAAACACCAAAAAACAACAGTTAACAATCGTACAAAACACTACCTGAACGGGCCGGCCCCTCACTACCTGAACGGGCCGGCCCCTCACTACCTGAACGGGCCGGCCCCTCACTACCTGAACGGGCCGGCCCCTCACTAGCTGAACGGGCCGGCCCCTCACTACCTTAACGGGCCAGCCCCTCACTACCTTAACGGGCCAGCCCCTCACTACCTTAACTCTCTCAGTACCTGTGGTCCGGCACAGCTGATCTTGCAGATGTCACAGTAGTGAAGCTGCGGCTGCTTCGGTGGTCCCTTGGGCTTCTGCAGCTTGTTCTGGTGGAACGTGGGTTTCTTGTAGGCATTGGCAGCGGGCGTGGCCACCATGTTGCTGCCCGAGTTGCTCCAAGAGGAGCTGGTGAGCTGCTTAGGGGGCGGCTGACGTTGCACCTGGGCCTGGGGAGGGGGCAGCTGGGCAGGCTGGTAGTAGGAGGGGGTAGAGGTGTAGCCACTTGAGTCATAAGTGGTGTAGCTGATGCCTGAGGATGGGCAAAAGAGGATGGGCAAAAGAAGAGTCATGCTTCCAAAATACATAGGTGACAAATATGCGATCTGCACGTGCTGCATTGTCACAGGAAGTTGTCACTCTGGCTAAAGGAGGGGCCCTGACAGTGTGGTGATGAGCTCGCCATCTTACCCGAGTAGGAGGTGGCAGCAGTCGTGTTGAAGGAAGTGCAGGGGGTGTATGATGAGATGGGCGTGGGGGGCTGCTGTACACTGGTGGACACTGGGTAGATGTTGTAGCTGGTGGACACGGCACTGGCGGGGGCCAGGGGCTTTAATGCTGTAACCTGCCTCTGTGGTGGTGGGGGCTGGCTGTACGCTGTGCTGACTGGACTGTAGACACTTTTCACACCTACTGGGGATGTTACGACACAATATCAAACGGTTACCTAACAGGCTTATCTACAGACCAGGATATTCTGTATACTAGCGTTGGCAGTTTGGCCACCAGCTGCCAAGTCATGTTGCACAGCAACGCATGTCCCACGAACAGAATAAAAACAATATAAACAACACTATAAAAAAATCGAATTAGAAATATATCAGTGGCTCTTGCCTTACTGTTATAATTATTTAAATGTGAGTACGCACAAGAATAAAACCAGCAACCGTTCACCTGTTTGGTAGTAAGCTTCCGTTGGTGTCCGCTGGGGTGTGGCTATACTTGTCTGGTAGTACTGCTTAGTCTCGTAATTAGTGACCGCAGGGGGTCGTCCGTAACTGTAGTTGTCCTGAAAGGTTGTTGCACAGCGTTCATATTGATGGCAGGGAGTTGCCAAATGCATTCATTATCCAAAACAGATTAGCAACAACAGCTAAAGGCTAACAGCAAACGGCTGCGATAGACAGGTAAACTGGACCGACCGTATCGGTGTACACCGGCAGTTGGTACGTCTGTGGGGTTGTGGTGCTTTGCGGCGTGGGGTCCGGCTGCCGGTAGCCATAGTCCGGGGGTGCCGGGTGAGTCTGGTAGGCTGCCGGGTAGGGGGCAGATGCCACGGGCCTCGCTGGCTGAGCAGGGGCAGATGCATAGGAGGCTGTCACTGCATGGGCAACAGCAGGAGCCGGCTGGACACTGTAGCTGGCTGTGGTGGGATGGGCGTAGGCCGGTGGGGGCTGAGCGCTAGGGGTGGGGGCAAGTGGAAAACACAGTGAAAAAGGACGGTCTGTCATTACCAAGTGAAACGTTGATGAGTATAAGGGGCAGCTCAAATTAAGTGTGTGCTCCCTGAATACTGCATAAGAATTTGATGTATTTTAACATGCAAACTCATACACCATTTGTAGAAATCCAAAGTAAAATAGACTACCTCAGTGGCAGGAAACAAATGCATCATACCTTTGCCCACCTTTCATTTAATTTCAAATTTTTAATTTGACTGAAAGGCGTATACATCGTTTTTATACTATATGGAAACTGCTGTGGCTGGATGGAGATATCATAAGACGTTTGCCTACAGAGAAGAATCAACTGTGTCTGACAGCGATTAGTGAAATCATTGGTACAGTTCTACAACTGAAGCATCTACAGAATCAACTGGCAACAATAACCAAGCAGACATGTAAACATCCGGGAATCATGTGATACTGCGGTTAGTATTCCGTAGTAGTATTTCAAATACTATTTGCACGGCAAATTCATAATAAAATTGTGACATTCTACTTCTGTTGTTAAAAATGTAGACTCGCCTTCTGAAATAAAACATGTATAGAACTTGTTGGCTGATTCGAGTCAGTAGTAGCCCTATGATTTACCCCATCTACTTACTCGTCACTGCTGGTTCACTTGACATGGATAGCTAGCTTGCTGGTCAGTATGACAGCACACAAAAATAATGAAACCCTAGAATGACTGACATTTACCAAAAAAAGTAAGTAAGCAAGCAGGCAACCTAGCGAAGAGACTTGTTTAAGAGACGTTCATTCAAATGTGTATTGCTCATTATCATTACGTTGGTTAAACCTGGCCAGGATCATGATCTAGCTCATTCGTGTGTCTCTGCCGGCAGGAAGAAAATCAGGCGACAGCCACTTGGCACAGTACTAGCGAACTAACTAATCAAATGAATGAAACTTACTTAGAAAATTACAGTCAATAGTGTTTACGTCAACCTCTCCCTTGAAATGGGCATGACAGCAGCCAGCTTCTCTGTATAGCTAGCTAGCTAGCTAGCTAATCTCGCTTGGTGTAGCAGCATATCCAATGCACTCGCAAGGCCCCAATATATATCTAGCTATTATCCCACTAGCAATGTGACACGTTTTGTGGGAAAACTCATCACTACAAGACGGGGCAACGAGTCGATAAGAGTGCCTGCTACATAGCGCCGGCACTGGTGTAATTACCTGTACTGCGGGCCGGCACCATGCGTGAACCCATAATAATTGCTTGCAGCCATCTTGGCATCTCTACAGTGCGCCCGGACCCACCAGACGGAATCCGCGGTCACGTGTCTGGTCACGTCACGTGCCATTCGCTCGCGCGCACGCTTGTATATTTAACTCGCGAGGTGCTGTCTGTGGAAATCTATTATTATTTTGTTTTGAACGAAGGAGTATGTATTTTAATACCGGTATCTGAATTCGTATTTGTCGATGCATTTACAGTACTAATCTGTATAAATAAAATGTGTGTGTCCTGTTGGTTGCTTGGTAACAGTGGTTCTCAGAGCTGTTCTGGGGAGCCCCAGCCGTTCCATGTAATAGATCTATCCTAAAACTAGTAGTACACCTGAATTCACATGTATATTAATGATCAAGCACATGGCTGCTTGATTCAGGTTAGCTAATTCACGGCTACAAATAAACTGCGAGACAGCTTGGGGTTTCCTGGTGAGGTCGCTGCGAGACAGCTTGGGGCTTCCTGGTGAGGTCGTATTATAAAGTGGATAGTGCTTAGTGCTTAGCAAAATAGTGTTTAAATAATGTAGTGGTTGCCTGTCATTGAAGTGTGTAGTAGACTAAGAAAACGCTGTACCATCATTTGTCTAAGGTCAGCCTACTGGACGTTTGTTCTCAAATGTGTCCAAGCTTTGCCGAGTGCATCCTGCTGACTTGTCTGATTCTAGAGTATGTGTAGGTTATAGGTCAGATCGATGTCGCATATTTGTCATTCTGTATCAATAGCAGCATGGCATGGCCGACTGCCGCGACTTCTGCAGCTGGGCAGAAAATGGGAGAAGGGAAAAAAGGACGGGAATGGGTGGAGCATAAGCAGCCGGGTGAGAAATGTGTGGATGAACGCAGAATATGATTGGTGGAGGATGAAGTGAAGGCGCAAGAACGTCTGAATAATTGAGCGTCTGTGTAAGTTATAATGGGTGGTCGTGATGAGTTGAGTGTTGAGAGAGAGCTCAGGGGCTAGGGGGCTTGAGAGATGCTGTTGCCAGGAAACAGTGGGCATAGAGGACCATTCACAGCAGCTCATCAAGTAAAAACAAAGGGAGACTTTAAGACTCCGGTGTTTTTAGGATTAACGACTAGACTAGGCACTGTAGGATTAAACCAGTGTCAACCGACATTGGAACGGCACCATTACTGCTGATGAAGTGGCTATTATGGGATGGGAAAAGGGTGCATTCTCACAAAAGGTCTAGACAGAAATACTGTACATGGGCAGACTAGACAACCAGAAAGAATCACTGTGATGCCAGCACAGATGCCTTCAAATTAAGGGTTGACTGGAACTCTGAGGAGCCTGTCACTTCAGTCTTCACGGTCAGTCTCTTTCATACCCTCCTTCTCCAGCGGAGGTGGAAGGAGCCAGGGACGGGGGGTTCTGGGAACAGAGCTGCCCCCTGTCTTCAGACACCTGCTGCAGCCTGAAACAGGGGACGCCAAAAGAGAGGGACCACTCCTCCATGCATCGACCCTGGTTTGGAGGATAACCGGTGTTTGCTGCCTGATCTTTACACCAGTAAGTAGGGAGGACGAACGGGGAAGGGCAGACGGAAAACCATCAGGGCACTTCTTATTGCCCATGTAAGTACTGCTGCTGTGCAGAACCGACTCTCTTGCATTCTTTCTCTACCCTTTAATAAACTCCTTGTGCTTATGTGTTTTGTGTGTGAGTTGTAAGTGTGCAGGAGAATGTGTAGCAGCTTGTGAATTTAGTCGTTCTAAATTATATCAGGATTAGGGGGGGAAATTGTGCCGTTGTGCTACAATTGTTTTTTTTTAACTTGCACATGTAAGTGATTCAAGCCCTGCAGTCCCGTTTTCTTTCACAGTCTATGTACTCCATTACATGACAGCTTACTGACTATATTACTGTGTACAGGCATATCCTCTGTGGGGATGCCCTCTCTAAATGTCATTGATTTGTCAGTGGATTTCTTTCAAATATTAGTGGGCAAAAAAATATCTGTCACGGACATTGTGGTGAGGTCATAAAACAGCCCATAAAGTGTTTGATGAAGAAGCCAGCTATTGATTAACTCCAGCTACCACTAGAGTGTGTTCAATCAATCAAATGTATTCTATGAAGCTCTTTTTTTACATCAGTAGTTGTCACAACATGCTTTTCCAAAACACCCAGCCTGAAACCCTAAAGAGCAAACAATAACTGGGTTGATGCACAGTAGCTAGGAATAACGTCCTACAAGGGTCGAAACGTAAGAAGAAACCTAGAAAAGAACTAGGCTCATGAGGGGTGACCAGTCCTTGTCTGGCTGGGCCAGATGTTATAAGTTATTTGCATGTGTGGGCTGTGTCCAGATTAAAAAAAACGTAATTCCAGTCAGTAGCATGACCAGATGGACAAGGACAATCGGGGTACAGGTCGGAGGAGTGGCAGTTAAAATTGTCAGGTATTATCAGCTACTTCATCTGCAACAACCAGTAGGACCTTAGACAGGTACAGATACAAGTCATTTGGAGCTGATCATCCTGAGATGTGGTCCTAGAGCTCATGTCCTCGTAAGTTTAAACGGAGCAGGACACAAGGACAATTTAGGGAGCGCAGTTCTTGAATTTACAAAGGATCTACAAAAGAGAAAGGGAAACTGACCTTACTCCCCTTTAATGTGTTGTTCTTTATTCGTTCATACTGATTTACATTTGAATTATTACGTGGCCAGTCGCAGGCGGCTTGGTTGTATTTTCATCTGAAGTGACATGCAGCACGATCTGCTTCTCTTCTGGGTCTTAATTGCCCTTGACATATTGACAGCAGTTCCCCACACGCCCTGAGAGTGTATACACTGTTTATAGAGGCTGACAGGCTCCCTAATAAGATTCATATCAAACCACATAGCACATATCTCCACGCTGTATCGCCAAACAACCGCACAATCATTTCTAGGACACAGCCTCCCAGGTCATGGCGTTTATTTGGCTCTGTTTGTGGGGGAAATTCTCATTTGGTGTTGCCACATGCCTACACACACAGGCTGGTGTGTTTAGAGTCCAACAAAAAGAAGGAAAAATGTCTATTGTTGTTCAATGCGTGCCTAAAATGACGTTAGCCCAGGTTAAAGTACCTGTCGCTAGTGTTATTTGGCTCTGGCCCCGTCACTGTATCTTTAAACCAGTGCCAGACAAGCCTGAACATATTAATAAGTGGCAGCTGGAATGAGTATTAGAAGCGAATAAGGAGGGATTGAGAGTTTCTGTCAACATTTCTCCCAAGAAAATATTTTCGATTTGAGTTTGAGGGAAGTCACATGCTATTCACATGCTTCACCAGGGGATGAATACCATGACCTGGATTAAGACTCCCATTTGAATTGATAAATACTTAAAACAAAAGCCTAATAACCAGACCATTGTTCCTCTGGTGTCAACACATTTCTATTGTTTTTGCGGGCAATTGGTCTTGTTGAAGTGGCCATTCTTCTTTTATGTAAGTGGATTTGTTTGGCCAAATTCTGGCACTTTTATTGACGATGATAATTATGTGCTGAACTGGATTTAAGGCATTTCTAATTGGAATAATGATTATTGTATAGGATAATTATGTTTGGGTCTGTGTGTGTGTGTGTGTGTGTGTGTGTGCCCAGGCTCCTCCCCTCCATGGGATGGGAACCACAGAGGCGACACTACGAATGGACACCATGGAGTGCAAAGATGAATGGCAAGATGAAGACTTCCCCAGGTGGGCACAAGACGGCTGTCAGAACACTTTACGGGGTCACTTTACATAGTCACTTTACAGGGTCACTTCACAGGGTCACTTAACGCGGTCACATCACAGAGTCACTTTACGGGGTCACCTCACAGGGTCACTTTGCGGGATCAGCTACGTTGCAGACTGTCCGAATGCATTTTCTCCAATGTAGCAGCATTGATTACATTATCGTTCTTGCAAGGAGGAGGAAGAAATGCTATATTAGGGGGGGGGGGGCGCATTTCATCATCACAGCTGGTAGACAACAATGCTTCACGTCTGCAGTGATGTTTGGTTCTGAATTACTGGAGTGTGATCAGCTCTGGTGTGATGTGTTCTTGAGGATTTCCCTGTGGGCAAGCCCTGTTCAGCCAGTCTAATTATAGCCGGGAACACTGAGCAGATAGCTTTCATCTACCCATATTAGCGTCTTTCAAAATCGATTTGATTGAGGAACTAAAAATATTACTTGATTTAGTCGTGCGTCTTCCTTATATTATGAGAGAGGGTTAAAAATAGGGAAGAGAAAGACAATATCAAACAGAAAGAGAGCAGTAGCGAGAGCAAACTGACTGCAGGCAGCGGCAGCCTCTCTCTCTCTCTCTCTCTCTCTCTCTCTCTCTCGGTCCGTCTCGGGGAGCGGAGAAAAGGAGCAGGTGCAGCTCTTTCCTCAAACGGTCGTGGGCAACGTCATGTGACGCAGCTACCAGTCAACAACACAGCATCACCAGGAAAATGGATGCAGGACAGCTTTAGGGAAGAAGAACAGTAGCGTTTGTAGCATTTGTCTCTGAAGGCTGTTGTGCCTGAGACTCCAACGGTGGACTGAGAGAAAGGAATGTATTATATGTCAGGGTGTAGGGCTGGGAAGACAATTTGTCGCCTGGACCGTCTCTAATATCCTACCTCTGCATTTTCGTAAGGTAAGCTCAAATAATCAGACCTGTTTTAGCCCTCGTCATCCTAGTTGAAGAAAGTGTCCGACCGCTGGACATTTAACAGTATACCCTACTGCTACTACCCTATTCAGTTTAATACTGTCGAATTTACGTTCAATGGTTGTCCCTTAGTGTGGAAAACTTGTTGTTGTTGGAACGATAGAATGAGAGCAATGGGATGTGTTCGGGATGATAAATCAGACACCACGCAGAGTGTTGGATGCTACTGTCATTAGTGGTGTTTGCCAGTCATCTAGACAAGGCAGGAGGGTTACAAACTGTGTCCTCCCAAGGTTAGGATAACAGGACGGCTCGTTCATCTTGCTAAGCTCAGTGGAGTGGTAAACCTGATACGTACCCAGCATTTAGTTCCTATTGTTGACTTCCCCCTCTAATAATATCTATCTCGTTCCCCTCATTTATGTCCGGCTTGTTGTCTCGCGTGACAGTCGGCCACAAAGGAGATTACACCTTGTGTTTTAGTGTAACCAAGCAGTGTGACTGCCTCCCAGTGCCCTGTACAGTAAATAGGGGTTTGGACATGCCTCTCCCTCCCCTACATCTCACACAGAAGCAGGGCTATAATCTAAACAGCTCACTGGGGAGATGCTAATTGCCACCCAGCGTCGTCTCTGTCTGCGCTCCCTTTGTGGTGCTGAGCCAGATCACTGACATACCTACTGACGTGATTGCTGCCATGTCTTCATTGTCTCGTCGTTGTGCGCCAGCTGCAATTAGGTGATACTGTGCCAGAGTGCTTTCTGAACTCATTCGGGGGTTTGGTTTGTTTGCGTCAGGCGGTCTGGCTTTGGTGTGTGCCATGTGTCACGCTTTGTGTGGCCTTGGCCTTGACTGAATGATTGATTTTCAGACCACTTCCTGAGGACTGTGGCATGGAGTCTTCCTGTGGACTCACCGATGACAGAGCCTGTAAGTGACAGTGACAATACACATTTCCTGACTGATATACGTTCTATAGACGCTACTAGTAAGTGATGGGTGTCACCTCCTCTGCCACAGCCCCACCCAACTCTCTGAATGTGAGTGCAGGTGGAGGAGGGGCCACACATCGTAAGCGACGTACATTAGTGGCCCCAGACATGAACCTTTCCCTGGACCACAGCGAGGGATCTCTGCTGTCTGACGACTTCCTGGATACGCCAGATGACCTGGACATCAACGTGGATGACATCGACACCCCCGATGACAACGACTCCCTGGAGTTCATCACCAATGGTAACGAGCTGGAGTGGGAAGGTGAGTGGGGCTAACGAGGGGTTACATAATAAAGGCCCTGGTGCCAGCCTGCCTTTCTGAATAAGACAACATTAGGTCTGACAAAATAGACCACATACTGAAGTCGTCTTGCACTTTTTCAGACTAGATAACTAGCTAAGCGGTACGCTAACAATATAGTCTAGTCTATTCGACTAGAGCAGCTAAGATAATGCTATGATCTGTTTCTCTTTTTAAAAAATCCATATTCAAGCAGCTACACATTTTAGCCTAACAACACCTCTCATTGTTTCACCGTGTACGTCCAGATGACACGCCGGTGGCTAACGCCAAAGCAGGGCCCGGTGGCGGGGAAGAGGAGGACGGTGTGGACGGGGCCGGTGGTAACGGTCGTCTGTGGAGGACTGTGGTCATAGGGGAGCAGGAGCATCGAATAGACATGCAGGTCATCAGGCCATACCTACGTGTCATCACCCACGGAGGTCAGTACCAGACAGGAGCCTACAGACACAGGTCTACAGACACAAGCCTACATACCTAAGCCTACAGACAAGAGCCTACAGACTTTAGCTTACAGACAGGAGCCTACAGACAGGAGCCTACAGACAGGATCCTATAGACAGGAGCCTACTGACAAGAGCCTACAGGACTAAGCCTACAGACAGGTGCCTAAAGACAGAAGCCTACAGGATTAAGCCTACATACCTAAGCCTACAGACAGGTGTCTAAAGACAGAAGTCTACAGGACTAAGCCTACAGACCTAAGCCTACAGACAGGAGCCTACAGACAGGAGCTGACAGAACTAAGCCTACAGACACAAGCCTACAGTCACAAGTCTACAGACACAAGTCTACAGACAGGAGCCTACAGACAGGAGCCTACAGACCTTAGCCTACAGACAGGAGCCTACAGACACAAGTCTACAGACAGGAGCCTACAGACAGGAGCCTACAGACACAAGTCTACAGACAGAAGCCTACAGACAGGAGCCTACAGACAGGAGCCTACAGACACAAGTCTACAGACAAGAGCCTACAGACAGGAGCCTACAGACCTTAGCCTACCGACAGGAGCCTACAGACACAAGTCTACAGACAAGAGCCTACAGACAGGAGCCTACAGACAGGAGCCTACAGACCTTAGCCTACAGACAGGAGCCTACAGTCACAAGTATCCAGACACAAACGTACAGACACAAGCATACAGACACAAACATACAGGCAAAACCCTAGAAAACCCATTGACCAGTTAATTAAGGTCCAATTGTCTGGGGACGTTTGGGGCAACGTCACGGTGGCCAGTAAAATGTCAAACGTGTATATATGTCAGATGTCTGATATATGTCTGATATATATGTCTGTGCCTCAGCATGTCTGTGCCTCAGCATAGTGACGGCAGGATGAACTGAGAGGCCTTGACATCTGTGGCTCTCCGCAGGTTACTATGGCGAGGGTCTCAATGCCATCATAGTGTTCTCTGCCTGTTATCTACCTGACAGCAGTTCGGCAGATTACCACTACATCATGGAGAACCTCTTCCTGTAAGTAACACCTTTATTGGATTAAGAGTCAAGAGGCACCCATCAGAATGTACTACATACATACATGCATACAGTGCATACATACATACATATATACAGTGCATACATACATATATACGTACGTACATACATACATACATACATATATACATACATACATACATATATACATACATACATACAGTGCAGACATACATACAGTGCATACATACATACATATATACATACATACATATATACGTACATACATACATACATACATACATACATACATACATACATACATACATACATACATACATACATACATATATACGTACATATACACAGTGCATACATACACACACACGTACATTTTGAAACACGTTGCACAATGCTGTGGTTGACCTTAAAAACAGCGCCAATGTTTCTCTGTTTTCTCTATTGCCACTTCAGATATGTGGTCAGCAGTCTAGAAATGCTGGTTGCTGAGGACTATTTGATCATCTATATGAATGGTGCCACACCACGGGGAAAGATGCCGGGCATCGGATGGCTAAAGAAGTGCTATCAGATGATTGATAGGAGGTACTGTGAGGATATCTATATATGAAAACGGTATGACAGCATAGCCAATGCAGTCGTTCACACTGTTGTCATGGGATTGACGTGCGTATCACAAATGTTAACACTGGCTCTCAGTAGAAGTTAATTAAGTGTGTCACTTCTACTGGCAGCCAATCGGACAAGGGAATTGCATTCATGCAGCCATTTTAAATACACTACAGTTTATAGAATGTTGTAAAATACTGGAGAATATTTCCTATTGCAGTATTCTTGTTCATGTAGTGCTCGGTATTACAGTTTGTGTTATACTGGCAGATATTATTCACTGCATTGATATTCTAATCTGAATCAGATTTCCTCATGCCCTACAGACTCCCCTCCCCCACGTCCAGCTCATTGGCTGAAAAACCTGCATGCCAAATATAGATCATAATGTGTTTCCATGTAATGGAAATCGGCAGATGGTTTGAACTTTATGTGTTCAGATCACAGTAACAAGAATTGGTCAGACACTTTTAAGTTTTAGTGGCAGTCCAGGAGGTTTTTTATCAAGAAATCCAATCCTCACTTTTCAAAATCCCAAATCAATAATTATTTATTTGATATTCCTGTAAATTCAAGTGAATGCTTTGTATACATCTGAATCCGAAATAATGTATAATACTACATTATTTAATAGTCCTTTTTAAAGGTGACACCGGAAATAATTTTTTGGTTCTGATTTCCCAACATAAGTATGCTGTATCTTGCCTTATATTACCTTTTAACTGTTTTTTTCTGTGGTCTCTATAGACTCCGGAAGAACCTGAAGGCTCTGGTCATCGCCCACCCCACCTGGTTTATTCGCACAGTTCTGGCCATTTCTAGGCCCTTCATTAGGTAACAACAGACTGATACCAACCATCATGCTAATAACCAAGCAAGACAGTTTACTACATTTTGTCACTGTGTGAAAATGTAGAGATTAAAATACGATGGAACTTTATACTGTTGTCTCCCGTTATTTACAGTGTGAAGTTTATGAATAAGGTCCAGTATGTCCACAGTTTGGACGAATTGGCGGAAATCGTCCCGATGGAACATGTGCAGGTTCCGGAGTGTGTGGTGCAGTAAGTGTTAACCACCATGGGGAGGCGCTCTGTTCAGTGATCTGCAGTTCTGCTGGAGTAATATCATATCAGCCGACTAATGAATTATGTAAACTTGAGCAGTTATTTAAGCAGGAAATACTGCAAGTAATTTTTAAGCAGTAGCCTAAACATGTCAAGGAAGAACACATTTGAATTTCACTTGTTTTCAATGGGGAATCTGAGATGTTAATTTTGATGTTGGGTAGGACATGTGTTTAGATGTTGGGTAGGGCATGTGTTATATTAGGAATCAGAGTATTTCTCTTTGTTTTTACAGATTTGAAGAGGAAAGGAACAAAGTTCGTAAAGAAAGGTAAACTGTATTCACATTCTGACTGAAAAACCCAACATGGAATCCTATGCATATGTAACAACAATTATTGTTTCAGGCTGGGAATCTGTCAAAGATCTGTCACTTTTTGATGTTCAATACATTTCATTGATTGGTTTTATAATCAATTTAGTGGTGACTCATGCTCTGTCAGTAAGTGTGTCTACCTTTGCTTATACAGGATGGAACAGGAACACCCAAACACACTTGAGTCTTCATCAGCCAAGCCAGAGCGGTAGGGACCTGACGTTAACATTACAGAGTTATTTAGAGAAGTTATAACTGCCTCGGGAGCAGAGGGCATATTTATCAACCATGGGTACATTCTCAATCAATTCTGGCTCATGTCAAAATCCAGAATTTGTTTGCAACCCAAATGATGGTGATGATTTGTGAAAATGTTGCTTGCGGAATATACACATGATTCCATTATCAGGGCCATGTTATATTTCTGGACATGTGTATCAGAACCTGTATGGAAAAACAAAAGTAGCTACACATGTATATGCTTTTCCGGGGTTGTGTGGTGTTTAAAATGTTTAGATGTATATTTTTCCAGCGAAGCATGCATTTCTTTGTTTATGTGAGTAAAAACACTGGTCACCGTGATTGTCAATTGGGAGGGGTTTCTGAATAAATGCTAGATGACTGTTTTAGTATAATTTCCTGCCATGGAATATTCTGGCATAAAATTGAATTTGATTAAGCGCTCCTGCAGCACAGACAATGTGTAGCCTACAAAGTGTCAAATAAGAGTAATGCAGGATTACATTTTACGGAGACATGTTTATTAATATTCATGTTATTCGCAGGCCCAAGTCCATGATCGCAGAGCAAGGAATCTGAAAAGGTCCTGCTCGTCTTTATTTGTCTTATGGTAAGCACACAACACCTGACTGCTTTTCCCATTTCTGACCACAAGGCGGCGCTGCGCTCCAGAATCAGAATCAGGTTTATTCGCCAAGTCTGTTTACACACACAAGGAATGTGTAATCCTTGGTTCCTTGGGGACTGGGATGATGGTGGAGGATTTGAAGCAGGCTGGGACGCTGCATGGCTGCAATTATTTATTGAAAATGTCTGTGAACACTGCAGATAGCTGGTCAGCACAGTGCTTGAGGGTGGACGCAGAGACTCCATTAAACAATGTTAAACCACCTCTAACATTTTATTGTCAACTGTAACGTAATATCCATCTGCTCAGTCGTTGAAGAACCAGGCGATGCCAATCTGCAGAGCTACTGTAGAGGCATGGTCTGTCAAATGCAGCCATCTGAGTCTAATTTGTGGACGTGGAAAGCGTGTGTTTCTGTGTCTCACTACTTCATCAAGGTACCTTCACTGGCTCAGGAGGCCAGACCTCTCTCAGCGCCTCTATCTTTTTCAAATGAACTGATAGGTTAACATAGTCTGCTAAAGCTACTGTCCTTTCAGTTTTTATTTTTCTTAGATGTTAAGTGAGTGTTGTACTTTGAGAGAAAAGTCAAATTCCTTGTTTGTTTATGCAAGCTTGGCCAATAAAGCTGATTCTGATTCTATGCTGAAAAGTGCATTTGCAAGTAGTTTAAATTATTAGCCTACGTAATATTAGTGTTTCTTTCCTTCTTTGCAGTTTTTGAAAGACATTTGGAGCATGAAAATGATGTCTCGCAGGATGGACGATGAAGGCCAACAAACAAAGTTGAATTTATCAATAATACGCTAAAGAAAAATATTTCTTAGATCACAATTTAAACCGCCAGTACACACACCCACACACACACTCACACAAACCCACACACTCTATTTCCTCCTCTGAGGAACTTGGCTACTGATACCATCCGGACACTCCAAGGAGTAACAGTTCACACAGCTACGGTCTGTTAACAGAAAATTTGGGAAAGCCGTTACTTCATTTTCCGGCTACTGGAAGAAGTTACTTCTGGACATACCCCAAAGTATAGACAATTAATGTTATATCACTTTGTTTAAGTATATACAGGTAAACAAAACTACACTAGACTATTTTGTCTCTTCAATGACATCAGCTTTTTGATTGGTGGTTATTTGCAATTTGGACAGAGTCAAGAAACTGTATGAATGTGTGTCCATAATTCAATTTGGTTCTGGTTATTTTATAAGACTGCATATTGAAATATATTTAGGATTTATGTTTGTCACGATTGACCTGAGGCAAAAAAGCAGGAAGGACGAGGAGTCAGGCTCCCTACAGATCAGCTTTGGTGTGTGTTACATAATAAACAATATTTCAAAGAAAGGCCATTTGAGAATATAGATGTTGACTAAAACGCTTTCAGCGACATCCGATGCCTTCAACTTTGTGCTATTTATGCCTCATAATGGCAGCTAGAACAGGCCTTTGTGTTGCATGAATAATGTAGATATCCTTGTGTTTCATATGCCCATTCTTTTTCTGGGGATCATTCAGTGTCCTACCTTTCCATCCACTGCATTTCATGTGTTATTCTGGTGTGACTAAACTATCATTTCTCAAGAATGCTTCGGTGTTGGTGCAGTCAAAGCATGCCAAGCAGCATGTAATATACATTCAAACCAGTCATCGACGGGTCAGCTCCTGTGGTCTTGTATTGGATGCTTACAGACCAGTTGGTAGAATGGATGAGGTAGCTTTAGAGTTTTTATTTTTGACACATGATTTATTGACAGTATCGTGTTGTTTTGCACTATTGAATTTGATTGACATAATGCTGAGAATTTAATCTATTTGTGTATATTTTGGGACCAGTTTGGCCTCCAACTAGCTAACTGAAGATGTGTATGTGTGTGTGCGCTTCTTATTTTTGCGCATTTAGTATAATTTTCTGCATGGTTGGATCCCTGTCAACTACAGTACCAAGTATGATGGAACCAAACAACAGAAGGGTCTAGATTTTTTTTTTTAAATGAAGAGGTATCGTGGGCTGGACAAGACTAGGTTGCCAATCATTAAAGGACATGCAAAAAATGGCTTCAGAAAAAAAACCATTAGAAATTTGATTTTGCCATAAAAAAACTAAATTGTAGTTATTCTGCAGTCCCCCAAAGAGGAGAGTTCCTGTCTCAATGATATTTAAGATAATTTTAAAAAATCTACACTAACATATCACACATTCTCCCTTGACACTTCCCAAGTTATTGTTGCTAAACTGATTCTTTTTTTAAAAGTCACATACCACACATACTGGAAAGCAATCAGTGGGCAATTTGTCTGCTATAAATGTATACTGTATTTGGCTTATTTTTCAAAAGTGCGAAGCAAAAATTGGGGAGATTAGTTTGGTTGTTCTAATGTTTCAGTTGTGATGATAAATTCTTCCATGTAAATACAAAAAAATAAACAGTTCCTCTCAACAATCTTCTCACCCTGTATTGTTCAATTTCTAACTGTCTAGTTGCTGTAATCCAAGATATTTCTTACAAATTTTCAGAAGGTATTGTTAGCACAGACTTAAGTTTGAGAAAATGCTTGAGAAAATCACAGGTCTATTACCCTAGTAAAAAAGTTCTGTGTGTTTACTTCACATTTAATAAATTTAAAGCACCAAATAGACCTAACTTACAGGTTAGGTTCGAGCTCAAAGGAAGCTATTAATAAAAAGGTATGACATTTGTCCATGTGCTTGCTGACGTGCCTGAGCCCACAATCCCTTGTGAGAGGCAGAACATGTCAATGGTCAGTCAAATGTATGGATGTAAAATTAGAATGCCCTTCAGCAAATGTGATGAGGACCATGGTTCTGGAAAAAACTAGGATCCCTGGAGGAACATGTCCTATCCAAAGGGGGTACTTCAGAACGCCATAGAACTTTAGAAGTTTTTTAAACAGCTATGGAAAACACGGAGAGATAGGACAATTGGCTGCGCTATAAAAACAATTTGCCATCACGTACTACACACACACACCACACATTTTTCTAATTCACAGTAGTGTGAGAGGCGTGATAGTCTTTAGAGCTTTATGTTGTACAACTTTGTTTTACAACTCAATGTCCTATCACATGACTATACACTGATGAGCTAATGTCTTATGACCACTCACAGGTGAAGCAAAAAACGTTGATCTTCTCCCTAGCAAGAGCACAAGGTCTGGGTAGATTAGACTATAAGCAGACAATTAGTCCTCATAGTCAACTTGTTGGATGAATAGGAAATGGGTAGGAATTGAGACCTGAGTGACTTTGAGAGAGGTCATGTCATGGCCAGGCGACCTGATCAAAGCACCTCTGAATGTCAGACGCTGTTGGGTGCCCCCGTCAGCAATGGTAAGTACCTACTGACAGTGGTCCGAGGAAGGAAAAAAACACAAACCAGCAACATGGTGTTGAGCACCCAGAGATCATGGATGTGCAAGGGCAACGAAGGCTTTCTCGTATGGTCTAACCGACAGAAAGCCGACTGTGGCAGAATACACAGAAAATGTCAATGATTACAGGGGGAATGAGTCCCAACACACAGTGCAATGCACCCCAACGCGTTTGGGGCTGTGTGGCCGAGTGCCCGTGATCAATCAATCAGTCAAATTTATTTAATTTTATAAAGCCCTTTTTACAACAAAGTCGTCACAAAGTGCTTTTACAAACACCCAGTCTAAATCCGACAGAGCGCACATCAACAAGTTAAACAAGGTGAAGAAGCTGAACAAGGTGAAGAAGCTGAACAAGATGAACAAGAAGAACAAGATGAACAAGTTGAACAAATTGCTATATTTGATGACCCCTGTCCACTGTTGCAAGTATCAAACACTGGACCATGTAGGAGTGATAGAAAGTCGTCTGGTCCAATGAGTCCTCTTATCTTTTACATAATGTGAACGGCCGTGTATGTGTGCGCCGTTTACCTGGGCAAGTGATGGCAACAGGATGCACTTTGGGAAGACAACAAGCCGGTGGAGGTAGTGTGATGCACTGGGCAATGTTCAACTGGGAAACCCTGGGTTCCGGGCAATCGTGTGGACCTTAATTTGACATGTGCCACCTACCTAAACATTATTGCAGACATGGTACACCGCTTCAGGGCAATGGTATTCCCTGATGGCAGTGGCCTCTTTCAGCAAGATATTGCGCCCTGCTACACTGCACAGTTTGGAAATAGTCCTAAAAAGTGTCTGTGTACTCTAATACCTTTTTATTGCAATTTTATCACAGTTAGCCAACAAGATGGTATTCACCTTCAAGGGCAATAAAACGGCGAAGAACATTTGTTTATACTACACCAATGCTGTTATTGAAGAAAAACTTGACTTTAGGTCATCACAAAACACCCAAAAATGATTTGGCACAATGAAAGTAAATGCCATGTATGTCTTTTTGGTATTTCCTAGAAACAGCAAGTGTGTCCGAGTTTCCCATGGTCACACACGTACTGTAGAGCGTGTGGGGAGATGTGTCCCCTGTCACGTGACCACCAGGGGGTACGTCCAAGTGACGCACGTCACCGTAGCTATAAATATACTCACTCGCGCCTCTTTATCAATGAACTAGTACAGACAGCTGTACCCTGCTGGGAACTGGAGTGTATTTGAATTAGAGCACTTTCCCCAATTGTTTTAGTCATATTTTCTGTGGAATTGGTCTTCACTGTGTTTTGTCCGGTGTATCATTCAAATTTGACTTGTTGGGGCGAGTCACAAGAAATCGTTTTAAAATGAAATACGTTATAGGAATTGGCGGGTAAGTAGTATTATTTTTGTATTCACATCCATTAATATCTAGCTAGTTGTAGGTTCGTAATATATAGTAGCGCGCATGTGTTTATCAAAAAAACGTGTTGAACTGACCAATTAACCGTGCGTAAACAATGAATAATACCAATGTCAACAATCACACATGTGTGTTGATTAGCTGGGTAATAACAACACGTTAGCGAACTATGCATGTCGTGCTGAATGAAGTGAGGCTATTTTACCTAAATCTAACTAAATAGATTAACTAAGTAAATCGTAGGGTAAATAATACACATTTAGTAAGTAAATCATGGACTTGGTTTCCACGTTCGCTCGTTGTCATGGTACTTCGTCTCAATAACCAGGGCGGGAGATTTAAAATTCCAGCGCGGAACGAAGTGGCGGACGTTTCACTTTCAATGGTGATTCAATTAAACACTACAGTACACCGTGTTTACCACTTGTAAAACGTGTCTTTTTAAAAAACATACTTTATTCATTGTCAGCAATATAATATTATTTGAAGATCATTAGCAGGCTAGGGAGCATTACATTAGACAACGTGGTCTTGGAGGTGTATTTGAATATGCAGCTAGCAAACGATTGCCGAACGATATGGGTGTTTAACTACCCATTAAAATGTGTAATATTGCAATGATCGCCACAGTAGAAGTTACTGTTGAGCTACAGTAATGTAATCTAAATAAAATCACAAGATAAGGCTGGTAAGGCGTCCTGTCCCGCCACAAATGTACTGCAGTATTAGCTAGCTACAATAATCGCTATGGAGTGTATGTTATACATACTGTGCCTGTCTAAAGTGGACTTACTTACCCATTCAAGTGAACTGGTAAGTCTGTCCGAACTTTTGAATGGTACTGTGTCTTTAAATCAAATCAAATGACATCTTGTAAATAAGCTGTATCGTGTCTGATCTATTTTCAGTGTAACCAACGGTGGGAAAACCACTTTGACGAACAGGCTTATAAAGTCGTTGCCTAATTGTTGCGTGGTGCACCAGGACGACTTTTTTAAGGTACTTTTTTGTCCGATGTTTTTACATGTTAATTACTGCTGTGTAGCATGCCCTGTGGAGACGAATGGATGCTACCAAATTAATCCTGCTGGCCATTTATGTAACTTCCTGTAGTAAGTCTCCTAGCTATGCTGTGAGGTGAAACTTGGCTCTTGCATGACCACTGTCCTAACTTTCTCTCGTTAGTCATCCCTGGTATAAGTCATTAGCCTTGCTTTTGCAATATTTATTTCTATATACGTTTAGGATCTGTGAACTACACATTGAACATGTAGTTCAAGTCTCCTATGATTCTGTATTTTTTTTCGGTATTCATGGCTTATTTGTATGCATGGATTTCCTGTTTTGTGTAGAATTCTTTGCTTTTCTGTGTGTTATCTCCGCATGCATTAGCTGTGTACCCGGCTTGCCGTGTTCGGCATGTAACGGCATCTGCCTGTACATGAACCTGCCTGCATTTGCAGCAATGTTTTATTGGTAACTGTTATTTCAGAAACCTGATCAGATAGAAGTCGGGGAGGACGGCTTTAGACAGTGGGATGGTAAGCCTGGCTTTCACTGCAAGAGGGACACTAGAGGAACAGTGAATTTGGCCCGCAGTGTTACAAAGCCTCACCCACACACAATGACATTTGATTCCACACTTAATAAAATGAATGCTGTGTGAGTCCCGTGGCTGAATACATTTTCATACATTGCCTCTGGTCTTTTCAGTGATCACAGCGCTGGACATGGAGTCTATGGTGAACACCATTCATGGATGGGCGGCAAACCCAGTGAAGTTTGCCCGCTCCCATGGCGTCAGTGTATCCCCTGCTGTGGAGGTGGCTGACCCAGATCAACAGATCCACATTCTGATTGTGGAGGGCTTTCTTCTGTACAACTACAAGTGAGATCATCTTAACTTTACTTGGAATGTCATTTTTGGTATGATCTAAGCGTACGGCCTTTGTGTAAAAGTGACATGGTGTTTCAAAATGTGTTGTCATGGGAACATCATTGAGACTGTCATTAGATTGGATTGTTGGTATTGTATGACAAGTGCATGTGACTGTCACATGTGGGCTGTATTAGCGGCTAGCTAGTGCATGCTTTCCTAATTTGTGCCTATGGAGCCCTTGGTTGGTGCTGCTCTGAATAAGATAAGAGAGGGTGTTAACCGAATGAGGCACCCATAGTTTTCTTAAATGACGATAGAGGTTTCTGCTTTAATAACTGAACTCGGAATTGGGCAGTTCAGCGGGGTCACGTATAATTCCAAGTGACCCTGTCATGGCTTTTCTCCCCCTCCCCCAGGCCCCTGATTGACGTGTACAACAAGTGCTATTACATCTCCATTCCATATGACGAGTGCAAAGGCAGGAGAAGGTGATTATGAGCACTCTTGCTGAGGTGTGTTGCGTTGTCATTTTCATCGACATGTGCTCACTGTGTGACTCTTCTTTTAGTACGAGACAGTACACGGTCCCTGATCCCCCTGGACTGTTTGACGGTCATGTGTGGCCGATGTATTTGAAGCACCGGAAGGAAATGGAGGCGAGTCGTTTGGACATCGGTGTGAATGTTATTTATTTTGCTCACTGTTAGTGTGCATTATTGAAATTTGCCGTTAAGGATACTCTATGGGCAATATCTCAATCAATATTTTCTATCTACAGCATATCTGGATGGTTTGAAATCTAAAGATGAGCTTTACAACCAGGTGTATGAAGACATCCAGAATACACTATTAAATCGTTTATAGGTGAGGGTTGATAATGAATTTAATTTTGCTTATTCCCCCTGACAGTGTTGAAGTTAACTTGGTTGTTGGTTGTCTAACATTATATTTCTGTTCTTATCTTACAGCAGGAACTCTTCTCCACACCTGTATAGACCTGTAAATAGCACCAAGAACTGAGGTCTTTTTAATTATTTTTACACATTTTATTGTATTTTATTATTGTTGTAAATACTACTGGGCCAAACACCTCCATCACTAATTAAATAGGTTTGTTCTGCTTCATGTAAATCTTAATCTTGTGCCCTGTCTTTATAATAAATTATACATACATTTTGGTCTGGTCGCTTGAATATAGTCTACTCCAAGTCACTTTTTTATACGTTTGTTACTTTTAAAAACTCTTTATATTGTGTGTGTGTGTGTGTGTGTGTGTGTGTGTGTGTGTGATAATCCTATGAAAAGGTATACGGTAGGAGAATTTCTCAGATCTACTTCTAGATGGAAAATGACCTTGTGAAGTATTCTAAATGTTTATATTTTTGACTTGTCAATGCGGTTATTATAGAATCATGTTCTAAGCGGATGCCAGAGTGAGTCGGACTAAACAAGGTCTGGGTAATTTGCAACTCTATTCTTTTGTGACTGGCACATTTCTGTTGACTATTTGTGCCGATTCTAAAGACTAATACAATCTGGTTAATATGTAATTACAGTATGTAATTTTTTTATGGTATTGCTGTCTCAAGCCATTTATGATTTGCTAGCTGTAAGGCTGTGTATGGATGACACTTCACTTTTAATGAAATATGTCTTTGTGCCAGGATAGCACTATAAATGACATGTATAGATTTTACTCAACAGGTTATATAAGCATGTACATAGTGCTTGTTTTCTTTGTGCATACCCACTGTACTGCTGCAGTTCAATGCTGCTTTCAGTAAAGTATATTTCATGTTAACATATGTCAAATTAGAATCTGTCTCCCAGTAGTACATTACCTTATTTTGGGCCAGAAAGTTGTGGATTGAAGTTGTTGTTTATTTGTGGTCTGTGTAGGATCGCAAATATCTATATTAAATTGAGTGGATCCTGCATGCCAGTAAATAGGCCGTTGAAGCTCCGACACAGATACTGTGTGGTTTGAATAATAGCACTGCTTGAGTAATGGCTTATATTGTGTACGCTATCAGTAGTTTTGGCCACTTTTTGACCAAATTGCGACTTGGTCTTATAATATCTACAAAACGTAACCACTGCTGAAACAGCAAATTACCCAGACCAGGTTTTGAACATCAATACTAATTGAAATTAATTTTCAGTTCACTGATTACATTTTTTAAACACCAGTTCGTTGTAAGCCCAGTATTATTTTATTACATGTTAGAGTAAATCACTTTTTGTTGCACGTGCTTCCTCGTAATCCGCAGCATGAGTGGCCTTTCACCCATACAGTATACCCACCTGACAGACATGCACTTATCCGTCCTGCCTCTAGTCAAGCAATGGTGCAGTGCCAATGAGTACGGGACAATGCTGGTGAAAGGCGTGGCCATGTTCCCCTCAAATATGAGCTATAGTTATAAAACTATCCTTCACCCTCACAATCCCATTATTAATATTAAGGAGAAACACAATGAACCTTATTATAAAAACGTTTCTTTTGTAAACATTTTCCGAATTTGATTAGGAATTTAGATTAAAATGAAATAAAAATTGGAGATCCAAAATAAAAAATTGTTTGAAAGCTGCATTTCAGCGTACGCACAGTAACCGAAACGAAAAAATGTAGACTAAAGTAAAGATCTATTTATTACAAATCTACTGTGAATGTGATTTTCTGGTTTGAAACGGAGTCATGTCTATAATCTGGTGTGCAAATGTTTTTAACGTGTATTTGATTTAAACAATGTATTTACATCAATATAATGATTTGTATTCAACTAAGGATAATATACTTTCTATTTCGACTGTATTGTCTGATCATTTACTCTGTAGCGTTAAGGAGAGAGAGAGGTGACCGTTTTTTGCAGTTTTCTTCAACCAGGTCAGGTGAACTCACATGCTTTTTTCATTCTTCGAGGTGTGAGACGTGTTTTTGTAATCATCGTGCTAAAGCAAATAGTCCCAGAAACACATACATGATGGTGGCAGTGTGCGCCATGACCCTGTGCTCAGTCATTTTTATGATGCAAATCCTATTACATTTTTTAAATATTTGTGTATTTTGAAGATACATTTATAAAACTAATTTCATATGATGACTAAGAGTTTGTTGAGACAAAAATTGCCATTGATGCCAATAGGGCCGTGCAGAATTTAAGCATTAGAAACTAAGTGAGATAATTAGACATATTCGTGAAATTAAGTTTTGCTTTTAATTTGACTTAATGTGTTAAAATTGGGGCATTTTGTGTTTTTGGTTAAATATTTCAACATGCTCTGAGAGAGGGGTAACGTCCATGTGAAACATTGACTTATAGGCTAAACAAATAGACTATAGTTGTATAGTCTGCCCCATCTGGTGACGAAACATTCAAGTTCAACTTGTTTTTCGTAAAATAAGCATTCAGACTGCATGCGTAGACAAACAAATTCTATAAAAGCCAGATCTCACAATTCCACTTTACAAGTAAGTCAGTCTCATCGTGGAGACGTGGTGCGCAACTGCGTGACTAAATCTATAGCTACACCACATCGCCAGGCCAGCATCACATAGACAGCATTTTCATACAAGTAGCCCAAGTTACACTGTTAACTTTAAGCATTTTTTTTATTTTTTGACATGAAGACTTTTTCTATTTTACTTTTATGGACTTGTGTTTTGGTTCATTTATGCAGTGGGCAGCAGAGTTTACGCGCGCGTTTGGGTCCATGGAGACAGAGAATCCAATGGGAGAACAACGGCCGGGTGTACAGTTTACTCAGCACCGGATCTGAATATACCTCTCCGGCACAGGAAAGGACACATCCTGCTCGGCTCCACCTGACCACCAGAAATAATTCGAACAGACATAATTCATCGGCTAGGGTAAATAGATCTAGAACCAACGGATTAGACCTAGATAATGCTAATAGAGAATTGGATCAACACCAAGCATCCCCTGCACGCAATGTGCGCGTTGAGTCAAACGCCTCGCTGCTTGGATCGGATATTGGCGAGTACCTTCTGGCCACAAGCCCCTTTGAAAGAAGCGCAACCAGGACGCAACCGCCTCTCACATCCACCAGGGAAACCGTGCTTTTGGCGCATTCCCGTTCCCAAGTAGGCGCCGGCACCACTTCTAACAGCACTTTTCCAGAGTCTGTCCAGGAGTTTTCAGGCGGTGGGATCCCGAAAGGAGGACGAAACCATAATCATTCATTGACCAGCTTGCTGGTACGGAGACCGGCTACTGCGTCCTCGGTTAGGAGCGAGCACAACACGCACGGAAGACCAGAACTGTCAACCCAGCGTCCCGCATCTGGGTACATGAACACTACTGGCCATGCAGGTAACAGACGAGGTTCCCAGCGTACTGCCACAGAAGCAGGAGAGTCCATATCCGTAACCAGACGCCTATCAGTACCCGAATTAAATGCGCTCTCCGACAACGGCGTGGAGGCGCCTGGCACACACTCCCAGCCCCAGCAAGAAATGAGAGCTGGAAGAAATACAGCAATAGGTGATGAAATGCCTGACCCGAACAAAAACCACCAAAATTCAGTTTTTTACAACATGTACCAATCGAGCAGTGGAAGCAGAGCACCCGTGCGTAATCCACCGGGAACCGGTTATGGTACCAGATTATTTGATAATGGTAAGATTGACAGTGATTAAACAGCAATACCGTATTACTACACACATTTAATTATGCAGATTTTTTTCAAATAAATTCAATCCAATGCATAGTATCTAACCAAAAACGAATATTCTTTGTAATAATAGAAATGTGGTAGAACATCAGACACACGTTTATGAATGCAGCATTGATGTATGGATTGGGACTCTTATTCCCCAGGTCTCCCAGACCTAGTTCCGGATCCCTACTACATCCAAGCTGCTTCCTATATCCAACGGGTACAGATGTATGCCCTGAGATGTGCTGCAGAGGAAAACTGTCTGTCACAGTATGAAGTTTTTTATTTTTATTATTGACAATGCATTTCCATGTGTAAGATAAATTGCACCAAAAGATGATCATGGACATTATCAATAACAGGTTTTTACATATCGATAAGCCTCTGTGGAATGTGCTGGAACATCCTGTTCGATCCACTGCAACTCCACCTCACGACATACAGAACTTGAAGAATCTGCTGCTAATGTCTTGTTGCCAGATACCACAGGTCACTTTCAGGGTTCTTGTAGAGTCCATGCGGGTTGGTGCTATTTTGGCAGCACGTGGAGGACCAACAGCATATTAGACAGGTGGTCATAATGTTTTGGTATATTTGGCATGATAAATGTTTGTTTGATGAGTGTTAGACCATGTCAGACAGGTGGCGTCAACAAGACTTCCTTGAAACTGGGCCATTTGGGAGTAACAGTTGAGTGACAGAGCACCAAACAACCTGGCAGCCAACCTTATTTTCTTGCTCCGTCTCTGCCAAGTAAAATAAACTCCATAGTAAAATGCTGTGGATTGCTGAGGTGAATATTATACTGTTTGGAGGACACCTCAAGCCTCTACCGGAGCATCTTCTAACGTACAACACGTGAACGTCCGCTAACCTTTTGTTTATGTGCGGTCAAATCACATTCTCAAGAACAACCACCGATTGTATACTCTATCTGTATATCTACTCCCTAAGGTCAGCATATCGTCCGGGCGTCCGCGATATCGACTACAGGACTCTGCTGAGGTTTCCCCAGAAGGTGAAGAATCAGGGGTCAGCTGACTTCCTCCCAGTCAAACCCAGACACCAGTGGGAATGGCACAGCTGCCACCGGCACTACCACAGCATGGAGGCCTTCAGTAACTACGACGTGCTGGATGTGGCCACGGGCCGGAAGGTGGCGGAGGGACACAAGGCCAGCTTTTGCCTGGAGGACACCAACTGTGACCCCGGAGTCCGCCGCCGCTTCGCGTGCACAGCGCACACACAGGTTTGGATGTTTCAATCGATCAGTCAGGCAGCTTGTATGTTTTTATTTTGTCACGTTCACAATTACGTGTGTGTGTGTGTGTTACAGGGATTGGGACCGGGATGCTACGATGTCTACAATGCTAACATCGACTGCCAGTGGATTGACATCACAGACGTTCTGCCCGGAAACTATATTCTCAAGGTGAACACAGTCACGGTGAACAGATAAATACTCATATATTGCACTGGCCTGCTACGGTTGTCCAAACCTAATGTGAAACTAGCAACGTGTAACTGTTGTCTTGTGATATGCTCCAGGTCACAGTTAATCCCACAATGCAAGTGCAAGAGTCCGATTACTCCAACAACATAGTTAGATGCGACATCCGGTACACAGGAACGTATATTCACACCAGCAACTGTAGGATAACTGGGTAAGTCAGAGAGAATTTGGCTGGGATTCGTTCAAACTTTTATACAGTATGCAAGATCTGTCTCTTTGTTATTTGGACGATCGTAAAAAAAGAACACAAAAAAAATACTGCAATGTGAGTTTGTCTGAACTGAGACCTTTCTGTATTCAATTTTTGTACACATTGCATTTCTGGCACTGAAAAATATGTGTTTATTTATCATTTGTTTTTGTCTTTGCTTCTGCAGAAGTTGACCCTAACTATCTCTGAGGGAGATGGACACGTTTCAAATACACTTATTATTGTTGATAGTCAATAACAATTAATCCACAATAGTGACATGTATAGATTGCAAAACCGTACACCTGCTTTTCCTTAAGCTTTTCTGGCTGTTTGGCACAATCCGATGCAGACATTCTTAAATGTGAGCTAAGATATACTTGGATGCAGTAAGTCTGGAATGAATTATTCTCTCTGTAATAAAGAAATGTGTTTTCCTGTATATGTGCAGTGTTATGTGTCAATACGTTATTATGGCGCTGTGCAATCCCAGACAAAACAAAGTCCATCAAGGCTATTTTATATCCATGTTTAAGTTGAATACATGTCCTAGATTCCTGCTTATTCTGAGAAGGGAAATTGTTCCATAGGATCCTTTAGGTGAACCCTTGTAGTTAACCAGTAACAGACCTTAACGTTTTTCACTTATCGAAAGGAGACACAGTGTGTATTGTATTTATGACATTATATGAACCATGTATGGATAACAGATTGTATGTTTTTTCCGTCATTGTATAGGTACTCTCTGCTAAACTGTCTAACAGTGTGTAACAATGTAACATGATTTTGTTTTCTCTTGTTTAATTCATAATCACAATAAGATGCAGTGTATTCTCAGAGAAGTTGTTAAATTGTTGAGTTTTTGTCAAATACATTTTTGTATTCAATTACACCACCTGAAGTGGCGATTTCTTGAGATATTTTTGGTTGATTCCAAAGACAGCCTATATACAGCCTTGAATCATGCTGAGCTCAAACCTAGAGAAATTAAATTATTAAACACTACAGAGCTTGCCTCACAGCAAGGTATAAAATTATCAAAATTAGCTCATTATGTGTCTTGAAGAGGGAAATAAAAATGAGATGACTGCATGTGCTTTGCCAAGTTCTTCTCCAGCAAGTCATTAAACTGTCTGAGTTTACATTCAGCCTCAGTGTTAACTTCTGTCCTATGGCCCCTGTTCAGGAATACTTTTTAATGACAGCAGTTTGGGTACACAGTATTGCATGTTGTTGTAGGTAAGTACTGTGTCACAGTAGAGACTGTTTTTTTTAATTTATACTAAAAGAACAAGCAAAATGTAAAGTACCACAAATACATTGCCTCATGTCTTTAAAATGTCAATGAACCACCACAAGGAACTATAAGGGCCTCTGTTGTAGAAATATAAAGGCTGATGTCAAACAGGTTAATGTAATGGCTTTGCAGCTGCCTAACTTGCATTGTGAACAAAAACTGAACACATCCCCTGTCAGGACTTGATAAAAGGAGATGTATGACTTTATCCCCGGAAGAGACCCTTATATGAACAATAAACTTTTTTGTAACATGCCACCGTTCAAAACACACACACATTTAGGCAGTGTTATACCCACTGGGTTCATACGGAAACTTGCTTGCTTTTTCAAGTGGCAGGGGCGTGTTGCATTAGAGAAGACACACAGATTTGTTATTGAACTAAAACAGGAACACTCTGGTTTGGAAATACCATAATTATTCGTTTTTGTAAGCTATAAAGGTGACTGTGGTCTATTGAATGTGGACACACAGTCTGCTCTTTTCTACGGCATTCATTCTCCATGGCACTTCCATTCATCATCACCACATGTAGCTCAGACAAAGATCACCACGTTAGACATTTTTCATGCTCAGCACCCGACAGAGGGTGGCATTCTATTGAGGAAGAGGAATTGTATGGGCGAGGGCATATAAACACGATATAAATAAATCAACACAGATCAATGCAGATCCAGAAATACATAAGTCAACTGCTATATATATTGTGTTATTTCCTAGTCCATAGAACCAGGTCAACGTGATTCATACCTTTAAACATCATGAGATTCTTTTAAATGTGTGATCTTACAGTGCCTGTATATGAATCATAATACAATCAGATATTATTATGTTAAAGTAAAGAATAGTAGAATAAACTTTATTGTCATCGAACAGTACAAGAAATGTACAAAGAAATGCAGTTTACATCCAACCATTTCAGGACCATATCAGACCAAACTCTAGGTAACGCAAAAGCCTCAGTCAGTATCCTTCGGAAATGTGGTGTAATTGAATACCGAAACAAATGACAAGAGAGGAATGAGAAAACAGTTGTATTCGCTTCAAGATATAACAAAACGTTTTTTTCTGGAATTCCATCATCACTTATATTGTTTTTGTTTCCTTATGACGACAAGAGGCACAGTGAGGATCTTTGATGATCATAGAGATGGAAAGAAAACTGGGGTTAGAGATCATGTACAATAATTATGTTCTTTAAGATTATTTGTCTAAACTATGTGACAAAACTGAAAGCAACAGGGGTAAGATATTGAAAGTTCTAAAAACCAGCATAGATGGTAAAGTCCAACGCATTTGTTTACATTAAAATGTACAAAAGCATTACATAATTTTAAAGCACCATCAAATGTCTCAAACACAGGTACTCTATAATTATATATATATTAAGTTTCACTTTTTGAATGAAATTACTGAAATAAATCAACTTTTTCATGATATTCTAATTATGTGACCAGCACCTGTAAAGTAACACAGCACAATAATCAAAATCACAAACCAAAAACGTGAAACAGCACCATCTATCGCGTCAGATGTTCACGCTGGAATACGTTGACTCACATTTAAGTACTCTAGCCAGCTCTATGTATTCTGGCCATCTCTCCTATTCGTGTTATTCCAAGCACATTAGCAGCAGACCAAAATGGCCCTTAATAATTTGCCCTTGTTTGTTTTTGTGTTTTTGACGTCAGCCCTTTCTCTTGCCAGTGCGGATGACCGAACAAAAACCGTGGAATTCAACGTGAAACCCGGTGGAGTGGTGCACTCGTTCTCTGAGAAAATGGTAAGTAATGGGTGAAATGCTAAGTTATTAGCTAGCGGATCTGTCGGAGCTATACATATAGCCACAGTGTTCAGTTTGCAAACAATTGACTAGGCAAAAAATACGTCGACTTATAAGTCGTATAATTTAAATTATATGACTACAAACGTGCATACAGATCTACTGTACTGTTTCTTGTAACTGAAAAGGGTCGGTCAGCATGGCAGCTTTCCGTGTTCCGCGCAAGTTGAGTAAAATGCATTGCTGGTCAAATATTCAAGTACAATTTTATTCGTTTATTTAAATAATAACAACACATATGAGACCATCACTTACAAATAACATGATTTTGAAAAAGATCCTGTGGGCGCATTGTAATGAGAAAACGACCTCTGATACGCCGACACGTCAGTACCTGGGTGCCACAAGGAGGCTGTTCATTGGTCTAGAATAAAGCTACACGACAATCAATGGTAGATCACAAATATACTGGTTGGTAGTAACTAGTTTATGTGAAAACAAAGTGACAAATATAGTTTAGAGATTTTTTGCATGTAATATTGAAAGTTTAATAATCTGTATATTAAATGACCGATAATCCTTTTTGACTCCCACACAACCAAATCGATCTTGGAGAATGCTATGCTTCTATAATGTATTTTACTTTCACAGAAAGAATATGAGTGTTCATTCACTTATGCATCACAAGGGGGAACTAATGAGGTAAGTTCTCTCCTGGTTTTGATTAGTTTGTTAATTTCAACTGATTCATAGGTTTCTATTTCGCAGTATAAAACAAATTCCCTTAGTAGAAAAAGTACACTTCTACCGTATTCATACTATGAACACACATTTAGAAAACATATAAAAGTGGTATTCTCATTACATCTTTTGATGTGTTTAACAGCAATGGTTGATGAGTGTGGGTCTGAGCGATGATGATGCTTTGTTTTCCTGCTCGGTGTGGAGGTAAGCCCTGCTGTGAGGTTATAATAAACATCAGGGTACGGACATATTCATTTACACGGAATTACTTATTCTGTTAAGTCTTGCCTGATGGTCATTCACCTGCGATTTGTCAGTACAATCAGTTCTAGTTTTCCCATGTGGCCCTTGTCTAAAACAAACTAATAGCAGAAGTCTCAAGTGACAAAGTCTGTCTTCTTATATTCTCTCTCCCGTTTTCATGACAGACCTCAGGGGAAGTCCTACCTGTTTTTCACACAGTTTAAAGCAGAGCTAAAAGGAGCCAAGATTGAATATGCTAGCGCATTTGTAAGTATCAAATTTGTCATTGTGTATGTATTTCTACATTACAATGTGTGATACTATATTATTTGTCTTGACATATTAATGTCAGAAGTATCAAATTTGTTATCTGGCCTGTATTTCTACATTACAATGTGCAATCCTATATTATTTGTCTTGACATTAATGTCAGCATTATCCACCTTTACCTGTTTTCCCTACTAGTCTAGTGGTTTAAAATGCACCATTGTCTCAGTGAACTGCATATCCCCATGGAAACCTGTTCCTGTGTGTGCCGACACATTTAATAATTACGGTCTTGGTTCATCCTATTTACCTGAGAAATACATCAAGGTTTTATGATGATCATAAAAAAGATTATTGACAAACATTAATTGGTTTATAAATTAAGGTATATTTCAGTCAGAGCACATTGTTGGTCTTCTGGTCTGAGCGTTCATTCTTCTCTGAAATTAATGCTGCCACGTTCAGAGTACCTTCAATGCAATTGTCTCATACTAGTCAATGCGCGTTTAGGTTGCTCACAGATCTATGGCAACAATTTCTAAATCGTTTTTTGTTGTCGGTGTGACCCAACCATCATGAGCTTTTAAAACCTGTCCGATCTACTAAGTGAACTACAAACATATCTGTAGACATGACCCAGTTTCTTCGCCACAGTTCTACTAAAATCACTGGTGACCTACAAGAGGGTTGCCAAACTTCATGGACGAAGAGAAGTGGTGTTCCGATGAGTCTGTCAGGGAAGGAGGCTTTGTACATGGCAGCACGCACACACACACACACACACACACACACGCACACACACACACACCCACCCACACCCCGGCACCCTGCAGAGCTCAGTTTGATCAGTCTCCCGCACAAGGACAAAGTCCCAGACTGAAGCTGTCATTGTAACAGCACTCTTCAACCTCTCCCCCTGCCGGCACTGTGGAAGGAGAGGGAGAAAACAAGTTGTTATAAAAATAACCACTCCTGAGAAGGGAAGCACGTCCTCGACCTTGTCACTCAACTCTCCCGGACAGAGTTTTTCTTCCTTTTTGTATCTTTAGTTTACCCTTGTATCTCTTTGTTTTTGTTGTCTCTTTTGTCGTCAATCCGCTTCTCATCTCTCCCTGATATTGTCTCGTCAGTCGCAGACTGCGGCAGGAGGACAGAGGGATGTGACTTTGAAGGAAGATGAATTCACTGTGGGAGATTCTACAGGTGACTTGACATGTCGGCTTGCTGCTGATCTAATGCTCTCATACTAACAAATAGCTTATAATTTATATGTCACCAATGAAGTGGAATTGATGCTAGTTCTATCCTTTGATGTTTTCAACAAAGTGCCATAGTGCCACCATAGCTGTGATTTAGGGAGACGTGATGACTTTATCTACACAAATATAACATTCTGCTACTGAATGTTCGTTTTGGTTCTGATTGTTGATTTAGTCATTTCCTATTCTCCCCCCCCCCACCAGTGACCCACAATGAGGGGAAGTTCCGCGCTGAGCTCTCCAAACTGACTGTGATTGGCCGGACACGACATGACGAGCTCTGATTGGTCGGAAAGTTTTATGACCGCTGTGATGTCGCCCAAATGTGACATCAAGGCGAGCTCTTGGGGCAGGCCATTGTGCTCTACTGTTTCACCACAGTGGCCAATAAGGGACTGCAATCAAACACAACGGGCACCACAGTGATGTGGAAGAGCCTGAGAACGTGGTGGTCTACAACTCTACTGTTGAATTAATCTTGTCATTTGTTAATGAGAAATGTGGCCTACGTGGGGAAAGTCATTAGGTTCAATACTGTATGGGAATGTATGTGGGGATATCTGATCTCAGCTGATGTCCAGATCAGACTATTTATTCAAGTCTTATGCTAAGCCAGGGAAATGTGAGTGATATGATGTTTTCATTGTGCATCCACAAATGCATTCATGTTTCTAAGGGGCTGCTTCTCCAAGAAAGCTAGTGGTTTAATACAGAGAGATTAGTGGATCTTTTTTTTATCCAAATAGAGCACCTGGTACGGACAAACCAGTCAACATTTAATGTAAATTCTTCCCATCTTGTCAGTGACATTTTTAATGAGGTGGGGCTTTATACAGGTGCTGATTGGACCCTGTTGGGATTCTAGATGCAGTTTCATGATAGGGGACAGTGGGCTTGTCTGCACGTACCATATCCCTTTAGGCTCTTCCCTGTGTGTCTGGAGTCATCCCTCCCTCTGCGTCGTCCTTAAGTGTCTTGTTTCTCACCATTGAGTGTCCCTCGGCTTCCAACAGGAAACGCCACAAGGCACTAACAGGCATCGAGAGAGAGAGAGAGAGAGAGAGACAGAAACGGAAGGTTTCATTTTCTTCCCCTTCTGATTCACAATGTGCAACCAATGCTCCAATAAAAGTAATTATTTCTGCAAATGCGGAACGTGTGTTGATTGACCGGACTGGGTATCCTGGATTACTTTCATATTTGTTTTGGTGCTAATTTCATGCTTTTGTTTCCTGTGAATAGTTCACACTTATACTATCCAGTAACATGTAGAGGAAATTCAGCATGCATTATGTTTTTTGACACAACAAATGTGTTTTTACATCAAAGTATTGACAAATGGTTTTACTACTAACTACAATGACTCCTTTATTGGCATGAAGTGCAATGACTGGAGGACTATGATATTGCATGCGTGCAAAGACCAGAGATTTCCAATTACTGCACTTATACTTGTTCGCATTGGTTGACCAAAACAAATCATTATGCTGGAAAAAGAATCGAACACATTCTGTCCACATGTTCATCTGTCTTTTCGTTTTGTTCGTTCCTTCTTCTAAAACTAAAAATGTAAGTACTGTTGCTACTAGTCCAGTAACTTTTTACTTGTAACGTTTGTGCCTCTCAACGTGTGTAGCTTGAGTCCACAATGCCAACGTTGTTTAAAACTGTTGGCATAATCACCAAGATCCCTGATTTAAACCAGATTTCCTCTCCCAATGCTTCTGCTGAGGTTGTACTTGTTAAGTCCACTAGGGGGCATAAACCGATATATGACATGATGCATTTTGATTGACTTAACTGTGGACACGATACAAGTGAGTCATCGCTCTCTAGTTAATGCTTGACTGACTGACATATTCAGGGAGCAGATGGAGCTTGTGTGAAGTCTAAGGCCAGGCTAGAGGCAGCGTAAATGTGAATGCATTTGAACGCTAATGCAAATACTTAGCTGTGTCTGTTCTTTTTCTGGCACAAATTCAAGCACTGGTTGACCCAAGTCAGCCAAGATGGGACGCCAAAGAGACACACTCGTTTCCTGTTTCGTGTCAGTCTGAAATTCTGCATCAAGCCAAACTGCTGCCGTTTCTTATCCTCCAGTCAGGATTCAAGCAGAAAGGGGATGCAGGATGTGAGCAAAACAAAGCAGATCTTTGCTGACGCACTGTTTACTTACCCCGAGATGCTTCCCGTCACCTTGGTAACATAGTTTCTGCTGTGGAGCAAGTTTGAAAGCTTTAAATCATCGTTCTGCTCCTGCAGCTCTGTGGTTCTGCCCTTCCGCTCTCCTTCCTGTCACACCGTGGTCGAGAGCAGTCTTCTCTTCACAGGGTACGGGGGAGCTGTCCGGAGGTCCTTCGCCTTATTAGCCTCCCGATCAAAGTGTCTGTTGTGGGGGTAAGGAGGAGGTTTGCGGCCCCTAGACCCAGGAACTCTCCCAGGGCCCTGTTGAGCCGACTGACCCGTGGTTAGCCCTGGAGATATAGCAGGTGCCACCACTTCACCTCGGCTCCGGGTCTCACGGTCTCTGGGTGTGTTGACAGGGAGGTCCCGCGTGTGTGGCTCTGTGTGGGTTTCTACGGTGACAGATGGTTCAGGGGCCGAGGGGTGAGGGGTGCTTCTGTTTGGGGAAAGCCCAAGGTTGTGATAGAGAGCAGCCGTGAAGTTTGGGTTTTTGCGACCAAGCTGACTTGTTGTGTTGGGGGAAGACATAGTGAAGTGTGGGAAATGTGGACTCTTGGTCTTCACTGAGATGTCATGGTTGTTAGGGTGATGTGGGTCGGTACTGAGGGACGACACTCCAGGAGTATCTGGGCAAATGGAGCTACCCTTACTAGGACTTGGTTGATGGGGACGGCAGATAGGGTTGCGTGGCTGTGGTAAATCAGTCCTGATGTGGGAGGACAGAGCTGCAGCCCGGAGCCGAGAATCCTGTCCACCGGGCCTCTGGCGTTCGCTCCCCATGGCCACTCCACTGGAGCTGGACGTGGAGCCGCTGTCACTGGGCATGCTTGGACTAGCCTCCCCTTCGCTC
Source organism: Dallia pectoralis (assembly GCA_029465975.1). Classification (NCBI taxonomy): domain Eukaryota; kingdom Metazoa; phylum Chordata; class Actinopteri; order Esociformes; family Umbridae; genus Dallia; species Dallia pectoralis. Next base: position 7,238,084 of record CM055751.1, read on the forward strand.
AGGTCAATGGACAAGGTCAGTAACTCAATCTGCTGTACCACCTGGGAGAGGGATCAGGAATCACGGTCACAAGTGGGTTGAAACGGGGGGTGAGAGAACATTTGATCTGACCTTGGCCGCGTGTGTGCGGGTGAATGTGTGTGTGTGGTCGTGCTGTTGCTCGACATTACATTCCTCTGTTAACTACCCGAGCCGGTCCATAAGCCATCTGGATGAGATTTCCCCCGCACCACTACAACAGCATCACTGGACATTACTCCGTTTATCCAACACTCTACCTCTATTTTAGCCCCCCACTGAGGCTGCAATAATGCAGGGCTCCCCACCTGACACGGCAGGAGCGCCCCACAGTACTGCAGCCGGATACTGCGTGACTGAAGCCGATTTACAAGTCAATTTTATGGGATGAGAGTGTAAGACGGGGCTCAGACATTCCCGTAAATGGATTAAATAGTTCCAGCTGCTCCGGTCAGCATCTGGCGGTGGAGGGACTGCTAGGGGGAGATGCCAGTGCCGAGCCTTACCATCATACGTTAGGTAAATGGAGCATAGCAAAATACTCCTTTGTCCATTTAAAAAGGCTGTAAAGCCTTTACTGGCATTTCACAGATAAGACTGTCACTTGTACACTCTGAAAGCAGTTATGCCGGGTTTAACAATACATATCAACGCCTGTAAAAGTGACGACAATTGTGTTGGGACTGCAATATTGCTCTTTCTGTGAAGTGCCAAAATAGCCCACTTCACATCTGATTTACAATCCCTGGGGTGATAATTTGTTTGTATGAATATCAAAGGAACATCAAAGAACCTAGCTGAAAAATGTCAGAGGCGATGTGACAACACAACGGTTTCTCACTCTCATTAAGGGATAACTTAAATTTTTTTAATATCTGAAATATATAGGCAAACACAAACATATTCACCTCTTTCATCTCCTGATGGACATCCTTCAGGCCTCCTAGCACCTCCTCCAGGTTCTTCACTACTCGTTGAATCTGATCTCGGACCTCCTTCTGGTGGCTTCTTTTTGACCCAGTCCGGCCTGACCCTCTTCTTGGGCCTAGGTTGGCGCTGTGGGGACTGGTTCGTATGTCCTCTCGGGTAGGATGGGACTTACTGGGACTCTGCTGGGATTTTACTGTGGAACCTTTCATATTTTTCTGAAGAATCTCTCTGGAGAAGATGATCTCATGTAGACAGCTGGGTACAGTGCATCCCTCCGCTGGTCTTGTCAAATATGTCTTGTCTAGTCTGGTCTCTGGGCCACTTTCCAGTCTAGTCATGTCTCTATGGCTGTTTCGTTTTTTCTCCTTCCTGGAACCCAACGTGGAGCTGAAACTTTGGTGTCTGGGTAGGTCTTGTGTGACTGTTGCTGAGTCCATTACGTTGACTGCAGAAAGGTCTCTCTGACAGGTCTGTCTGGAATGGTTCCAAAGTTGGTCTTCCGAACAAGCAGGCACTTCACAGCCGCCTTGACCTTTGAACCGTGTCGGCGACGCGGGGGCAAGGGCGGTGGCCGTCAAGTATTTCCTGACTGAGGGGTGTGGTAAAGTCTGCCAGTGTTTCCCAACAAAGGAGCTTTCTGTGCAGTGGTTCGTTCCAGACGGGGTTTGTCTCGGGCCGAGCTCCGGTGACAGGCCCTGGCCCCACCTGGAGGGGCGGCCATCTTTGCTGCTCAAATCAGACTGCACATAGAAAGAGGCAAAGCGCAGCCTCCTAGCCTCAAGTCCCAGTCCGTTTAAGTGGGGACCGGTCCTGTCCAGTTCGTGTATGTCGTGCGTGGTCTCTTGCGATGTAACGCCTACCTCTTTCAATCTGTTGGAATATGTGCGGTTGGCGCCGGCCCGTGGGCACTGCCCGTTGAGTCCCACGTCGCTGTGGTGGGCCCTGTGTCCACTGTGAAGCCAGAGGTTGAGATTAGGGTTGCTGTGCTGAAGAACTCGGTGCTTCCCAGGCGCTGAGGTGTCTGAGAACATGACGGAAACTATCCGGCCGGTAGAGAGGAACTCCCTATAGAAAAAGCTTTTCCGGCAGCTTCCGGGACTTGCCATTCAAGTGGAATTTTTTTCTCATTGACTTCTCCCTCCCGCTCTTTCCCTCGCTCTTGAAAACTTTCTTCCGCTTGTTTCTCCTCAGACACCCACCCACTCCTGCCGCTTCCTGCTTCTGACTGTATATCCCTTTGTTTTTTCTCCCACTCCTCCCAGTCTGTGCCAGTCCTCTACCCGTGTTGCACGCTGAAGTCTTCTCTACGTCACACCGTTGGCCTCTCGGCTGCTCAGGGCCTCTCTGTCTTCCTCTTGCTCGATCTTCCTCCCTGCATCGCTGGCTCAGTTGCTGTGGCACGCTTCCTGTCTCTCCCCTTCTCTCTCCCTGGCTCTCTCGCGCGCTCACTCATTCCCCCTCCCGCCCACTCTGCGCCGTCTCCCCTTCTCGCTCTTTCTTCCACCCACTCTTTCTCAGTGCCGTACCTCCCTCTCCCCCCGTACCTCTCTCTCTCCCTCCCTCTCTCTGTGTATCTGTCTATCTCCTTAACCCGCTTGTGGAGGGAGACTAGTGGAACTTCAATCAAGATTCCTGTTTTTTAATCCCTGGTAGATGCTGTGTATCCACGTGAGCCTGCCTCCGCCTCTCATCTGATTACTCCTGTTCTGGCTCAGCAGTCCACAATTAAACACAGCTCTGGATTCCAGAAGGGGCCAGAGGAGGACGAGGCGGTGGGGTGGGAGGGCGGGTTACAACACTGCACTCACAGCTCAAAGCAGTTAGTTACATGGGCGTTAAACCCCTGACCAGGTACATGTGTTCACCCCGCTCCCCCAGCCCCTTCATTTCACCACTGCCACCAATAGAGCCCAGGCGCCTCTTGTTGTTTTATGTTATTTTCTGCTTCCCTGACTTCTATTTGTTCCAATTACGCAGTGGCAGCAGCCTTTCGCGGCTTGATTCAAATCCCATCCTGGCTCGGCAACTGTCAGGATTAGATGCGATGTGTCTGACGAGCCCGGAGATGCCGTCTAGGTGTCTTGTTTATTCCCGGTTTCGACTCTCCCCTTGGCGAACACAGACACTGGCTGTCACTGGGGAAGTTTCAGCGTTTGCCCGCCGCACGCTTAATCTGCAGGACAAATGACTCCCGAGGAATCCCCCTCAGAGGCAATAGGAAAATGAGTAGAGAAATAACGTGGCCGTGACACTCATATTCATCTATATACGTGTACTCATTGATACATGGCGCTGGTGTGTGTGTGTGTGTGTGTGTGTGTGTTTAGGGTGGGGGGGGGTCGTGTAATCCCCATTCTAGGGTAAGAAGATTCCTGCATGTGCTCAGCTGAGCACTACTTTGCAGATAACAAATAACGCAGCAGAAAGTAATAGAGGGGGCCGTATTAATCCATCTGAAGCTTTACTTGAACATGACGTACGCACACACCCATGCCCCAGCTGTTCCCAATGACTGTGTCCTTTGTTTTCTCGGTGAACACCTCTGCTATAGAACCACCGCGTTCCTCGTCTTTTTTTCCACGCTCACACCCTGTCTCTCGACCGGATTGTAGGGCTCTTATGTGTCGGACTTTAGCAGTCATGGAGCTACTTTTGATTAAAACTCTCCGCTTTCAACCAATCACCCACCCGCTGTGTGCGTGCCATTAATAACGTCCGGGATGCGAAATGTAAAATGGTGGCTCATTTCAAAGTCAATGTGGAATAATAAGTGCCTGTCACTGGTGTTCGTCTAACAGCGGTGGACGTGCGACGGGGCCCCAGTTAGAGACCTTCACTCACTCCATCCATTACATTATGGTAATGTGTGCTCATTGAGAGCCACTGTAAGCGTACAGGTATGAAAAACGTAACAGGAGCCGCAGAAGACAGTCCACGCATCCGGGCTGAGCCCGTGTCTCAGTTAACACAGGACAAAGAGATAAGAGCATTAAGACGGAAGCGTTACATAATAAGTGTTTGGTGGAGATTCTGATTTTGAACGGGGAAAAAAAAGATATGCTAACTGACTCAACTCCCTCAATTGTCGTTAAAGTACTGCCAGTCCTTGGCGCGGTGTCCAGCTTGAGGTCGTGCCATTGTGTAGTAGGGGAACATGTTTCATTCAGGTCGTGTTCAATCTTTAACATTGTATCCCTTATTGAAATCTTCTAGCTTTTATTTTATATTTATTTGAAATATCAAGTCAGTCAGGTGCACACAGAGGATTCACTCGAGCATGAGGAAGAGACAGGGCGTTTGAAAGACTCCCAAGTCTCAGGTATCTTTCCTAGGTTTTCTTGCCGGAGGGAAGAGCCTCTTCAAGCATACGGAATGAGGCTACTAGCTCTGGATGTGAAGGGAATACAAAAGAAAAACAAATATAGCATTTTTCAAACCCTGGATCTACTTACAATAAAACGTACGCATTAAGTTTTAAGCGTGGATTCATTCAGACCCACCTTTACACCATTTATTGTAATGACTCATCCCGCGCCGCCGCTTGTAGTTTTGAAAGACGTGAGCGTTCAACTGTGAGTTTATCGTCTGGTACTTGTGCGTTCATACAGGACCCTATACAATTATCAGAGTTAATTTCACCATTGGACAAAGAGAGTTTTCCTTAATACGGCAATGTGGATTTGATAAAATAAACCTTCACATTTTCAGTGTAATTTCCTTTTTAAAACCACATATTGAGGTCGTTAATTAAGATGCCAAAGTCTGTCCGGTGTTTAAATAATAAGATATAAAGTAGTATAGCCGGATTAAATGGAAGTGGAATGAACTGTCGACCTGTATCTTCAAAGGCCAGCGATGGTAAGCGACATAAATGAACATGTTCAGTAATAACCACCGGGTTAACAACCAGTCTGGAAGTTTCATTTGCAGTTAACGCTCAAGAAAAAAATAAAGAACTTTATAAATTTGCATTGCAATTCTTTAGAAATGTGTGCGACCAAATTCATGGTTGTTTTCAATGTCTACTTCCGCTCCTACTGAGATACATTTCTATTTTTCTTTTACTGACATCTCTGATTCTGAATATGACTGGGCACTTTCCGATATCTTTCACAAACTAAACACTGTTTTATTCAAAAGCATTTAAAATGCGTGGAGTGGAAGTTCATATTGATTTGTCTTAGCAAAGTCATCATCAAAACAGCTGCATAAGATGTTAAAGTTCACAACCTGGTAAAAGAAATCTATTTCCTGAACATGATAAATAATTACAGTATTCCTATCATAGCTAAAGTAAAATACTAATTTCCGTACTATTCGCATGCTTGTGAACTTTGACCTGGTAACATCCGTTCGAAAATGAAGACATAACATCCCACACACTAGCAAAAACATCCCACACACTAACAATGTCCTGAATCCAAATGGATTGCTTAACCCAAACCTTTTTAGAGGCAAACAGATTATCTAAATTAGGTGTTCAAGCTTCAGTTGTTAAGTCGGAACTTCATCAAGGAAGGACAAACCAAACATTTATTTCAAAAAAGTAGTCTTCATTTATATATTTGTCTAGTTATGAGAAGACACAGTAAACAATAAACATATGTACAACAACCTACAAAACTTCACAATCCCATGGTTAAAATACAACTTGTCTTTTTTGTAAGCTAACGTGAAATTAATAAGGCTGATTTGGTCCAGATTTAATCCTCTGACTTTGGTTCATTCTGATTGGATAAGAGTCTTGTGAACGAGCTATAGGAGAGCTCACCCTGAGACATTTTGAGACCAGGGACAATGGCATCTTTGACATTTAAGTACAACGCTATTGCAAGTATTCTGAGACTTCAATTTTCTACTCCCGTGAGCATTAAAATCCCCCCATTCGTAGGAGAACGAAGCCGAATAAAGACACAGTCACAAAATAAACGAAGATGATCATGAAAAGAATTCAATATAAAATCTTAAAACAGTTGTTTTATTCATCAAGGCTGTCCTGATTTCCAATGTTCCTTAGGAAGGGTCCTTTTCAGGATTGCAGAGATTGCTTATCTCTCCCCTTCCTGTCTTTGGCAAAGTTGCTACCGCACAGATAATGGAGGCTACACTGACAGGGTGGTGAGAACGCACATATCCGGGAGAACACAACAGTCATTAGAAAGCTGATGCAGCACCTCACAGGTACACACTGAAAATAATAGACCAGCTCAGTCATACACAAACAGCGTGACAGGTCAACCAGCGTCTATTATTTGCTGGGTAGTTGCATATTACAATCTGAACTATTACTCATTAAAAAAACAACTTCACTCCCAAACAGGACTTGCATCAGGCTAAGTTCAGAGATCTCGGTCACAATAAATAGGCTTGGAGTGTTTGAGTGGAGTGGATGGGAAGGCTATTGCTGGCAATTAGATGGAATAATAGAAGGTATTAAGCTATTGTTTTAGTCTGGGCTCTAATCTGTAATACTCCGTCCCTGTGCTATGTGACAAACCCGCCTGGCAATGCAGAGAAAACCCGGGCCATGTCGAACACTGCTTCCCTTTCCCAGTTCTTCCAGGCATGACTATACATGGAGTCTTTTGGCTGTTCAGGGAACATTTACAACATTTCTAAGTGTTTTCTGGATGGTGGATTTAGTGCAGCAGAAGAGCTGAGCTCGTGTCAACGAGGATATACCATTTACTTCCTCGACGGTCATAGCCCCCACGAGAGAAGTTAAACACTCCTGGGTGTGATTTGATTTTAAAAAAGGAGGAAGTAGGGACAAAGTAGACTATACAGGTATTTCGATCCAAACATAGTGCAGATTTTCTTGAGATATAGAATGCACGACACACGTAAAAGCGACCATTGGTCTTACGGTCACAATAAAAAAAGTGAAATAACAGTCCTTGTTTAAAATCAACAGCCCTCCATGCTCTGACAACCACATCTCTAATGGTTGCCCTCGAGTGGGTCTAAATCTAATATAGTCCTCGCTTTGCTTTAAAAATAAATAAATAAAGCAAGCCCATTAAATTCACCGCTCACAAATTCAAAGACGACCTCAGGCTTTGTTTGGGAGAGTCATACCTTGTTGTTACCAGTGGGACAGGCTGCTCTTGGAATAGAGAAAGAGGATACATCTCCAAGGCACCAGTGTTAAGTCCCTCGTTCGCGTGAGATTGTGTTCTACATTCACTGGAGTGGTCTGCGTTTCTCCTTCAAATAGACTCGTGTCGGAGAGAAACTTTGGTTTAACCAGTCTGGAGCATCCTTCGGCGTTTTACGGTAATGTTGAAGGCACACACACACAGAAAACGAACACCAGCAGAGGTGAAATGTCAACGTACAACACAAAAACAAACCAAGTGGGCAGCCCCGCGCTGGCTGTCACAACATCAGGGGCGGCTTCAAAGGTAAAAGGGGGAGGGGTCAAAGGTTGCCCTCGTCCAGCATCTTGTTGACGGCGTCGCAGATCCTTTGAAGGTGGCCGCGGTACACCTCAGATGGCCCGTAGAGCGTCGCCAGGAAGTCACAGTCGGCGAAGTGGTTGAACACGTGGTTGACCCGCGAGTGGCTCTTGGCCGTCAGGTGACGGTTGATGGCCTGGTGAAGGAGCTCACGGCACTCGTTCAGGATGGTGCTCATCACCCTCCGGTCAAACGTGAACTCGATCTGGTGAAAGCTGACAGCCGTCATGGCCAAGGTGTGGACCTTCTTTCTGTATAAAACACAGTAGATGTCGATGTTACGGGCTTGCATTCATTAGTTGGAGAAAATGGTTCTCCTCGACTGAGGTCTTTTGTTCCATCCAAACGCAGTCACCACTATCATAATCAGAACAAGAATTAATAAATAAAATAGCTGACTATCCTTAGTCAGGACCATTATTGTAGTGTTTATACGCAGTCCTAGAGCATAATTTACCTGAAGCTCTCAACCAGCACCAGCTCTTCCCCGCTGAACTGGTTGTTGCGATAGAGGACGCCCAGTTTCACCACCATCTTGATGAGGTTCTTGATGATCTTCTGGGCCTCCTTTCGGTTGCGCGTGTACTCCTTTGTGACACGGTACAGCTCATCCAGCAACTCGCTGCTGGTGTCGTCGATGAAGAGGTTGGCCACGCTCTTGGTGGCCATCTTGCTCATCAGCTTCTTCTGGGCTTGAAGAGCCAGGCTCTTAGTACTGAATGAGTCCATACTGATGTCTGTTGGAAGAAGAAAGAGTGCGTGAGCACAAACAGATGAACACTTAATTACGTTCAGGGATGAAACTAGCCTTTATCCTGACAACAAACGGTCATCACACAGCCTTTTGCAGTTCGGGTGAAAGCAAATACAATTATTAAAAAAAAATAAAAAATGTAACTCATTAAGATGGACAACAGCGCTTGCATGCTTATTATAAATGTTTCCTTTCAATTTTCACGATCACCAATAAGTAGTTACGACTTGTCTAATCGCAGCAATTCCCAACAGGCTAATGAGAATCAGGATGTGTGTCTTCCAAGACAAACACAAGCTGTTCTGCTTGTTTCCAAGCTGCTTCCTTCACCGGGATAATAGCCGGGACAACTTCATGAAAACCCCTCCAGCTAATGAACACAATTGACTTGCCAGCGTTTGACCCACTTAAAAGATTTGCTAGAATGTGTGCCACTCAAAAGGCTGCCCGATAATCACATTGCATTATTTTGTGATCTAATTGAACGTTCGCTCATGTGACGTGCTCAACTAGCCTCCATCCCGTAGTAGAACCATGATGGCACATGACCAAGACTCCTACAAAAAGAGAATTACAGAAGTATTAAAGACGCAATACAAAAGAATGACATCACCATGTAGGAGTGATGGGAATCACTGCAGTTTTGCTAAGCCAATGACAGGACTGTCTCGTCTCTTTAGCTACCGGCTGAATCCCCATTTAGAACAGAGGTTTATGCGTGTGAACATAACCGGAGAGGTTAGCAGCACGCTCTGTGTGTTGTGTTTCTATGTGTTTTGTGTCATGTGTCTACATGTTGCCTGCCAAAGCACAATGACTCAGAGTAAGCTTCGGCACATTGTGGCAGCAAATAAACAATGGGTCGAGGGCCACACGCAGAATTCATTTTCTCAGCCAGATGAGCCTATGCCCGGGACATCACCCTCATCAGCGACTCGACATCCACAAATTCAGCCCCTGCCTGCCTATGTCCAGCCTGACATTGATTGCATGTCAGTATTCCATTATATTTCCCAAAGGTCAGGGTGCAATGTTAAAGACAGGGAGCTGCGTGTAGACCTGTAGCTCTCCAGCCTGTCAAATGTCTGTATTTATTAAGAGAAACGTTACTTTAGCCGTTTACATCCACACACGAACGACCACTGTGTAACACCTGAGCGGCCGACGGCACAATAAAGACTGCCCGCTACTTCCCATCCGCTCTGCATTGTCTCTGCAAGAATACCAATTGGTCTCGTTTGAGTGCCGGCAGGGGGCTTTTTTTCTTCCGAGGGAGTACCCACGTCAGAGATCAGACAGGCTCTCCCTGCAACACTGTCACAGAGGCTTATTGCATCCCCCTATCAGCGGAAGGAAAAACCTGCACTTTACCTGCTATATTTAATCACAATGTGTCAATATCGATCCGAGCAGAATTGCTTGGAGGACAGAGATGGTTATAGCTCCTGAAACAACAAAGAAAGCAAAATCTCTCCGTTCACTGCTGTAAAAAAATTAAGCTTTCAGAGCCCGGAGAGAGAATTTCACGAGCCTCATTAAATTCCCATCCTGTCAGAAAGAACATCGTCATGAAGTCAGTGGCTGATACGTGACTAATACCTTTGCGAAAATGTAGAAACAAGAAAATTCTATTTGTCTTTCACTTCGATGTAAACTCTGTAGTCTGTAGTTTTACTCAAAGGCCAAAGAATGACACAACATATTCTTCCCCGGCAATCAGAAATGCAGTGAGGTCCTCTCTCTCTCTCTGTCTCTCTCTCTGCCTCCTCCCTCCCTCTCCCCCTCACGGGATGAGAGGTTTTATAAAAGCATCCCCTTGGGACAAGCGCTTAGAATGATGAAACGCTTCTCTATCAACGATTCCTGCCTTGTAACCGTGCAGTGAGAGTTGTTCTGGCCAAATATAAGATGCTGTGTGAAGCGGACCGGTTCGGGCAGGGAAATCTTGGCCCAGTCTTATTCCAATCTCAGCACTATTTATATTGGCACTGATTTAATGGATTGGAAACAAAATGAGACATGACAGTGACAACAACTACACTGTGTTCTGGGAGAATAAACTCCACAAACAACAACAAAGCAATTAATTGTTCTCTTCTGTGCGGCCGGGCAAGCATACAGGATGAGAGACAAAGTGATGTCATACAAACGGGAAATATCTAAACCAACAGCAGGGTGGTGTAATCAGAAGAGCTTTAACAAAAGACAAATCCTCAGTCTGAGCAGAACAGCCAGGCCGAAATGTCAGGATGCAGGCTAAAGACATACATGGCTCGCTAAAATAAATCACAACAATTCGTTGAAATGAGTCACAACCATTCGCCTCTTCGGCAAGCAGGCGCCCAGATTGGCATGTACGCCCAGAACCACTCACCTGCCTGCAGGTACAAAGTGGCCTCTTGAAGTTCCATGCTGGCTGTGGTGAGGGGCTTTAACACGGTCTTCTGAGATTAGTGGTCCAAGCATCTGGCCCCAGAACCGAGGGTTTACCTGTCTGTCAGGCAAGCCTGATTTTGTCAGGTTAGAAAGGACTCGCTATGGGATACGCCAGGTTCCCTGTGTCCCACCAGTTCAGTACACCCCACCCCTCTCCTAAGTACCAGGAAAGCCCATATGAATACCCACCCGTTCTCACTGCTTCGCTCAATACAACTCAAAACTAGACAGACAAGCAAGTAGTTTCTATGAAAATACTTCAAAGGACACAGTGGAATCGCTACAAATGTTCGTCAATACTGTATACCCTTTACTTGGAAAAGGGGGTTAATTCAAGTTCATATTAACTTATAGGCTGTGTGGCTTGCTTATAATAATTTCAATTTCACGTGTATATGGAAACATCACACAAGCTTGTTATTGATCTCTACGTTATGTATCATCGTTATTGGGAGGTAATACACAACATATCCTGTGCTGAGATGTGTCTGCACTGATCACCTCACAACCAGCTCGACACATGAAACATTTCTGCTCCCTAGTAATTAACAGGATCAATTAGGATAACTGGCTGCTGTAATTTAATCTTTCATCTGGTTTTTGAAGCGTTTTGCCTCGTCTCCTCTACTACTACTAATAAACTAGCTGTTGCACAATAATAGAGATGCTGATTAGTGCTGGAAACTTGGTTTTACTGTGTGTGTGTGTGTGTGTGTGTGTGCTGTCGCCCTCTCATTCGCTCACACTTTATCCGAGGTTGTGCACAGTGCCTAAGGAGTGCACAACTCCACAGTCCCTTCACTCACAAACAACCCGTCCTTAGTATTCTCAGATCTGACAGAGGCTGTTTGGGATGAATAATTAACATAATGCCATAAAATGGATCACAGATTAATAATTGATACGACCAATTAGCAGAAACCAAAACGACCAGGGTAAGAGACGTCTGCTGTGACGCCCCGAGAACCAGGGGTCAAGGGTCATATTCAAGCAACGAGACGGACAAATTGCGAACAATAACTGAGGTGACCGAAAGAGGTTTGACACATTACAAAAAATGACATGGCAGTGGTGTCCATCATAACGTAATATTGAGCAAAAGTTTACAGTTATTCAATCTAGAAAATGGGTAAGACGGTATTCCAATAGATCATAGAGGTTGACTTGGTACATGACTCACGTCTGTCATCAGTATTCAACAACAGAACCCCCACATGGATATAGAGGGAACCCGGCATGCAAAGGAATTTAATGTAATATAATCGACTCAAAGAACACATGGATGAAAACATATTTCCCTTGTCACGTATACTTTCTTCAAGCGAGACATGAATAAATTTGAAGTCCACGTCATGTGTCAGGTGTCTCTAATCTGTCTAATATGTGTTTTACTCATTATATTGGGAGGATTTACTGCCCTTCCACGAGGAGGTGCAGACTGTTTCAAGTTTCCTAGGTAACAGCTGAGGTTGCTGGCCAACTGAACTTTGCAGTCTAGCAAATCAGGTCGAACACCTTTGTGCTCTTATCAATGAGTTACCTTTCCTCTCCTCGGGGATTGGAAGACATGTCGAGCAGTGCTTGAGTGGCAAAATATTGATATATACACATATATTACAGTGTTGCAGTAACGGAGCTGGCTCTCTGGATAAACTGAACCTCGGTTAGTTAGCTGAGCAACCAAACAGTAGCTGTAACTAAACTGCTTGGCCTCCAACGGTAACATCACACAAATGGGCACCAACAATAAATAATTTAATTAAAGATAAGACGCAAGAGCTGCAACCAATAGGAACTGGTGTAATGTGCCATAGGACAAACAGTTACCTACCACCTGCCAAAATACACACACAGAGGGTATGTATGAACGGCATGTGCAGGAAATAACATGCAAAGAAGCATGTTCAGTGTAGATGAATAAAAAAATAAAAATAATAATCAAGGTGGGTTAAATTGATCCACCAATAACCTGAAAACATAATATAGGGGAGACTGAAATGCAAGACAAGAACGTGAACCACCAGACACACGCCCTTTGTGGGGAACACCGTTCCATTAATACGATTTACTTGTAAAGCATTTATTTTCAATTTGTCTCTCATCATGCACATTAGAATTGACAGCACTCATTAAACATTTACAATTCTAGGCTCAACTAAAAAAGACTAAGCAAACACGCGGAAATGAAAATCAAATTCTAAATCGTATTGAAGTATGTATATATATATTCTATAAGATAATAATATTGGAAATATAATGACACTATACTGACTATTCCGGTAATGTGGGCGAGCAGGGCCAATTCTGCAACCTCCCATAGCTTCGAAGAACTATAGGGTAACATTTTGTTTGTTACAAGTTTCTCAAAGCCTGGAAATCATTTAGATGGTATCAGTCAGCAGACATACGCATTGCTGTAGAACTTACCTTTCGTTCAAATCAAACCGGATACGGTTGTAAGCAAATAAGGGACCGAGAACTACTGGATCTCACAATTTAATCTAGAGGCAAAGTCTCGAATTTTCACTATGGCAACCCATAGCAAGTCCATGCACAGCACCATAAACTGGATCTTCGTCTTTAGTCGAGCAAACGCTCACTTCTCAGTTGTCCTCCGAGTAACTGTACTTTAGATACTGGGGTGTGTGTGTGTGTGTGTGTAAATAATTGAAAGAGTGTTTTCTCCCCCCCTGTAGAGATCGGTTACAGGAGTTTGTAACCCGACCGACTCACTTGCTCACAAAAAGTTTCAAACTTAAGCAACTTCGAGAGTTCGAGATTGACGTTATTGAGGACCAATGGGAATGCTTATGAACACTTTGCCGAACCAATCACACTGTGGGAAAAACCCGTTAAAACTGCAACATTCCCTGCTTCCCCCATTCCGTTTCCATACGCTTACATCTCGCTCCCAAACCCAAGGTTGTGAGTTTCCCAAAGGAAATGGCGTTGCGGGAACAATGAGCAGGATCTAAGGGGAGTTTGTAAATATCATACACAATAAGGCTATTAGCCAAGATTACACAAATTATTATTTACTCACCCTGAATCATTAAGATCAGATGTTGACTGAATTAATGGACGTATATATGACAGCAACCCCACAACATGACACGCACACATAGACATGGGAACTTTCGGGGTTAATTGGTGTTAATATAGCGGATGTTTTTCCCAGTCTATGAATGAAACGTTTTAACAGGAATTCCGGAGGTATATTGTTCATTGTTAAACACGTGTTTTAAACAATCAAGCTGTTTTGTATTGTACACGTTGAAAATAAAATAAATATCTCATAAACGTGCAATACATTCATTATGTTTTTGATCTGGATACGTGAAACGCATGCAAAACATTAATTAATAAAGTAAATAAATAGCATTCACGTTGATAGCTTAGGCTGCAATCCAGTTCTCTACAATATTATTGCATTGTTGGCATAATATAATCTTTATCACAAGTTAGCCTGCCTTCATCCGTGAAGCGGTTTCAGTTGCAGCATAAACCCGGATATCTGAATGCTGCAGTGCAATTTGGATAATCTTGCTTTGGCGCGCCCTCTAGTGTAGTGTTTGGGTACTGCCACTATGCAACTACTTAGCTGCTAAAATAACATAAGTTGTGTGTGATACTAGATTAGAAGAATGTTATCTTTCTCTTCAGTGGTTGTGAAATTGAAACACCCTTTACATCATTTATAGATCAAATGTAGAGAATGTATAAAAAAATTGTTAGACGTGGGCCTTTATAAACAATGTTGCAGTGCTTTCATTCATAGAGTATAGATAGGTGTGGACTTCAATAGTTCTTCTTGAGTTTTTTACTGTGTCGACCTAATATCATCCAAATAACTTCGGTGCTGCCCATTAAGATCAATTTGATCTGCAAGAAGTATCTGATGAAGTTACTACCAGTTCATCTAAGTATTCGATACAGTAACAATTGTAGTGATGGGATGAGTATTGGGGTTGCGCGCATTTAGGTAGTACTGAAACCCTTTACCTCCCCTGGTGGGTGATAGTGGAATGGACTAGTGACGTCAAAAGCATGCAGAATATAATGTTTCTGTATGTAGTCCGTAGTCTTCAAGACATTTAAAAATTCAGTAGAGTCGCTGGGGACGGTAGGCAAGGGGTTCGACCATGGTTGAATAGAATGGTCAACAAAAGCAGAAATGTACTCTGTCAGAGAATGTCAGACCTGTTTCATCTCACTCCATGAACCTCCACTGCCTGGCTTCTGGGTGTCCACTTTGTCATGGTGAGTGCCCATTAAACAGCTGGGATGTTTGGTTAAAATGTCCAATACATTGTCAATATTTTTGATTGTAATCAAACCCTCCATCCATTTTTTATTTCCTTCTTATTGTTTTGGTTAGATATTGGTATAATTTATGTTTATAGTTTTTTAATTATTTGAAGTGCGGAACAGCATTATTTAAATATATACATAAAAAAGAATACAATCTAAAAATCTGTCAGATTTCCCAAATAAAATCTGTCCAATGAGGTCATCGCTGTGCAGTGATGACGCGTCGGTGCTACGTGTCCAGGAAGTCACCCAGTCAACATGGCGGCGCAACAAGGAGATGTTGATGAACTTTTCGATGTAAAAAATGCTTATTATATCGGCAGTTATCAACAATGTATCAATGAAGCACAAAAGGTTAAGGTAAGTTTCTGATGATAAACTGTTTGTGCAGTTTGGCTGATCCTACACTGTACGGTAATTGTCTTTCTCTTGTTTCGCTGTAACAATTCAGTCTGGACGTCTCTGGCTAGCTAATGTGTTAGCAAATCAGCAAACGTTCCCTTGATTACATGACAATTTCACTAATGTTAAAACGGCTTAAAATATAATAACGTCATGTACCCGTTTTTATTTGCAGCCATCAACACCCGAGAAGGAGGTTGAAAGAGATACCTTTCTTTACAGAGCCTATATTGCCCAGGTGATTTTACCATTGCATTGGCTGCACATATAAGGGGCATTCACTATATACTAGTATTTAGTGTAACTTAATTCAATGTGTGTTGTACCACTAAATCTGTATCATATTCTGCCATATTTCAGAGAAAGTATGCAGTGGTGATGGATGACATAAAGCCCAGCTCGCCCCCAGAGCTCCAGGCTGTCAAGATGTTCGCAGAGTATCGCTCCAATGAGGGCAAAAGGTCTGAATCAAGTAAAATCCAGGGTGGTGAACCGATCTAAGATGAGTTATTGGATACTGGTACTGAGGTAACAATATTATTGTTGGCTTTGTGCAGGGACGCCATTGTTGCTGAACTTGATAAGAAGATGGCCAAAAGTGTTGATGCAGCCAACACAACCTTTCTTCTAATGGCTGCTTCCATTTACTACCATGAGATGAACACTGATGCTGCGCTCAGGACTCTGCACCAGGGAGAAAGTCTGGAGTGGTAAGGACAATACCAGGATACTCTTCTCTAGGGCTGCAATAAATGACATTGCTTTGGTCATGGATTTATCTAGATTACTATTAACAAGGCGCTCAATTGCAAGACAAGACAGTAAACAATAAAGCTGTGTGTGTGTGTGTGTGTGTGTGTGTGAAGACAAATTACAATTTAATTACAATAAATACTGTCGGTTGCCAGTCAGGGAAGCCGCCAAGAGGCCAATGGCAACTCAAATGTAGTTATCTCGTTTTGCTAAGCTGGCAGACAGTCCTTCTTAATGTGAAACCATTGCTGAAAAAAAACCTGCATTGAACCTCATTTGCATGACTCTGAGACCAAGTTGGACAGGATTGTATGGTTGGCAGAAAACATGCTGATGTCTGCAAGATACCTGGAACAATATCTTCCTGCAGGACACACAGCCAAAGCTACAATGGAGAGACTTTGCATCAAGTTGGTCATTGTCCTGGAGTTTGCCAGTCAAAGCCCAGACCTCAATGCAATTGAGAATATTTGGAAGCTTAAGCAATTCTGGTGATGACTTGCAATTACTCATGGATGTACTTGCTGCCAGAGGTGCCTTAACTAAATGTGGACTAAGGGGGAATACTTATTTAATAAATTATTTTATAGTTCAGAAAACTAGGTTCTTCCTCACTCACCACCTAGTCTATCCACAACCTCTAAAATATTTTTTCTTTTTCATGCTGCATCCCATCGTGACCTAACTAATCAGTAATTAAATTCTCCGCTGGTTGTTACAGCCCTACACATTTTGCTGGTAACACTTTTTATGTGTGATGTTGTACATTAATGTATTTTTTCTCTTTGCAGCATGGCAATGACCATTCAGGTGCTGCTGTCTTTAGACCGTGTGGATTTGGCAAGGTAGGTCTTTTTCAAGTCCAGGGAAAACAATGTAAAATTAAAAAAGAATGTTTAAAAAAATATGAATGGAAACAGAACTTAAGTGTTCCCTGAACATAATCATTGCATTTATAAGCATGGGAACTGGCTAATACGAATATTTCATGTTCCAATGCAAAGCACTCGCTGTCATTTACTGTGTTTGACTGTCAGCGTGTATTCTAGGCAACTTAAATTTACCATTAGGGCTGTCACAATGATTAAATAATCACCTGATACCCAGATTGCGATTATTTACCGTGATCGCTTTTTCTTTTATGCAGATCGCGGTTTTTTTGACAAATTTCATACAGTGCCTATGTCCACATTTGTTATCCTATGCTCCAGTATTCATAGTAGCCAAAGAAACATGCATATTGACCTGCTCAGCAGTTGTCTAAAGACCAAATATGTTGTTAATTACAAGTCTTTCCAATAGCCCCAAATGTGTCTGGAAATAAACAATTAAATAGCCAAAAATTTGAATGTTAAAATACATCTTTGGGATGTTAGGGTCTGAGAAATGTTAGTGCAAAATATTTCTGGTTATATAAGTCTATATATATTAATAGATCCCCAGAGGAAAAAGGCCATTTGCTGGTCCACGGAATTAAACCGTTTATGTAATGCTGGTTTACTTGTGGCTAAGGTGACCACAAGGTGGAGCTCTAGATCTATTTCCTCTTGCCACAACAGTAGCTATTTAATCAGTCCTAACATACCATCAGTATCAAGAGTGTCCATAGCAGGCTGTCCTCATGAGAAAAAAACAACATATTTTTAAATCAGCATAAGAAAACAGTTTAAACCACTTTTTTTTACAAATTGGTTCAGAACTATATTATGCTGGTCTGAGAAGTGGGATGGAATGAAAACAAAATAAACCATTCCTGTATAGTTTCATTTCTAAAACCTGCTCTATACAACACCTACTTAAATGCCCAAATTTCTTTAAATTGACCCAAAGGGATTCGCCATATGATTTAGGGGTTTTCATATATGACGTGCGTAATCATTTTCACACCTGTCATCTGAAGGAAAGAGCTGAAGAAGATGCAAGAACAGGACGAGGATGTCACCCTGACCCAGCTGTCCACCGCTTGGGTCAATATTGCTGTTGTGAGTGTGCGCTCGTCATCATGGAATACATCAGTGGAGTGCTCTTTACATTGATGTGCCTTGTGTCTACAGAGCACCACTGTTAATCGTGGGAAAGCAGTAATCACTTCAGGACTCATGAGAATAAACAAAGTATACCTTTTGGATGACCGTGTCCATTTTCTTGTTTCCAGGGAGGAGAGAAGTTGCAGGACGCTTACTATATCTTTCAGGAGATGTCGGACAAATACTCCTCTACTCTCCTCCTGCTAAATGGACAAGCTGCCTGTCACATGGCCCAGAACAAGTGGGAGGAGGCAGAAGGAGTTCTGCAGGAGGCGCTGGACAAGGTCATTACTTATCTCAAATGCTCGCTAATACAATTGTCGCCCTAATTACGATAATGCACCATTTATTACCGGAACTGTAAAAATGTCAAAAGCCTGCAGTATCCACAGAAGTGCTTCTTCGTTTAAAAAAAACGACCCAAAATGCGTTTATTACATCTTTGCTAAGAGTATGTTAGTTGACCCTTTTAGTTGATCCTTTTACGTTAGCTAACCCAGCAATTTCTGCACTTTATGTTGGTGGTGATGCTCTGCCGTTGAGTTGAGATGTGTAAAAAGAATGACAGAAGCTTGGATAAATCGATCCGCAAAAAACGTTCTGCCCCATTCTTGTTTCGATTGCGGTGTGATTGTTTGATGTGACATGCACTGGTGTTGCAGACATTGTATGCCCCTTATAGAATGTGGGAATGAACATGGGTATTTTATGCCAGGTGGTGCAGAATGCATTTCATCTGGCATACGTGAGACAAAATGTTTTTTGAAACATCTGACCGAGTATGTTTTTCCTCCAACAGGACAGCAGCCACCCTGAGACTCTGATTAACTTGATTGTGTTGACTCAGCACCTGGCCAAAGCCCCCGAGGTGAGACTTTGGACCTATATTGCCTTATGGGGATTTGTTAGGGTACATCAGGGTTTCCATTGATACGGAGATGGCTCAAGCTAAGGTTTGTTGAACTTCAGTGCCCTTCTATGTCAGCAAGTAATAAAGAACAACAGTTCAAAGGAAGGCGCGTCATAAATCAGAAGTATTTGCACAGATTACGGTGATTTAGCTGTAATAGATGTATTTTCTACCATACCCAGAATGCTTTCTTTATAGAAAGTGATCTTTGAAATCAATCAGGGTTATCGAGAACTCGAGCAAGGTTTACCTATTCATTTGTGAATGTGTTTGTTGACATTCATTTTCCTGACATTAACCTGTTTAATATCTGCCTGCAGGTTACCAACAGGTATCTCTCTCAGCTGAAAGATGCTCATCGCGCTCACCCGTTCCTTAGAGATTACCTGGCCAAGGTACGTTTATTACTTTAGCCTGTACTCTATTCTGGTTTATCGTGAATCAATGCGTTCTTATTTGTACACCAGTCAGTTAACAATTTTTTGCTTTGGAAGAACATTTAAATTATGGTATTATTACTATTATTAGTAGTAACGTGTATTTTTATTGTTACTTTTATTTATCAAGGGCGACCATTAAGACTGAGGTCTTATCTAGATCTCATATCTAGGCAAATTAGAGCGTTCAATATTTTGAAAAGAAAATACATTTTATAGCCTTCAACAGGCATGGCTACCCAAATGTAAAAGTTTAAACTATGTACCCGTTTGTTTCTGGGGACAAGTGTCACTGGAATTATTTTTCTACTGTTTTTTAATATTTGATCTTTTTTTACCTTAGGAGAATGAATTTGACAGACTGGCAATGCAGTATGCCCCAACAGCAACTGTGTGACACAATAAAGGATTCTGTTCGGAACCCAAAAACATAAAGGACACAATTGATTGCTCCATATTTATTTGTGTCTATGACTGTGGGAAAATCTGAAATGTATCCATCAACATTCACATTTACACATTCTCAAAAGATAACTAAAACTATATTATTTTTTGCTAACCTGATATTACCTGTAGTTGTCCCATATCGAAAAGTATATTTGATGTTTTTAACTTTGTTTTTTCTCATTAGAATGCGTCTTATAACTTCTCTTTAAGCATTCCTCTGAAAATAAAACCATGTTTTGATGCGATTCAAAACCTGTATGTGTCCGCGTAAAAGTCTATCAAGCTGTCCCTGTCAGACCTAGATCTCGTCCTATTCGGGTAGAATCTTTTAACTTGGCGTGTGATATCTGTTTTGTAAATTAGTTGGTAATTAAAGTCCTTGTCGTTTTATAAATGTTTCTGCATGTCCAGTCCAACTCTGGGTTGAGCATCAAAAGGTTCATACTTTCCCACCAAAAGTGACCGCTTTAACCTTGTTTGCGAAGGTACTGCATGTCACTTTTACACGTGAAGTAGTTTTGCAGGCCTTGATGGCTATTCAACATTGCAAGTGAACTCCATGGGCACAATGCTGATTCTCAGCTTAAACTAGATCAATTAATGAAGTTTCCTCAGGTGAATCCCTGAAAAGCTTTTTTTGCCAAGTCTAATGTAATTATTGCAGATGACAAATGGAGTATATAAAGCTATGTTGTGAATCCATGCAACCAGACAACATTCTTGTAGACACATCAATGTGAAATAAATGCACTTGGGGTTGACTTAACAGAAGTCCAATGTTCATCTCATCTGACTGTAAATCCACTGAGTGATAAGATCTGTGAATCTGAATTATGCCCCGGTGGACCTCTCGTGTGGTCAATTCAACTTGATCATGGCTGTGGCATAGAATTTAGGGTGAAAGGCACAGCAACCTGAACTTCACTTGTCATTTAACAGAATCAACATATACTTGATGATACTTCATCCACACTCCGGAGGGGATTTTAACTCTGGTAAACTTTCATCCACAACATCTAAAATTTACGTTACCTTTGTGATTGGAAGACAGCTCTGGGGAAAATTAAATCTGGTGTATATCATTGGTTCTTCTTCAGATTGTGAGTCGCAAATGGATCAGTGGATTTAGGAGGGCCCAGCTTCTACGAGATTTCCCCTAAGCATTGCGATTTAAATAAAAAACAAATAGCTAGTAATGCACTGACATTGCAAGAAATCTACTATTTATTTGATTACTTTTCAAGGAAATGTACTAGTTTGACAATGATCTTATCTACTTACTAAATAAACAGTGACATCGGGTCACTGTCATATGTTAGTGTTAGGAAATATCGCTATATATAAGCATGTGAAGCTGATCTTTATTATTATGATTTAAATGAATTAAATGAAACACAATGTAAAAGAAAGAATGTTATAATTGAGGCCTTCCTCACTCATTGTGGCCACAACTGAACCCTGATAGCTACGTGCACAAGTTAGGCCTTCTATTGAAATACATGTTACTCGATAAACTGTTTCAGGAAATGAATTGGGTTTATGGTTTTCTGTTAATTTCTGTCTTCTCAAGTCCATTTTTTCAAAATGCAATGTTCAAAGTCAGCAACAATGCTTAAAATACATCAGCTGCCTATTTTTGGCTTCTGGGAAAAGTCAAGACATTTGTTTTTTTGTAGTTAATTCAAGCGGGCAGGCATCTAAAAATGTAGCACGTGTTTTTGTAGCTACCGGATTTGTGTTATATGTGGTTACGCACAATCTATGAATATAATCACTTTCATACCTGGTATTGAAGAAATTTGGCACACTTCCACAAACAAATACACATACATTACATAATACACCTTTTTAAATGTTATTAGGCAATGTTTTAGCTTAAAAACAAATGTCAGCAATTTAATTAAACACTCTAATCTGTTTTTACAGTTTAAAATCCAGTTATTATGTTGCAGCCCAACTTGACCAGGCAGATACCGTAATTCATTAATAGAGTGATTTGATCACCACCCCACAATCACAGGACGTATGCATAGAATATGAGACAAACAACTCTACAAAATTGTATAACTAACACTTACCCTATCAACAATGCTAAATATAAATGTTGTCCTTGGCGAATCCCCATCCTTCATTACAGAAGCGTTTGGACGTGTGTGCGACTGTGGCCTATACAGGTGCTGGTTATATAATTAGAATATCAGCAAAAAGTTGATTTATTTCAGTAATTCCATTCAAAAAGTGAAACTTGGATATTATATTCACTCATTACACACAGACTGATATATTTCAAATGTTTATTTAATTTAATTGTGATGATTAAAACTGACAACTAATGAAAACCCCAACTTCATTATCTCCGAAAATTAGAATATTACTTAAGACCAATACAAAAAAGGAAATGTTGTCCAACTGAAAAGTATGAACATGAAAAGTATAAGCATGTACAGCACTTTATACTTGGTTTGGGCTCCTTTTGCCTGAATTACTGCAGCAATGCGGCGTGGCATGGAGTCGATCAGTCTGTGGCACTGCTCAGGTGTTATGAGAGCCCAGGTTGCTCTGATAGTGGCCTTCAGCTCTTCTGCATTGTTGGGTCTGGCGTATCGCATCTTCCTCTTCACAATACCCCATAGATTTTCTATAGGGTTAAGGTCAGACGAGTTTGCTGGCCAATTAACAACATGGATACCATTGTTCTTAAACCAGG
Organism: Dallia pectoralis; assembly: GCA_029465975.1. Classification (NCBI taxonomy): domain Eukaryota; kingdom Metazoa; phylum Chordata; class Actinopteri; order Esociformes; family Umbridae; genus Dallia; species Dallia pectoralis. The sequence continues at coordinate 7,260,674 of CM055751.1, forward strand.
TACTGGTAGTTTTGGCACTGTGTGCAGGTGCCAAGTCCTGTTGGAAAATGAAACCTGCATCTGCATAAAGTTGGTCAGCAGCAGGAAGCATGAAGTGCTCTAAAACTTCCTGGTAGACGGCTGCGTTGACATTGGACCTCAGAAAACACAGTGGACCAACACCAGGTGATGACATGGCACCCCAAACCATCACTGACTGTGGAAACTTTACACTGGACTTCAAGCAACGTGGATTCTGTGGCTCTCCTCTTTCTCCAGACTCTGGGACCTTGATTTCCAGAGGAAATGCAAAATATACTTTAATCAGAGAACATAACTTTGGACCACTCAGCAGCAGTCCAGTCCTTTTGCAGTCCAGACGCTTCTGACACTGTGTCTTGTTCAAGAGTGGCTTGACACAAGGAATGTGACAGCTGAAACTCGTCTTGCATACGTCTGTGCGAGGTGGTTCTTGAAGCACTGACTCCAGCTGCAGTCCAGTCTTTGTGAATCTTCCCCACATTTTTGAATGGGTTTTGTTTCACAATCCTCTCCAGGGTGCTGTTATCCCTATTGCTTGTACACTTTTTTCTACCACATCTTTTCCTTCCCTTCACTTCATGTGCTTGGACACAGAGCTCTGTGAACAGCCAGCCTCTTTTGCAATGACCTTTTGTGTCCTGCCCTCCTTGTGCAAGGTGTCAATGGTCGTCTTTTGGACAGCTGTCAAGTCAGCAGTCTTCCCCTAGATTTTGTAGCCTACAGAACAAGACTGAGAGACCATTTAAAGGCATTTGCAGGTGTTTTGAGGTAATTAGCTGATTAGAGTGTGGCACCAGGTGTCTTCAATATTGAACCTTTTCACAATATTCTAATTTTCTAAGATACTGATTTTGGGGTTTTCCTTAGTTGTCAGTTATAATCATCAAAATTAAAAGCAATGAACACTTGAAATATATCAGTCTGTGTGGAATAAATATATACATTATACAAGTTTCACTTGTTGAATAGAATTACTAAAATAAATCAACTGTTTGATGATATTCTAATTATTTGACCAGCACCTGTATGTGGCCTATATGTGGCACTGTCGCTCTGACATCTATGTTCAAATTCCCTGCAGTTGAGGAAGATAGCCGTGCACATATTTACGTCATGGCACCCCTTAAAAACAGTTGAGCTCAGAACAGGTGGCGCCTCTCGTGTCGGTTAAAAAATGCGTACTACCATAATTGTATTATTGTAACTGGATCGATTGCGTGTGCGCGTATTCAACACCAAATCCCATTAATACTGCGCTCGATGTTTTTTTGGGTCACTTGCCAAACGCGCAGCTTCACACGGACACTGGAGAGGTTGACCAGCATCACCATGACAGAGGAAGCCGAACACTGAAGATACACAGACTGCTATATTCTCGACTTATATCGGCGTTAATGGACCCCTGGTTTCGTATCTGGTAGTACTAAAGCCTGGGGTATTAATGGAATTACGAGAATATGTTACATGGGGCGAATAACGGGAATGAATCCATTGTGATATAGCTCGGGTGCAACGCACTCTGACATTGCTGTTTGGGTAGACAGATAATACTTCCTTGATTTCTTTTTTTTCAACACTAATGTGGCTCTACTGCATATATCTAATTTGATAAAACATTGAGTTAGTTTTAGCTCATGTAAGCATTGGATTTATATAGCTATAATAATGAGGCAGTTGCGCGTAAAATAATGCCGAAATTGTTAACCAATGTTCACTCGTATCGTAAATTAAATCTTCAAATAATTAAAGCTGGGTTTTTAGCACAATTGAATCCACCCACCAATTAGCACTGTTTTTTTCTGGTCTCGTATTCTAGTCGCATCATTTTTGTACCTATATGCAAAATGGGCGCATGTCCTAATTTAGAAAACAAAGAATTAGACTAGTTGAGAGGTTAAGCTGCTTAAGTTTTCGCGTTCTTTTTGGTTAGCAAGGTGGCTAACAGAGCTATATAGCTGGGAAGCTTATAGGGAGCTTATACCGGGCTGACTCGGGTAAAACTCGACCTGTCCCTAAACCGGGGCCGCTTTATAAGGGCTATATCCCCGTTTTCCGTGCCGCCAGAATGGACAGTAGCCCCGGGTCTGACGGTGTGACAGCCGGGGAGGTGGAACCCATGCCCGGTTATGCGGATCTCATAACTCGAGCGTCCGCGGTGATTCTAGGTGCCTGGAGAGACTGTGACGCGTGTGGTCTAGACGTCTCAAAACGGACGCTCCTGGACCACGCACATATTACATGGACCGAAATAGGCCTGTTCATCTTCTGCGCGGTTATGTGGACGCAGATACGACGGGGACTAGCAGAATATCTGTTCAAGGTAGATACAACCCCACCATACGCAGCTTTCTCACTACACTCTGTCCTTTTTAGACCACATTATACTCCTTAATTATAGGCTCTACAAAAGTGCGTTTTTTTCTTTTTACAATGTTACATATTTCCTATCTGCTAACTTATTTTTTTCTTTAAGTGTTCATAACACATCATGTCTGTGTGTGTGTTTGTGTCAACTTCTAGCCAAGATGAGGGTCAGATACACGCAGCAGTAGCACGTGATTGAGAGATTGACGCATACTAGTAACCACTGCAATATAATGTAAACTCTCAGTATATAAATGCCTGAGTGTAGACCGACAAGCAAGCCATCTCTGAGAAGAAAGTCAACCCATACAAGGAAAACCACCGACCTGGCCTATTACGTTGTTATATCACTTGGTGGTTTAACCTAGGCCCCTAGACGGATGAGGAAATTAATGCATGTGATATGTATTACATCAGTACAGACGAGACACACTGGTTTCCTGGCACAAACCTAAATATTGAAAGATATGGAATACTGCATACTTTGTAGACATACAGACTCACTCACTCACTCACTCGCCTTGTAAAGGTCGACCCCAACGTATGTCATCACAGACAGATGTAGCGGGGAGATTGTGGTGGTGGAGGAAAACTATACAGTATGTGGTGCTCTAATAGCTCAGCTCAGACATACATAAACATAAATAAACAGTACCAGTCTAATGCTTGGACACACGTCCAGGGTATTTCTTTATTGTTACACATTTCCAAATAGTAGAACAATTGTGCATCAAAAACTATGAAATAACAGTAACCACAAAAGGGTTAAACGAATCAAAACACGTTGGAATTCACGATTCTTCAAGCAGCCACTCTTTGTCTTGATGACAATTTTGCACACTCTTGCCATGATCTCAGCAAGCTATCAGGGGTAGTAACATGGAATGCCTTACCAACTGTCGTAAAGAAGAGAGCACTTGCTGGCTGTTTTTTCATTTACTCTTTGGTCCAACTCACCTTAAACCATGTCGATTGGGTTAAAGTTGAGTGATTGTGGAAGCCAGGACATATGCAGGACATAGGACATCTGATGCAGCTCTCCATCACTTTCCTTCTTGGTCAAATAGCACTTACACACCCACTGTATGTTTTGGGTCATTGTCCCAGGAGGACAGTCTAGGAGGTGTTGCCCATACACATCTTTAGAGGGAAAGCGATTTTCTTTTTTTTAGGTTCTCCATGCACTGCACAGAGGTCATAGATGTCTGCTACGAGGCTCGACACAGGCTCAGGCAATACTGTCAGGACTCATAGAGCACACGCATGGTGATTTGTGGTGGAGACAACGAAAATGAGGTTCAACAGTTGTGAAATGAACCTTTAACAAAGACAATGTCAAGTTAAAAGTATAAACAAATTGTGAGACAAACCTACACTAGGGAGGTCCTGTGGTTATATTCCGGCCATTAAAATTCCCGGCGGTCACTTGCCTCACCTGAGGGCCACCAAGGCATCATCAGATTGTGTGATAAACAGTTCTGTGTGTCTGTAGCTAGAGATCCCTGTATCCATGTTGCTCTTCCAGAATCAGCCAGTTTGAGCCAGTAATGTATCACATTACATGTGACTTGTAGAACTCTGGGTTTTATCACAGTAAACCATATCAGGAAAAAAATACACAGATGAGACAAAATTCTATGACCACTGAGAGGTGAAGCGTATAACGTTGATCATCTCCTAACAAGGGCACATGTTAAGGTCTGTGTAGAAAGCAAAGACCTGTGCGATTTTTGACATGGGTCAAACGACTGGGTCAGAGCATCCCTGAAGCAGCAAGGCTTGATTAAGGGTAGCTGCCCATATGGCTAACATGGCTGTAATTACATAAGGTTGGAAGATACAGCTTCAAAATGTATTTAGAGAAACCAACCGCGGTGGCAAGAAACTCCTTTAACATGATTTCTTCAAACCAGCTGTGTCGTTTCCCTGGCAAGCTGGAGTACGAGGACTGTTTCCATGGCAATCCAGTGTGTAGAAGAACAGCACTTTGGGGCTGTCAAATGAGGCTGCCATGACCACAGCGACGCTACTCTTTGACAATAGAGGAAGGGTGAAGAAAATCTCAGCGGTAGCCTGAGTTGGTTTTGACCATTCTTCAATAGAAAATAGCATATTCAGCAACTACTGTAAGTTGCGGGAAATAAGAGCCGTAGCTAATTAAATGAGAATGTACGCTTGAATAGATATCCCGCCATTTTACAACAAGTTCCACACTTTCCATGCTCTTTAAAGTTATAATTACAGTTCAATGCTTTTCATGTAATCCTTCAAACAGGATTCTAGCCTACATGGGAGACGCTCATGTGTCAGAGGGCTGTTGTACATCTGAATTTTGGTGGGAAAATAGTTATTCTATTCTGTTCTGCGATCAGACCAGCGTCAGAAACTGTTTGCTAGCATAGCAACCAGCTAGATAGCACCACATTAGATACCCGTCTGTTTTACAACAACAGCCATTAACAACCAAACCCAAAGGCAGCTACACACACACACACACACAGACACATACAATCCCCTCATCGTCATCGCTAAATCTCCTTCATCTTGTCAGAGATTTATCCAGGGTATGCAAGTCTACGACGACTTATCCCCATAGTGTCATTGGGACTAAGGCGACGTTCATAGCATCAACAACTGATCAGCTAGCCTCTTCTTCAGTTCCCATATGACTGGGCCTCCCTGCACGGCCGACCAGGCTATGATGTGCTGATTACAGTGGCCTGATAAACTAAGCGAGCCAGGCTTTATATGCCCCCTTCAGTGTTGCACTATTCCCGTCTGTTGTTGCATTATGGATGACACCCATACGCTGGCACACACACAGCTCGTTTGAATAATTGAGAGTGGGATTTCTTTTTTGCTCATACCACCCGCTCACTCTGTTGATCGTTGGCTTTTAAACGAGCACTTCCTGTTCGGCGTGGCGTTGTGTTACCGCGCCGACTGAGCTGGCCATTCCTCCCGAATGCTCTGTCCCTGAAACATTTCTCTTGAAACAATACGGGATTTGGAAGGACAGTGATTCATTGATATGGTCCAGGTATTGAGTCATTGGTTTTGCTAATATGACAGACACGGATTGATAAAATGCTTGACACTGAGTGGATTAACTTCCCTCTAGAGGTTTGAGACCATTAGTTTGAGATGTGCCTGTCTGAAATCATTAAGAGAGTGTGTGTGTGTGTGTGTATGTGTGTGTGTGCGTCAGTGTGTGTATGATCTCCGACTGATAATTTAGAAGAACTCTTTAGATTTGTCCTTTAATGAAGTGCCGTATGTTAATAAACTGAGCTGGGTGAAGGATGGACTCTTCAGGATGGGGTGGCCCTTACAACAGAAATAGAGGATGCCATTTAAAGGCCTAGTTGTTGGCTCAGACAACATGCCTGCGCTTAAAAGGGTCTACTCTAAAGATTCGGGGTCACCAAATGTTAATCTTGGAAGGAAACAAGTCTCTATGGTAGTATATCAAATAAATCGGGTGAATCAAATAATTCAAAAGTACACATGAATTCCGATTACACGTATAAATGGGTAGCAGGGGATCGCACATAGGATATGGGTTTCAACTTGGCGATGCTACGGCGCTCCATTTGTCGGCCGTTTGGACGTTGTCCAGGAAGCGTGGTTTGTTCGGTATCGTGTCTGTGTGTGCTGTGATTATGGTGTATTGTTTGTGTATTGTCTCTGTGCATTTGTCAGGTCCAGGCATTGTAATAGCGTATCATGTTTCTCGTCTAATGTGTGCGGTACAGCCTTATGGGCAGACTGTGCGGTTTTCTGTTGACCTCGGTTTTTTGTCCTGGACTACACTGTGTGCAGAATTATTAGGCAAGTGAGTATTTTGACCGTATCCTCATTTTAATGATTTTTTCCAACTCCAAGCTGTATAAACTTGAATCCTTATTGGATTTAAGCATTTCAGGTGATATGTATTTGTGTAATGAGGGAGGGTGTGGCCTAAGGAGATCAACTCCCTATATCAAGGTGTGCATAATTATTAGGCAGCTTCTTTTCCTCTGGCAAAATGGGCAAAAAAAGAGATTTAACTGACTCTGAAAAGTCAAAAATTGTAAAAAGTCTTTCAGAGGGATGCAGCACTCTTGAAATTGCTAAGATATTGGGGCGTGATCACAGAACCATCAAACGTTTTGTAGCAAATGCTCAACAGAGTCGCAAGAAACGTGTTGAGAAAAAACCCCGCAAATTAACTGCCAAAGATTTGAGAAGAATCAAACGTGAAGCTACCAGGAACCCATTATCCTCCAGTGCTGTCATATTTCAGAACTGCAACCTACCTGGAGTGCCCAGAAGTACAAGGTGTTCAGTGCTCAGAGACATGGCCAAGGTAAGGAAGGCTGAAATCCGACCACCACTGAACAAGAAACATAAGTTGAAACGTCAAGACTGGGCCAGGAAATATCTGAAGACAGATTTTTCAAAGGTTTTATGGACTGATGAGATGAGAGTGACTCTTGACGGACCAGATGGATGGGCCCGTGGCTGGATCAGTAATGGGCACAGAGCTCCACTTCGACTCAGACGACAGCGAGGTGGAGGTGGGGTAATGGTATGGGCTGGTATTATTAAAGATGAGCTGGTTGGACCTTTTCGGGTTGAAGATGGACTTAAAATGAACTCCCAAACCTACTGCCAGTTTTTAGAAGATACTTTCTTCAAGCAGTGTTACAGGAAAAAGTCTGCATCTTTCAAGAAGACCATGATTTTTATGCAGGACAATGCACCATCGCATGCATCAAAGTACTCCACTGCGTGGCTAGCCAGTAAAGGCCTTAAAGATGAAAGAATTATGACATGGCCCCCTTCGTCACCTGATTTAAACCCTATTGAGAACTTGTGGGCCCTTCTTAAACGGGAGATTTATGGTGGAGGAAAACAGTACACCTCTCTGAACAGTGTATGGGAGGCTGTGGTGGCTGCTGCACAAAAAGTTGATCATCAACAGATCAAGAAACTGACAGACTCCATGAATGGAAGGCTAATAACTGTTATTGAAAAGAAGGGTGGCTATATTGGTCACTGATTTTTTTTTAAATTTTGAGGTTGTACATTTTTTAGTTTATTTGTAAATTGAGTTGTTTGTTACTTTAACAGATTCAAATAAACAAGTGAGATGGGAAAATTTTCATTTTTCATTTTGCTGCATAATAATTCTGCACACTAAGAGTTGCCCAATAATTGTGCACACATAGATATTCTCCTAAGAAAGCCAAAACCTCACTTTTGCTTCCTTAAATTTTCAGGATTGAGGTTTATTAACATTTTGGATTGACTGAGAGCACTGTAGTTGTTCAATAATAAAATTAATCCTCAAAAATACAACTTGCCTAATAATTCTGCACACAGTGTAGGTATAATCTGTGTTTGTGAAGTCTACGCTTTTTGTTGAAGTGAACCAGGAGGGAGGAGGTAGAGAGATATAGGGAGACAGAGGGAGGATATAGAGAAAGAAAGGGAGACAGAGGGAGGAGGTAGAGAAAGAAAGGGAGACCGAGGGAGGAGGTAGAGAAAGAAAGGGAGACAGAGGGAGGAGGTAGAGAAAGAAAGGGAGACAGAGGGAGGAGGTAGAGAAAGGGAGACAGAGGGAGGAGGTAGAGAAAGGGAGACAGAGGGAGGAGGTAGAGAAAGGGAGACAGAGGGAGGAGGTAGAGAAAGAAAGGGAGACAGAGGGAGGAGGTAGAGAAAGGGAGACAGAGGGAGGAGGTAGAGAGAGAAGGCGACCGGAAGGGAGATAGAGGGAGGAGGTAGGGACAGGAAGGATAAATTGTTCAATTATTCTTCATCGAATTTGCTGAATGTACAGATTTAACAGACAGAATAAGTAAAAGGCTCAAATCATTACGTGATTTAGGGCAGTGCCTTAAAATTAGTGCCTTAACTTTAGTGCATTAACATTAGTGCCTTAACATCTGTTAGTTAAGTATCACCTCAATCACTCACAGAGATATAAACTCCAACAATGACCAAGACTATAGGAAAATACGGATTCTCTTTTTTCGTTGCTATAACGCCTCTTCAAACTGTTCAGCCACGTGCCTACAGTGTATACACTTGTCCTCTATAATATGCAAAACACGTTGGTGTACAAAAACCTGTTGTGCAGTGCAAAAAGTGGCAAAGTGTTAAATAGCCTTTTTTCCCTCAGATAAGAGCTGTACCAGCAAACTAATTTTCATCCAGACAATGTAGTGTGGGTTTGTACAAGTAGCTATATTTGTAGCTAATGCAAGCTAACTTTATCCGCTGGTGTAGTTGGTAATAGCACTAACCTAGCTAGCAATTTGCAACTTCAGTTAATAATTACTCACCTATGAAAAAAGACACATACATGTTTCCATCTCATCTAGAAATCCTAGGAATTAGACCAGGAAATGTAGAATTTGTTCAATTTCAGTTTATATCAATTTGAACAAAACATTCTCTCCAATTTATTTTTGAAACGTCCACCTTGGGGACTGTGACAATATGGAGCCCTTCTTGTTTGTAGAAAATGTTTTGGCATTTAATTTAGAACGTGAATGTGGTCGGGGAAAGTGTCCTTAAGCACTGGCTCGCAAGGTTTGTTTTCTAACTGTCTTCTAATTAATCACTAACATCTTAGAGAAGACAGGAAGAAGGTGATGTACCTCAGTGGATGGTTTCCACGATAAGGTTGTGTTACGTTGCTACACAATATAAATACTACTTATAGACACATTTGGGTCAAAGAAAAAACTCTGCATCGGCTTTCTCTTAACTTTTTAAGGGCCTGCACAGGATGATGTTTACGTAACTTGCATTTGTTGGCTATTTGGGAATTCAGACCCAATTTTGGATCATGTTTAGGAGGTGGGTTTACCAACAGGGTATGGTTCTGGATAAGGTTAGGGTTTAGGAGGTGGGTTTACCAACGTGGTATGGTCCCTGATAAGGTTAGGGTTTAGGAGGTGGGTCTGCCAACGGGGTATGGTCCCGGATAAGGTTAGGGTTTAGGAGGTGGGTTTACCAACGGGGTATGGTCCCGGATAAGGTTAGGGTTTAGGAGGTGGGTTTACCAACGGGGTATGGTCCCGGATATGGTTAGGGTTTAGGAGGTGGGTTTGCTAACGGGGTATGGTCCCTGATAAGGTTAGGGTTTAGGAGGTGCCGGACAGGGTTCTGTAGGGCCCAGAAGGGGTGCAGGACAGATTCAGTCATAGATGTTAGCTTATAGGTGTTCCAGTTATGTTCTGAGAAGGTTTTTGAGGGAGATTTCTGTGTTTGCAGGTGGGGGCTGAGTATCTGAATGTGCCTCACTTCCATGGTGCAGAATACGAGACTAGAGACCAGAAGGAGGGGTGGAGGCAGTGGGATGATGGGCTGGGAGGTTAGAGATGTGTAGAGGTGGAGGGAGAAGATGGCTGGGAGGTCAGAGATGTGTAGAGGTGGAGGGAGAAGATGGCTGGGAGGTCAGAGATGTGTAGAGGTGGAGAGAGAAGATGGCTGGGAGGTCAGAGATGGGTGGAGGTGGAGGGAGAAGATTGCTGGGAGGTTAGAGATGTGTAGAGGTGGAGGGAGAAGATTGCTGGGAGGTTAGAGATGTGTAGAGGTGGAGGGAGAAGATTGCTGGGAGGTTAGAGATGTGTAGAGGTGGAGGGAGAAGATTGCTGGGAGGTTAGAGATGTGTAGAGGTGGAGGGAGAAGATTGCTGGGAGGTTAGAGATGTGTAGAGGTGGAGGGAGAAGATTGCTGGGAGGTTAGAGATGTGTAGAGGTGGAGGGAGAAGATTGCTGGGAGGTTAGAGATGTGTAGAGGTGGAGGGAGAAGATTGCTGGGAGGTTAGAGATGTGTAGAGGTGGAGGGAGAAGATTGCTGATGCCAAGTAAGAAAATTATTATTGCAATATTGTTGTAACGTTGTGCTAATCTTGCGTTAATTGTCCACGTTGACATCATTCCACTTCTTTGATTTTGAGCCAGACGGAGGTCTGAATGATGGATGAAAGAAAGGGCCGCTCTGTTATATTCAGGCAGCAGGAAGCTACCATCATCAAACAGTTGCCATGACAATCGTTAATTGTGCAATTTTTCTATTTCTGTGTCGCCTGGCCCCTCTATTTCCCCGTATCTCCCGTTCTCCTCGTCCTTAAATGGATAGAAGGACCGGAAGAGATGAGCTGACAGTTTAACCTTGTTGCCGGGGCAGAGGAACAGTGCCTGCGGAGAGATCTCCATCAATTCTGCAGCATCAGCGGAAAAGCCCGGGGAAACCATTACTAATACCCAGTTGGGGAAATATGTGGGCATCAACAGGATGTACGCGCGTGAGCTAATGCGCCCACAGATACACACACACACACACACACACAACGCAGAGTCCGGCCGACTGTAAGGGAGGACGGCAGTAAGGGAGCGGATGTCTAATCAGGAATGAATAAGAGATGTGCTCTGCCCGTGTATTAGCTACGAGCAGCTGGCCCACTCGGCACCGCTCCCCATGAGAGGTCATGGGGTGATGATAAGGCCTGATTGTGTTGCAGTCACCAGCGCCGGAGCAGACAGGCCCGCAGTAGTGGAGTAGTCTGAGCTGACAGCTTGCTCCTAAAGATATCCGTCGAAGGCGGGGGGTGGTGCTGTGTGACCGGGGGAGGTCCGAGGTCGGCCCTTTGATATACGGCTGGCTAGGATGCACGTCAGTCACTTAGCACAGGCTTTCGGGGCCAATCAGAGGCGACGATGTAAGTCACGTGACTAGCATGCCGTGCCTGACTATGGCAGCGTGATTACGGAGGACCTCTCTCTGTCTTCATCTTTGGTTCCTGCTCTCTCTCTCTCTCTCTCTCTCTACATCCTGTGCACCTTTGGTGTATCTTTTGAACGCAGTGCATCTTAAAGAGAGAACATTGCGATAGAAAGACAGCAAGTTGGCGCTGCACTAATTGCATTGTCATCGAGGCCTGCTGCTCCTGCTTTTAACCAGTGATTGAAACGTATCGGCAGCCACTTTCACCTGTTAATCTCTGGTTACGACGGAGCCCGCGGCATGCCTGGTGTGGGTCGATCTGTCACCCCGAGGCACAGCTCTTCTGTCATGTGGAAAGATAAGGAGCGGGGGTTTGGTTTCTCTGCTGGGACACCGGCCAACCGATTGTCTGCTGACCCTCTGGAGGGCCGGGTTCATCGAGACACAGGAAGGCGCGGGGGAAGTTACGGTCGATCGTTGATCGTCTCTTTTGACAAAAAGGATCACCAGAGTCACACATTCACACCACTTGTCTTTGACTTCCTCTATTTTCTGCGTGCAAGTTTGAATGGAGGGTGGTGCACGAGAATGCGTGTTCCTGTCTTATGTTCGAAATCGTGTGTTTGTGGTATGACAGTAGAGCCACCATGTATTTCACACCAGCAAGAACTTGAAGTACAGAAGATGTGGTCATATATATATATAATATATATATATATAACTTTATATCTAAATGTTTTGTGTTTACATGTGTGTTTGTTTCAACGAAACAGGGTACAAATTGAAACAACACACAGAATTGTAGGTATTTCATTTCGGTAAAATGTTTTCGATAAGTCCTCGGTGACAGTTGTCTTTGGTGTGTCTTTCCAGGTCTCATTTACACTCCATTGAGTTTTGAAACAACCTGAAAACAGAGTAACGTTTATTGTAAAAACGTGGGACTGAAACCAAGTGTCATCGTGTGTTACAGCCTTTTGCGCAATGGTGTTGTCTCCAGCCCCAAGACACGGACAAGATGCCAGAGAGCGCGTGGAAGCTGGCCTTCTACACCATGTCCTGGTCCTATAGCACCTACCTGCTCTTCTTCACCAACTACACCTTTTTCCACAACCCACCTTCCGTATTCTATGGTAAGACATAGTACCTGAAACAAGGTAAATAAAAAAAACAAGTAAAGTCGGTAATATGTCAGCAGATGTCCACTGAACTTTGCCTGTGACGATGTACAGCCAAATACCGCCCTGTCAGTTTTGTAGTGGTTTTACTTTATGGCGTTCTTTCCAATTCCGTTTAACTTTTAGGTGTCGTTTGTTAGCTGGGTAGCTCTAAATCTCTATTGCCTTAATTGAGGTGATCAGTGGGTTTTTAAAAGGCCCTGCACTTTGCAAATGGTTGTCATGTTGAGAGTAGGCAGTCAGCATGCTCAGACTAATGTGTCTCTGCTCTTAGTACTCTGAGAGAGAGAGGGAGAGAGAGGGAGAGAGAGGGAGAGCCAGAGAGAGGGAGGCAGGTGAGAGATAGTGGGGAAGAGATGGGAGAGAGATAGAGGGAGAGAGAGGGAGAGATAGAGAGAGAGCCAGAGGGAGGCAGGGTGAGAGATAGTGGGGAAGAGATGGGGGGAGAGAAATAGAGGGAGAGAGATGGGGTAAAAGGGGGAGGGGCTTTAGCTCTGGCAGAAAGAGACAAGGAGGGGAAGAGGCAAAGAGGCTCCTATTTCTGTAGAACTTTAATGTACTTTGCAGCTCTTCTTCCATTGCCTCTACGTTCTCAATGTTTAATGACGGAACGTCCGACCAATAAACATTACGGTCTGTAACCTCATCTCAGGGAGACATAGGTTCTCCCAAATGTCCAGAGAGAAAGTTTCCAAAAAAGAAAGATACAGACGGACCTTGTCCCGAAAACCTGCCATCCCACATCTGGTGTTCAACAGGAGGTCACCTAGTTTTACACAACTAAAACTATAGTCTGAACACATGGCCGTTTACACTGTGTTTTAGGCAAAAATACAACAACAAGCAAGTTCCGTTTGCCATAGCCAGATTTCGGCCTATTTTTTTTCCAACGATGATTTTAACATCCTTCAAACATCAAAAACTGCCTTAACTTCGGCCAAACTGTCAAAGATACCAACTTCATATACCGACTTACATACCAACTTACAAAACAAATGAAGACGGCCTCAAGACCCCGTCCATGCTGATGCACATATATGTATTATGCTGATACGGTCCTACAGATGTTCATTAAAAAACAATAGGATTCAGCAGTGAAAATGCATTGAGGCATATTTATTTTCTCCAATAACTACCTGTTGTAATAAGAACATCGTTGACATAATTTCCCGACGGAAGCCCTGGTGTGTGTTGTTCGTCTGTCAAGTCAAGTCAAATTTATTTGTATAGCACATTTCACATGATTTACATAGACACAATCATGTCTGTGTCAACACAAGCGTGTGTGTGTTGCCAGTGTGTGTTTCCTCTGACCGTCTCTCTCTATGTCTTCTCCATCTCTCAGGCTGGAAGAGTGGCATGATGGTGCCAGGGGACATTGCCATTGCTTACCTGATACAGGGCAGCTTCTATGGACACTCCATCTATGCCACAGTGTACATGGACGCCTGGAGGAAGGACTCGGCTGTCATGGTGGTCCACCACGTCATCACCCTGGCTCTCATTACCTTCTCTTACGCTTTCAGGTAGCTAACTACACCCTTTCTGCCTGGGGCCCCATGTCTAACAGATAGCTAACTACACCCTTTCTGCCTGGGGCCCAGGTCAGGGAAACACAAACTGTTTTATCTTTCTGTTACATACTTTTCACTGTTTTAATATCTATTTGTGTGCAACGTCAATTGGTTACTTGCAGAACAAAAATGCAGTAGTCTAAAAAGGAACTAGGTTTTTTTATGCTAACTTTTTTTTATATTTACTAGTGATATTTATATAATAACTGTTAACACCATGAGCATTAATACTACTTTGAGTTCAATCGCAGTTATGTTGTACCATCTCACTAGGACAACCGCTTTGTCTAATCTTGATTTTGCACTGACGCTGAGCTCCGCCCACTCTGCCTTTCAGATTCCACAACATCGGGTTACTTGTGCTGTTTTTACACGACATCAATGACATCCAGCTGGAGTTCACCAAACTCAACGTTTACTTCAAAACCCGGGGTGGAGGTTACTACATTATCCATGACATCCTGTCCAATATGGGCTCTGTCAGCTTCAGTATTACCTGGTGAGGGAGAGAAAACACACACAGACAGACGGGCACACACACACACACACACACACACATGCACACACACACACCAGGACACATGAACTGAATGATCACAATGAACTGAAGCATTGGAGTAATACTGTGCCTCTATGTTTCCCCCCATGTGAAGGTTTTGGTTTCGTCTCTACTGGTTTCCTCTGAAGGTTCTGTACGCCACCTGTGTGTCGAGTCTCCAATCCGTTCCCAACATTCCCTTCTACTTCTTCTTTAATTTCCTGCTGTTAACACTCCTCTGCATGAACATCTACTGGTTTTTGGTGAGTAGAAAATACACAAGTGACATATTGTTTTCCAGCATGGAGCAACTGTGTAAACACCTTATGTAAATTTGACGCTATAAAAGCTAAATCAATAGATGTATGCAATTCCTTATCAGGTAACACTGACCTTTGACCTCCCGCTCGCACAGTTTATCGTGGCGTTTGTTGCAAAAGTGCTGACGGGGCAGCTGAAAGACGTGAAAGACCTGAGGGAGTACGAGGGCGAGGACAAGGCCCAGAAGGCTGCTGCCAACCTCAAAATACCAGAACAAGAACAGCAGAGTGAAGATGCAGGACATCTCAACCATTATGCTGAAAACCAACCACTTAACAGTTCCGCTGAATGGTGAGAAAAACCCCCAGATAAATGCACCCATAACAACAACTGATTCAGTAATCAAAAATGTTTATTACCAACCTAACCTTGACCTTTACCCGAAAACATGTCTATTACGCCCCACTACTGGCAGTCTCGGGTTTACGCCCCACTACTGGCAGTCTCGGGTTTACGCCCCACTACTGGCAGTCTCGGGTTTACGCCCCACTACTGGCAGTCTCGGGTTTACGCCCCACTACTGGCAGTCTCGGGTTTACGCCCCACTACTGGCAGTCTCGGGTTTACGCCCCACTACTGGCAGTCTCGGGTTTACGCCCCACTACTGGCAGTCTCGGGTTTACGCCCCACTACTGGCAGTCTCGGGTTTACGCCCCACTCCTGGCAGTCTCGGGTTTACGCCCCACTACTGGCAGTCTCGGGTTTACGCCCCACTACTGGCAGTCTCGGGTTTACGCCCCACTACTGGCAGTCTCGGGTTTACGCCCCACTACTGGCAGTCTCGGGTTTACGCCCCACTACTGGCAGTCTCGGGTTTACGCCCCACTACTGGCAGTCTTTACATGAAGAATGTGTCTAGGGGAGATTACCCTAAACCCTTAGGCCACAAACTCTTCCGCTGAGGCGACCAGCTGCCCAATCCTGCCCTGTACTAGTCGTGTCAAATGTATTCTGGCTGTGCCACATTCCCTCCTGCAACATGGAAGGGTTATAGAAGCTAGGACAGGGGAATGGGTTTGAGGTTTGTTTGGACCAGGTCAACCTGCAGACAACCATGCATACTCTCTGTTTCATTAGGGCAGAGGGTGATGTCACTCACATTTGAACTTCTAAACCAGAGATATCCGATTGATTATCACGTGTCAGGAGTGTGGGGGTTGAATACTTTTTAAGCACCATATTTAAGTATGTCATAATATAAAACCAATGGCACCTTATAATAATTTAATATAAGTTTAAGTGTTTTCAGATAAACTATGAAACTGAAAAAAGTCTATGTTGCATTTGTGTTTGTATAATTCCGATTTCTGTATATACATTGAGAAACACACATACACACACGCACACAGACACACAGAGACAGACACACACACACACACACACACACACACACACACACACACACACACACACACACACACACACACACACACACACACAGTGTGTTAGATAGCTTTGCTCCACACCTATGATAAACCTGTAATCACACCTTCTCATGAAGATGAGCCTAAGCGGATCTCGCGAGTGTGGCCTTGGACTTGTGTAATAAAGAAATAAACGTTAACAACAAGTGACCTATGAGATCCTGTGGTATGGCCCGACGCAGTACGATCCGGTGCCCTTGAACATGGGTGATATCCTTTAGGTATGACCACGTGGCTAATTGCCTTCTCCTCCTCTTCACAGGAAACACATTCAGAATGGAGTCACCAAGGAGAAGCATCTATAACCAGCCCTCTAGCACTACCTACTGGCACTTCACTCCGAATGCAAGCATGCTTGTAGAGATTATTTTAGACTTGACTCGAAATGAGGAACGACGAAACACCTTGACGTAAACGAATGATCATTTTTCGTTCAGTTGTACCAATCAATTGTTGTTTTGTATATTTTTTTAAATCATTATATATGTTGTTTCTGACAAACTTGTTTTATATTTACATGACATTTTCAGCAGAGAATGTGTAAACTATGTGAATTTCGTCTTGTGTAGCCTTGCGGGGCATTAAGAAGTAAGTTCTAACAAACCCTCACCAATTCTGTAGATTTTTAGGCATCTAGTCTCAATACAAAAATAGATGGGGTGCAGTTTTTTCACAGTAACCATGCGATTGCTCTTCTAGAAGAGAGAGCTGGAGCTATGTTTTTAAATAGATCGTTTCAAATAGGTCGTTCTAAAAATAGAAAAAAAGTCTAGTGTTTTTTTTCCAGAGTTTAAACCCTCTTATTCCAGGAGTGAAGGCTATACTATGGGAAGTATCGCGTCCTAATTGCGTCAACATGTACGCAGATGTGAGAGTATGCATGCATGTTATGGGCTGGTGTTGTTCTACGTGCATGTATTGATTTTACTTATCATTACACTGAGAGGAAGTATCCAAAGAGACATTGCCCAGCCTGACCTGTGTTGTTTAAAGAGCCCCATCGGTGTCGTATTAATGTGGGGTTTAACTGTGAATTACCCATTCTGTTTTTGTTGTTGTTGAGGCATACGTTTCACTGCCTCTTCTTACTTCATTCTTGATTATGCTTTCGACCAATAGGCATTGGATATAGGCATTCCTGTATCAACAGACTTGTCAGATTTTTGTTGCTCATAGCATCTGTTGTTGCACTGAAATGAAAGCATAATGGCTGGCTAATGACAACGGATGTAGCTGAAATTCATTGACTCGGTTGAGTGTCATCCTCGTGATTTTGTTTATTTATGCGGATTTAAATAATCTTGATGACCAATATGGCTGTAAGAAAAAAATAGCAAATGGCCAGTGTGAAAGGGGATTAAATATGAAAATCATATCCACAGGTTATTCAGGACCGTACGGAGTTGGGTTTGGATTAAGCTATGGAGTGATATATAAAAAAATATCTTTATCAGTAAGCAATTTTTTTAAAATGTTACATAAATCAACCGGACAGCCCGGTTCACTCTCATTTACTTTGGAACGTGCCCCTGGTTACGTGCCTTTGTGTGGCACCAGTAAGGCCTCTTTTACCCTCACTTGGGGGGTGCTTTCCTTTTCGATCAAATTCAAGCTCATTCGTCATGAGGACCAGCATCCATGTGCTTGAACAGGGCCACAGATGTTGGCAGGTGTGTCAAACTGTGGACGTGTCTTCCAGTCTTCAGAAATGACTGCCACCAGAGCTAGCTACTAGGGCTACTTTTTATTGACATTTCCATTCAAATTATTTTTTTTCTTTGACTTTCTGATTTGCTGCTGTTTCTGAGAAACTGTTCCTTGACATGTGGAGACTGTTTGTTTGCATATATGGGTGGGTGCGCTAATGTCTAACATAGTACTGTCTATAAAGCTGCCTTTCTTGATCTGGCTGTCCTCCACCACCAACAACCTGTCTGGATTTGTAGAGGGCTGTTACGGTTTAGAAAACAGTGACCACTCGCTACAAAAACATGGTTAGTCATAGCAGTTCGTTTAAAAAAAAAATCTGACACATTTGGTCGTTTTTTCTGCCTAGCATTGAATACAATACTCCAGTGAAGATTCAGGACGATCGTGGAAACTTTGTGGATATAAGACACTATGCATTTCCTTTGATAGCTGTATTAATGCTTTCAGAATGTGCCAAAAACGTTTATCTCTCAGATGTATTCTGATAAAAGAACTGGGTGGAGGAAGGACCTGGGGAACAAGGTCACAGCTCCAAGTATTTCAAACAAATTGCACTGTAACTTATGGCTACTTTTTAATCGTTTAATAGAATGAAGCAGCACAGAGAATTTCGAGAAATGTAGAATTTCTGGACAGAGAATCAAATGAAATACGAGATTATGTAATGATGTATGATCTATATGAGGTTATGAATAGGTTTTAGGGAAACAGAATAACGTGTTGGACCACAGACCACTCTAAATTGATTTTCCCCACCTAACGTTTCAATCAGATGAGGATTTGAGTATATGGCGGGTACTTTTTGTAATAAAACAATTTTAATGATTTCGTTAAACCAGTTTTTGCATTGTTTTACCGCATAATAAAACATAACCCTTTAAAGACACATGCATGACTGACTTCAACAAACGGTTTTTATTCTTAATGTCATCATATTTGCAAAATTCAAGTTTTTGAGGATCAGGTATAACACAGATGAGACAACGGTAAAATAAATGTGTTGGACAAAAGGTCTTGGAAAAAGGGAGGGTTCAAATCAGTGCACAAATTAGCATAGTCTGCTTCAATAAATTAAAATTCTAAACACATGTACCAGATAGCTTTATCCCCTTTGTGTAGATAAGGGAACCTCACCAGTATATTTGCTCTCATCGACTGGAGGAGCAATATCCCATGCAGTGTTATGTGTAATAATGCCAAATATGGCATTCAAGGGCAGTCACCAGCACGCTGAAATCGAGAACTAAGACTCTGGGAAAGACAATACACTGCTAATTTCAGACTCCCTCCAAAGGCCACATTTGTTCTGCCAACACATTTAGCCTTTCTTAAGACATGATTAAGGAGTAAGAGGGTATTTCAACACGACATGTCTGCATGTTAATATTGAACCATTATGTTGCAATAGAAATGTCGAAATAAAGGCGGAGTCAGGTTGGTAGACTGTGACATTATTGCAACACAAGTCAAGAAAAAAACAGGACATTGAGGGTCTCGTGTTCACATTTTAAAAAGGGCATTCGTATCAAACGTAAGTCACATTCAGACACACAGAAATACTAGTTAACAAATGTGTCCACAAAAGTGGTAAAGGAAACAAATGATGAAAGTGAATGAAAATTATTTTCTATAACCACTCCATTAATGTGAGTAAGATTAGGGACAATTTATCATTTTAAATGTTATTATTCCTATCATTTAATTTTCTCAATAAGACCATGCATTTCATCATTCAGATACTATTCAATGGTTAGTTGGATACATCTTTTTTATCGTTTAATAAACACAATTGGGCTTGAAAGCTATTTTGTCATAGGTAGCTTATACAATGAGAATCAATTTAAACAAATATTACACAGTCTTAATGCTAGACACTCACGCTCCTGTGACTTACTGCCCAAAGTGGTTTGGCAAAATTCACACTACAGGGGAATAAACCGTGTTAAATCGTGAAATTCCCAACCTCACATCAACCTATAATACATTATGTATTATACGTTATTTATGCACATTGGGAATTCAGTGGACTGGATAGTTGTAACAGGTCAAATCACAATTAGTTAATCAGAAGGTTAAAAAAATAACCATTCTGGTTATAGCCACCTAATCCTTTTAAATCACAAAAGAGAAAGTACAGGATAAGGGCCCGGGTTTGATGTGAGATTGGATGTTCGAGGAGGTGACATTTGTTTTTAGGAGAACAGGAAGACCAGATAATGCATTACGACTCAACAGCCATTGAAGAAACCAATGGATGAACGGCAGATAGATTATGAAACACACGTTCAATCTCCAAACATGATTAAGGGCAGTTGATTAGGTAAAAAAAGAAAATAGACAATAGAGCTGCTTGGTCGAGCCCCTGCCATTTGGCAAAAACTTAGTAGTCTGAGAGGATGAAGGGAGTCTGTATGAGACGAAGAGCATTAATGCTGCTTGGTCTTGGGCGCTGTAATTCTACGCACCACGCTGTAGAAAATCCCAAAGTGCTGAAGAGTGAGAAAGGAGAGAGATTATTCGAGGTGCCTGAAAGATTCGTCCGATTTACAACAATGAACTGGTTTAAGTTAACACTCATAGCCACGCGGATGGTTACATTAAATCAATACATACCTGGATAGCCAGGTAAATCACTCCTAGGTAGGCTGCGATACAGGCTGCCAGAAGCAGGTCGAAGATGGCTGGTTTAACCCTGTTGGGAAAGAAAATGGGTGTACAAAATGACAATAGACAGAAATGCTAGCCAAAGACGCAGGGTCGAAGAGTCTAACTAAATAGGGCAGCAGTCACCTACCTGTATGCGTTCATAGTTTGTTTGAGCTGATCATAGAAAACAAACTCGGGGTCTCTGAGGGAGAAAAACAATGTTACGTTTGGTACAGAAACGTTTTCCAATTTCAAACCAGTAACTTCTGTCACTGAATCAAAGTAAAGTTAGAGTACACACATCTTTTGTAACTAGGAAAGTACAACCAATTTAAAAGTCAAATACTTGTGAGTATTCATTTCGCAAAAAAAAAAAAAAATCGAATCGAAAGACTTGAGCATGTCTTTTAATACAATGATATATCGCATTATTTTTCTTTAACAACGTTTCGAACTCAAATCGGCTGACTAGTATGAATGTGTAAATCTACCACATCTGACACAGCTAAACCAGCAGGGAGGTGGTTTGCCACTTCCCTGCAACGGCCAGAATACAAGGATATTATGTTAGCCGTGGGTCAGGGGTCACCTCTTGTCAGCCTTGACGTAGTGCCTTCGGACATCCTTCAGGTAGCGCCCCAGATGGTACTCAAGCGTGCTGACCACGCTGCTGTCTTTGTCCACCAGCTGGGCGGCCCGCGGCTGTGCTGTCAGCCAGTCCACTATTGATGACAGCTGCTCCTCCTGCACCTGCTGGCCCAACATGCAGTCCACAAAGGCACACAGCACAAGCCCACGAGCGCAGACTCACATCAGTGATCTTCAGAACAAACCCTGATAATAACTTGCCTCGGTGACTATTGTTAACTTTAAACCTTTTAAGAACGTAATAACATTTGTTATTTTTTTTTTCAGCCACAATCGACCACTTACCATTTGTTCGGTAAAGATCTTCAGGTCTCCAGGAGCACCCTGGACAATCGCACACAAAAGAAAGGTCAAACCCGCATTACAGTAGGATATCCTAAATATGAAAGACGCAGTGAAAAACACTGCCTGAATGGTTTTTAGCGAGGAAAAGATCTATGCTGACAATGACAAGTTCTACCGGGTCTTTACCTTTTCTGTGAGGTTGTAGATTACTCTGGCCAGCGCCTCCGCAATTAGCTTGGTGTTCCTGCTGAGCTTACGCAGATCCACATGAGGTCTGTAACGGTAATTCACAGGTAAGTCACACAGCCATCCTGAAGCAGCTCAACTCACTGAAGCACACTGATGGAGGTGAATGGAGTAACAGGTGGAGGAGGCAGTGATGAGGTTGGGTCCTCTACAGTTCTACCAAACACTCAAGTCCTATATCAACCTAATAGCCCTGTAATTCCCAACCCTTTTCCCGCAGTGAGCAATTTTCCATCATCCTTGAGGGATCGCTTACAGTAAAACGACCTGATCTTTCAGTGTCAGTTGACCATCTCAGCGACTATAACTCGATAATAGCGCCCCCTGGTGTTGATCGACACACATCCCACACCTAGTCTCCAGGCAGAGATGTCAGGAATACGACCCTGCATGACTCCAGCCCACTACACACCAGATTCAGTCGATCACACTGACCTGGTGGAAAGAGGGGTGTTAGGATGAGCTAGGCTGGGGTGTTGGGGGTGTGGTCTGGGATGGGCAAGGACGAGTAGAATGGCGGGGTAGAGGGGGGTGTAGCGGGGCCGGCAGGATGCTTGGTCTCGGTTGGTCTGCAGTATTAAACCCACCCAGCAGGGTGCTCTCCTGCCCCGTGGCGAGAAGACGAGGACACTGACCGCACGTCCATGATGCTGGAGCGCTGCGCCTCGCGGTGGCTGTTGAGGTGGGACAGCGTGAAGGCAGGCAGCCGTCGGATGCCGAACCGCTCGTGTTCCCATGCCAACGTGTCGTCGGCCAGGTTGATCTTCTTGTGGACCATGGAGAACTTGACCTCTGGGTACTGGCTGGACACGACCTGTAGCGCCAAACACTGGTTAGTTACGGTCCCATTACTGAGAGAACACTGTGGGTTCCAGGTGATGTTTAGTGCTCCTTACAGTCTCCAGTTCATTCAGCAGGGCGTACTGAGGGGTTCCCTCTTTAGGGGGTTTTGATACGTGGAGGTGCAGATTGTCCCCATTCCCCAAGGTGTCCAGACACAACACAAAGGCCACGTTGTCCTGTAGAAGACTGGAGTCTGGAGAGAAAAAGAGGGACAAAACCGCCCTGCTACCGTGAAAGCCGTCCGGCAACCGTGAATGCCGTCCGGCTACTGTGACACCCGTCCGGCAACCGTGACACCCGTCCGGCTACTGTGAAAGCCGTCCGGCTACTGTGACACCCGTGCTGTAACTAAGCCTAGTGTACCTGTATGATCTAGGTTGTCCTCCAGCCATCTCTTAGTGCCTTGGTAGTTGAACTTTCCTCCTCCAGAGACAAAGAACAGGAGGTTGTATCTACAGAAACAGGAAATAAGAAGTTGTTTAATGTTGTGGTTGTCTGCTGGCCTCCATTAGGTGAACAGTTCCACAATGCCTGGTAGCTACCTGCTGGGAATGCCAACAGTTTTACATTGCAGGGTGATTGACTGAAGTCAGTTTTAGGAGTGTTTTCAAACTTTGATGTCATGATTTTGGCTTTTGCTCAGCCGCAACTTAACTTTCACGTCATTACCGGCCAGCACCTACTAGCACCTTCCTTGTATTTTAGCATTGTGAAGTCTGCCACTTACTTCCCAGCGCTCTGCATGGCGGCTTTGTTCTCTTGTGATGTGCAAAAAGCACTTCAATATATAAGTAGCATCAAGAAATCAACGATTATTTAGATTTAAAAACTCTAGTCCACAAACAATATAAATGTATAATTTAAAAAAATGCAATCATCTAATATCTGCTCATTTATGTCCAGACAGTCAACTGCTGCAGCCCTGCAGTGAATTGTGAATAGCCTCAAGCCAACATGTGGGCCCAGCTGTGCACTTAAAACCATGGAATATTGACAGTGGAAAGATCCACAGCGGAACCACAAATTTACACTAATGTGGCTCCTCATCCGAAACGGCACTCAAACTCCTGCAAGTTGAGTACAATTCCTCTAGGAATAAAAAAAAATCTCCTCAAGAACCACTTTTAACTCCATTACTACGACTAATTGACTCTAACAACCAAGGATCACAGGACGTATACATTTGCTGGGTTATTATTAGGGATGCACCGAATATTCGGCCACCGAAATACTTTTATCACCGAAACAATACGGCCGAAATATGTTGTGATCTATTCGGATCCTCTGCACTTCATCGCGACTGTACTTGATCCGCGTTATAAAGACCATTACTTGGATGCAGAAATAAAGCAGCGCGCACGAGAAATGATCCAGGCGGCTATGGATGCGGAGAACCCGCGTGGAGAAATAGCGCACCGAGCAGTTGGGCACGGAGCAGCAGCGCACGGAGATCAGAGCGCAGAAAAAAAGACTCGTCTCTCTGCACTAGATGAGGGGCATGCACCCTCGTTGTCTGATATGTTCATTGAAATCCTGCAAGAAAGTGCCTCACATGGGCGTAGGTTTAGGGGTGGACACTGGGGACATGTCCCCAACAACATTTTAACATGACTAAATTGTCCCCACTAATATTTTAGCGAACTCCGTTATGAGTTTGTGAAGCGATTTGGGTCAATTCCGACCGCAGAGCCGGTACGGTACTAGAAACGCCGTAATTTGATTGGCTAAAAAACCTAGGGGAGGGGAGTTATCTGACACGCTATAAGTACACAGGAGAGTGACTGAAGACAACGGTAAAGTTACCAGTGCTTTCTGTTAATACATACCCCATATGTTAGTATCTTGCAGTCACAATAAACAGTGGAAATGTTTCCTGTGTATATTTTGCTTATGTAATGTGGCCTATTTGGGATATCCCATTAGTAGGGGCGGAGTAGTGGCACCACCAGGGTCGCTACATTATATTGAATCTGACAAACAGCATTACCATCTAAAAGCAACAGGCTATTGTCTCAATTAAACGCAAAAATAATCACATTATTCTCAGTAAAAGTTCACTTGCCGGAGGGGGGGGGAGAGATGTCCCCAGCGAAGCTGAGACCAAACCTACGCCCTTGGTGCCTCATATCCATAAATGCAATGGTACTAATAATTGGCATAATTTATTTCGGTGTTTCGGTTTTCGGTCTTGGTTTCCCTTTTTTCGGTTTTCGGTTTCGGCCAAGAATTTTCATTTCGGTGCATCCCTAGTTATTATTGACCTATGAGATTACCGAGTGGAGGGCAATTTTATAATCTGTGGGTGCCTAAAAACAGTGAGAAAAAGAGTGTGTGGACGGTCCTAACCGAATAAGCCTAAAGGTACCGAAGTACTGTGGACGTGCTCACCCAGCATGTGTTCTCTTATATGTATAGAGCCTGGAGAAGAGCCTGGCTAACTCCAGCAGCATAGACACTCCACTGCCATTAGAGTCCGCTCCATAGGACAGCCACTGGAAAAAAAGACCAAGAACAAGGGACAGTGGTTGATCAAAGACACAGTCATACCAGTGGCCAATACAACAACTTAATGCTGTGATGATCAAAGACACAGTCATTCTAGTGGCCAATAACACAACTTAATGCTGTGATGATCAAAGACACAGTCATACCAGTGGCCAATACAACAACTTAATGCTGTGATGATCAAAGACACAGTCATTCTAGTGGCCAATAACACAACTTAATGCTGTGATGATCAAAGACACAGTCATACCAGTGGCCAATACAACAACTTAATGCTGTGATGATCAAAGACACAGTCATTCTAGTGGCCAATAACACAACTTAATGCTGTGATGATCAAAGACACAGTCATACCAGTGGCCAATACAACAACTTAATGCTGTGATGATCAAAGACACAGTCATTCTAGTGGCCAATAACACGACTTAATGCTGTGATGATCAAAGACACAGTCATACCAGTGGCCAATACAACGACTTAATGCAGTGAAATTTAAAGACAGTCACACCAGTGCCAATACAACAACTTAATGCTGTGATGATCAAAGACACAGTCATTCTAGTGGCCAATAACACGACTTAATGCTGTGATGATCAAAGACACAGTCATACCAGTGGCCAATACCACGACTTAATGCTGTGATAATGAAATGCAGTCATACTTGTGGCCAATACAACAACTCAATGCAGGGATGCCCCGTGATCTATGTCCACTACTCTCCATAAAGTAAAGAACCCCAAAACACAGACAATAAACCAAAACGCCATTTTCTGAGAGGACTGGCTCACCGGAGCCACACCAAAGGAGTCATAGTGAGCCACCAAGACGATGGTAGGCAGATCCTCCCCTCCAGTTCCAGCTAGTCGCCCCTGGGAGAGGAAAGACTCTTGTCAGACAACCACTCATTGTATTAAGTTTTACCATTTACATGTATACACATAAAGACATCATCAAGTTCACAGTTGCACAGCAAAACTGGAGGACTATTCGTGAGAGGAGAGGACAAGTTTTTTCATTCTTTATTATTGTGATTGATCAATTGTGGAAGTAGAATAAAACACTAACGAATACTCTATCAAACACACGCATTTAATCCTGAAATGTACAATGTAAATGTTTAATGTACAAACGTGTTCATTAATCACAATAAAAAGGTCAAGAGATTATTCATATTATAATAGTGAATAGTGAGTTAAAGCCCTTATGATAGAGATGCTCACCTCCAGACTAGTAATAGCCCAGTCACTGACTGCCTTGCTCTGAGCCCCACTCGTCACCATCTGAAACCCATTGGCTGTGGCTGTGTGTATAAGAACTTAGGGGAAAAGGGAGAAAATTATTTTGATTTAAACAAAAACATTTAATGAAAGTGCTTAAGACAATGAACTGCCTGGTACCTTCTGCCGCAGAGGAGGAGCCCTGAGAGGAGGAAGAGGTGAGGGTCTGTGTGTATATGGAGAGCAGCTCGTCATCCTCCAAAGCAAAGTATACCGGGACGACCGTCTCAGTGGCCAGCATCTCCGGCTCCAACTCCATGAACTGCTACAGTGTTGAGGAACACAAAGCACCGTAATCATTCACAAGCCGGCAAAAAAGCTCAGGAAAGAGATGCGTTACATGAAACACCATCAGTTGACTTCCCCCCACATCATTCCTGCATGTCTGGTTTGGCAAGTTTAGCCATCTGTTGTTGTTTTAACTCAAAGATGGAATGAGTGCTGTGCCCTTATATGTCCCAACACGGGAAGGGACACTGAGCCCATTAGGGCAAGACAACGTCTGGATTTAGAATTTGCCAGAATGTCCAGTCCAAAACCCAGGGAATGGGCGCTGTGTGGTAGGAGAGTTATATTTATGGAAATACACATTGTATAAAAATTGCAGAAAATGCTAGGATTACTATAAATTTTTTCAAGCATTATGCAGAATTAATGAGAACATTGTTTCATCCCCATTTTAAGATCAACTAAAGTTTACAGTAACCGTGTTTACCAAATCGAATGGATATTTACACAAGCGGTGATTTGCAACAGCAGATTAACCTTCCTTAATTCTTTATTGCAATTGTTTTGCAATTCTCCCCTTTTTCTCATACTCAGCAAAAAAAAAAACAAGAAGTAAGAAAATAAAATTAAATTAGGCCAATAGAATTATGGGTTCAATAGTTGAAAGGTAAGAGAATAAAGCTTACACCAAATTAAACGTATCTCTGCATTGCTGCTGTCCACTCATGTTTTTTATACAAACATTATTTTTCTCCTTTGTTAGATAAATAGTCCAAAGACCACATAGTGTATGTTTCTGAAGATGAAGGATATTTTTGCCATTTTTACTAACTTTGTAACATTATGAAGACAGTCAGTCATGTCGTCCCATCAGCCAGCCCCTAATGCCATCTGCATGTTAAAGGCAGTACAATTTATTATAACTATATGGCTGATCCTTCCTGGCGACTTGTTTGGAGTTGTGATCACATGACCAAGCAGGTCCTCAGAAGCAATCAGTTCCACATCCTTGACTACATTGAAATGGCGGATGCCATTGATGTCGATGTCCGCATTGGACTGTTTTCCAGTTAAATCCTCTTAGCATCTCTATGACTGAAAGAGTGCTGATTTGACCGCCAGTTTTCCTTGAGTGTAACATAAACATACCGTATAAAACACAAACACACTTGTTCCAAGGCAAAACAGGGCCACACCTCATGATTAGAGTTCTGGGCTATACAGTCACAAGCCCCATTCACAAATTACAATGCAATTACAAACCTGCACTATGTCCTGAGGCATGGTGGACATATTCTTGGGGAGAATGATGACCACAGCCCCTGCGGACTGACGCAGGGCTTTCTGGTACATCTCATAAGAGAAGTCCACCAGCCGCATAATGACACAGCGCCGGCTGAGCACCTCTGCCTCCACTGTGCGGGCCTCTGTGTTCAGTATGGCATTTCTGGTACCTGAAATCACAAGGCAGATCAAAACCTTAAGGGTACGTGTGGAAATACCAATCACTCAGTGACGAACCATAAAATGTAACACAATATAAACAAATTGACGTGAAATCTCTCTCTCACCCAAACACACACTCACACAACAAGTTGATACACAGCGGATAGGAAAAACTCCTTGGACACATTTGTTTCAATAAAAAAAACATTTATTCTAACTAATTATGTTGAATGACTATATTTGCTATTCATTTTACTATATGTCCTATTCAAACAAATGTCATGTACGTTGTCAGGGAAAACAAGGACATTTGTCAGGGAAAACAAGGACATTAGTCAGTGATCCGAAACTTTGGAACAGTAGTGTGTATGCATGTGTGTGTGTATATATATATATATATATATGTTTCCTACACACACATTTTGTTACGTTATTACATTGTATTCATATGTGTATACTTGGTAAAACAGTGGTTATTATACGATTGCGTTATTACATTACAGTAACTCTGTCACTAGAAGCTAATACGCTAGTTAGCCAACACATTACATTTTACGTCGACGTTAGCAATAATTAGATAGCTAGTACCTGAATGGCTAACGTTAGCTGTATGGAAATGCAGCGATGGCAAGCATTTCGCAACGGTGGCCAGATTTAATATTCCTATATCTTGGAAGTATTGCTATTGATCTTCTTTTAAACGCAATACGTTATTGTAAATTAACCTTACCGTAAGGTTGTCCCTGCAGGTCGTACTGCTGCATGCGGTACACGGTGAATTCATGTGCGGCTTCGGCTGGAAGGGGAGAGACGAGAATCAACACAGCCGGGATAAAAACAATGAAAGTCAGGGGGAAAGAGGACTTAAACATGTTATCGAACACCTCACTAGCCTCCTCAAACATCTTGACCTTAGTATTGAAGTCTAAACTAGGGGAAATGTATAATCTAAGCAGTAACTAGATCGACTGATGTACGCTTAGCTGTCAGAACAGTAGCGGCAGGCAGCACGCATGCGCAGAAACCGGATTTTAGTCTGGCAAACATTTGGCCACCTAACTAAGCACGCACAAGCTTGCATTCAGATTGACATTAAGCCAGTTTATACATAGATATATGATTAGTCGAAAGTATGCAAATATAACGCACATTATTAAACGTAATGTATTGAAACTATTTGTCCTTTTCATATATTAAAATATTGTAATCACTAAGATTTCTCTGTCGTTCATGGTCCTAAAGGGATTATCAGAGACAGCTTCATGATTTTTTTTGTGAAGGCTGTACATTAGATGAACTCCGACAGGGGCCAGTGTAGAACTATGCTAAAATATTATTTATTTTAATGTTATTATTATTGAATCAATTTATATTCATTTATGAATGGATATGTCGCTGAATGTTATTACGTTTTATTGTGCTATACCTGCAAATAATATTTTATAATAATAATTGAACACAATCATTTTCATTAGAAATACATTTTGATATAGAATTGTTAGCTTTGAAGATAATTACGATATTTTAAGAGACTTCTTTCACCTTAATTTTTTATTTAAATATTTTTGTGAGTCACGCCAGAACGCTGCCAATTGCTGTGACTGTTTGCATACCATCTAATCTACCCAGACCTTGACATGTGCCCTTGTTAGGAGATGATCGACCTTATTGCTTCATCTGTGCGAGGTCAAAATGTTTTGGCTCATCAGTGTAGATGTCTTAATGTGTTTATTTTTATTGTTAAATCATTTTTGTGTTTCTGTGTGTAGTCTTGTCTTAAAATAAAAAATGCCTCGATCCAGGTCATCAGTAAAAACAATAATTGGTTCTCAACAAAACTACCTGCTTAAAAAACGTCTGAATAAAAAAGCTGGTACATCTCAAGCAACACAAGTCATACCCCCTGTTGTTTTCTGATTGTTGCCACCTGGGCCACTGCAAAATGATGTGGTCAAGTACTGCAAATTGCACCTGGTCCATAGCAGAGCAGCATGTATAGCACTTAGATGTACACAAAGGGCACATGTCAATAAACTGCTCTGCAGTCACTCCTAGTCCAGAACGGAGGAGTGATTTTTGTGCAGGTTGTCGATATGTGTTGAGTGTGTACAAATGTTTGTTCAGGCATTTGGTAAACATTTGGACACACAATAATACCACACAAAGCATGTAACTAGAGGTCTATTCACAGTCCTCTTGTCCAGAACAGAAGCTGAGAGGTGCACAGTTTGAAATAGGGCTGTGACCACATGGCCACTTTAAGTAACTCAAGCAAGTAATGAACTCAGCAGAAAAGTAGATAAAAAAGAACCCCTTGCTGTCCCATAGGAACTGTGCAGTAAGTACATATAATGTCTGTCTATAGTCATTCTACTATTTTTTATGTTTTAGGTATTATTGTGTTGATAAAAGCCCATTCGACTGTATGGTTTCATTGTGTCACTTTATGGACAACTCAACCTTTTTACAGATTGGGTCAAACTAAAATGTCCTCTTGTTGACAAAGCAGTTCCTCAGTGTTCAATTTCAGGGTCTTTACTGCTCAGTCCATATTTAACTCTTTCTCTGTGAGAAACGCTTATTTTCAGTTGATGCTGATTTTTTTTATGTCAGTGTAGATTATGGTGATGTGTAATAAATGCATGCTTTAGTATTAAATGCTGAAATCAGTTAATTATGCAGCTCTCGGTTTAATTATTGGGAACTTTCATACATATAATTTTTCTCTCATTTGATTGACTGAAACTCACTTACTTCTAGAAGGACCAGACTTCGACATTGATGTGTGCATATAATGCGGTCTTGCAGAAACAAATGGGGGGGAGCCAAACGAGTAAAACAATTCAATACAAATTGGCTGCAGGGGGCACCAGCTCTTGTCTAGGGCACCATATTGGTCAGGGCCAGCCCTGGCATTAATCACTTGAATGAGTCATACTAGTGTGCTCCAGAGGACCCCACAAGAAACTTTACAGCCACCTAAAGTCTCTATGGGCTGTAAATGCATGTCAACATCAAAGGAATTGGCTATTTCCACTGACCTGAGCAAAAACAGATCAAAATAGGTATTGACTGAGAACATATTCTTAAACACAGCAATGACCTGAGAATAACATGGGTTTACTGCTTTTTCTCTCCTAGCTGATCTGGATTCAATCTAGCAACGTTTCGATTACCTGTCAGATGTTCAAACCAATAGGCTACCTTTCCGTTGTAGCAAACATGAATGCAGTTATTACAACATTTATTTTGGGAAGTGGAACATTTAGAGGGAATGTGTATTTTATTGAATCCTTAATAAAGTACAATATATTCCCTGTGTTGGACAATTGGAATATATCAATATTGCATATTATCTTTGTAGTGTATTTTATTCAGACCTTATTTTGTCTTATCTCTATCTAGGGTGTCAGTCATTTAGGGGTTGTGATTTATTGCTTCACAATAAATGTATTGCTTCACAATAAATCACATTCAAAACAAGGTTTATCCCGTGTGATTGTATCAATGCATAAATGACATAATTACGCTTGTAAAAAATCGGAATGGAAAGAGGAGCGGATGTAATGACATCATTTCGTCTCTCCATTTCTTTCTCCTCGGCGGGCGACTCGTCTAAGTGGGAGATTAATGACGAGACGATGTTCCGCCATCTCACCTAATGGACCTTGGAGTCATTATTTCCGAGTGTGAGTAATTCCGCTTAGGATTATAAGAAGCAAACAAAGCATAGAAAACGATTAGGTGTGGGCGTATGCATTCTCTGTCACAATTTCACATCCATCATTTTAAAGGGAGATCTGCTTATCCAAAGGGCCTATTTTTGATCACTGGAAAAGTGATTTTTCAAGCAAGCATGCAGTAGCTAAAACACTCCCAACACGAACATGTAGATAGACATAAAACAACCAGCAAAGTACTGTTGAATATTGTGTCCGCTCAATGGGATAATGAATGTACGTGCTGTGAACACATGCCGAGGACATGACTGTCAGTGCTGTTTTGTTCCGTGTCTCCACGACCTCCTCCACCCGTCCCTGGGAACGTGCAGAACTGCTACAGCTCTCACCTTGTCCACCACAAGAACCGAAGGACAAAAACGCCTGCAGCTAAACAAAAGATGCAGTCAATGTGTGAGTAAGAACCATGATGGATTAGCAAAAGATTAGCTAGCCAGCCGTAATTTAACTTCTGAATATTGTGTGTCTGCTCTGAGGCGGTGCTCTCTCTGTCTCACCAGTGACAGGTTGTGAGCTGCACACTGCAAGCAATTAGGAAACGCAACCTTTAAGCGGAGATTAGACAAGTGCGTATGCCCAATGTCTAATGAAAAGAAAGTGGGTAAAGTTGAACAATCTATACCTGCACAAAGCCTCCCCTAAACCACACAGTTAAGCTAACTCTTCATTACACTTCTAGAGAGGGTGATAAAGAGAGAGGAGGAGAGAGAAAGAAAAAGAAAAAGAAAAAGAGGCAGACGACACGGTTGTACAAGCAAATATAAAACAGACAGGAAGAAGAATACTTTGATGGATGAGCTGTAGGGGAGTATGAGTGGTTCTGTGCCCAGCCCTCTGGTGAGGAGACAGCCATCTGAAAGGTCTTTGCAGTAAGTGAGACAGTACAGTCATTCTGCGTCTGCCCCAGCCCTGATGAGCCGGAGATAATGGATGAGGAGGCCTCATGGAGCCAGGCGTTCCATTAAGTTGCATTAATGTGGTCGTGGGAGATTTGCGTGGCTCACCCCATCATATCTACTTTCAGAGCCGCTCAGTCATATGACCAGTGTGCTGGATGAGCCCAGCCTCCCTGCCTCTCTCTCCTGTCTCTCTCATCCGGTCAACCACATCGTTTTCCCATTCGGAGTATCTCGGAGCAGTTTTCTCAGAGCAAGGGCTCGGTGCATTTTCGATTTTAGTCTTTGGGCAGAAGCGTGAATCCAGAACAATTCACAGTTGAGATGCAATCATCTTCAGAAAGCTTCAGGGTAAACGTACTCACCTGAGTAATAGCTAGAAAGCTAGGTGATTAAAGTACAAACCTGAGTAGTAGTAAGAAAGCTAGATAGTAAATGTACTCACCTGAGTAATAGCTAGAAAGCTAGGTGATTAAAGTACAAACCTGAGTAGTAGTAAGAAAGCTAGATAGTAAATGTACTCACCTGAGTAATAGCTAGAAAGCTAGGTGATTAAAGTACAAACCTGAGTAGTAGTAAGAAAGCTAGATAGTAAATGTACTCACCTGAGTAATAGCTAGAAAGCTAGGTGATTAAAGTACAAACCTGAGTAGTAGTAAGAAAGCTAGATAGTAAATGTACTCACCTGAGTAATAGCTAGAAAGCTAGGTGATTAAAGTACTCACCTGAGTAATAGAAAGAAAGCTAGGTGATTAAAGTACTCACCTGAGTAATAGTAAGAAAGCTAGGTGATTAAAGTACTGTCTCACTCCGAAGCCATTCTACCACCATCTGCAGGCAGGCTTCGGCGTTCGTCATCTTTAATGCCACCGCCCCCTTATAATCACATTGTCATGTCTTGTCATTTGCACACACCTGGGGCCCATTCCCTTTTTACTAATGTTATATAGGCTTCCTGTGTTTGGTCAAATGTCTTTGTGAGACATTTGCGCTGTGACGCGTTCTTTGTTATTTTATCAATTTTTCCAGCACATGTGTTGTACTTGGTGTGGGAGCAGGCGCTTCAATAAATAATAAGGCAACGACTCCTCTGGATTTCTTGGCTCTGGATTTCTCCTTTCATCGTAACCTCACGGAACCATTACAAGTACACATCTTAGTAATAGTGTGTACAGTTAACTTAATGATACCAAAGCTGACTATATGTGTTTCCTCAGCTTTAGGCAGTGGCCCCTACATTATCTGTCCTTTTTACATATATATTATACTTCCAATCAGTATTTGTATTGAAAGTATTGTCCAAGATAACCAATGTCACCACACAATAATAAATTTGGAGTTTTAGCCCTTTAAAATAAAATGTCAAACAGTATATAATTAGAATGTACCATTTGTACTTCAGAGTTGAAAGAACTGATCAGGGTTTCACAGACGTTTGCAAGTTACTGTATTTCCCCTACTGACCCAACGGACAGTTCTCACAGTTTCCAGTCTGAAGAGTGATGAAAGACACTGCATGTACCTGAGTTGCCCTGGGGCTTCCACCGATTTCCTGCCATGCTGACTTAAGCAACCACAAAAGCATTTCTAAGAGGATAACACCGAGTTCACAGGGTTTTTGAAACAGCTCGTTCCTTAACTCGTTCTCGATTGGGCAACCGAGCGTTGCACAGTCCGACCATGTCGCCACAGAGTTAGAGGAACATACAGACGGTGAATGGAACGTTCTGGTTGTTGGACCGGGCAGGTCGGCAGTCGATTCGGCATCGTGACGTGACAGGATGTTGTTAAATGCTTCTCTGACCTGGAATAACTTTTACTCTGGCCACCTGGTGCTGGTCTCTGACACCTCTCCACCAAAATATCACAGTTAAAGAGCCTCAGAGGCAAGGCCAATGTCTGTCTGTCTGTTTCTCTCGTTAGTTTACTACAGCTGTTGTGGTTAACAGACCTGCAAACCTCACCATGGTGTTACAAAATGGTCCCCTCAAGCCCGCAGGACATTTTGTCTAGGTCCCGTTTGGTCCTCCGTATGTTCCTAGGGATGTTTTAGGATATTCTCTTGCCGTTCCTAGTCTCTTAGATGTTTTGTCATTTTCTAATTGGTTGCTTGGACATTACTTGGAAAAATGTTCTTTGTGGTTTTTTCACGATCCCCTGGAGGTTTTTGTGAAGTATCTGGATATTCTTTGCAGGATTGATAAGATCAGAACAAAAAAATTAATAGGTCTGGACAAGGTTCTGATGTGGTCCTCAGTGACGTCCTGGGGAATTCCTGGAAAACTGCATCAAGGCCCCCAGATTGTTTTCTTGAGATCATCAAGAAACATTCCAATGACTAATACAATGGATCCTGAGAACATCCCAAAAAAGGTTTTTTACTCGGTCCTCAGTGATGTCCTGGGAAATTGACAAAAGGTCCTTCAGAAAGTCTCCATTGTCACGATTAAATAACATCACATATTTTGTTTTATTCCATTATATTACATGTGTGTAAACTGTTGCACTAATGGGCCAGGGCAAATCCCTTGTTTGTGGTGAACGTACTTGGCAATAACGCCCTGATTCTGACTAGTATGAACTATGTCCTGAATAACACTGACCCAAAAGCTTTAAAGATAGCCAATGGTAATGGTACATTTATTTTTTGTCGATACTACATTGTCGATTTTCATTTTTAGCAATGTAAAATTTTTAGCAATTCAACATTAGCAATGTGTTAGAAACGGCTGAACAAATGACTAATCTTAAGTCCCATTGTTTTTGCTTTCGGTCACACCCAACATTGCCGCTTATTTAAAGTAACCTTGTTAATATATTTATTGTAAACCAGATATTCATGAAATGTTCCTTGATTGGCCCTATATTCACAAAGTTTGGTGAATGCCCCTGGGCCTGGCATTCCGCGCCTGTGCCTCTTGTCATGTTTTGGTTCGCCTGCCCTGCGGATTACAATGAAGCCCTGTGCCTGACCTTCTCCTCCCAGACAGTCTGTGACAGGGGAAGCAGCCTCTGACAGCCCAATAAATACAAAAACAAATTGCAGCAGGTCAAAGGCGTGTGGCGGGGGCCGTGCTGTTAATGTAATGAACTCAGCTATGGAAATAAAAGGCAATTAAAGTCCCACGATGCCTTCTGGGCAAAACGGGTGGCGGGAGACAGCGGTGGGGAGAATGGGACCATTTAGTGGCCCACAGGAGTAGGAGGTGTGCTCTTTGGGACTATGCTTAAAAACAAATTAGTCATGGGGGTTGTCCAAAAGCGACAGCGTTGGGAGCCTTAGTCTCACTCTGTTTGCTCTGCTTGTTTGCTTTCTATATTGCACCGGTTTTTAGAAGCTGGTCAGTCAGTGTATAATGTGGACAACAGGCTTGTGTCTTGAGTGGAAAATGCCGGCCTACCCGGTGTTGTGTGGTGTTATTGCAAATATAGATCATTGATCTGAGGTATCGCCATGGGAGGTAACGTTAGTGTAGGAGGGCTGACAGCTGACATGGGGTGTGCAGGGTCGTGGGACTAGCACTGGAGAACTGTTTTGGTAGCGCAACCCAACTGTCTCGCAACTGAGATACACGAGTAGCCAATTTAATTAAAATAGTTTTTATCATCTCGCCAGAGACGGCTGTCGCAAATACGGGGGGTGGGGGCAGGGGCTGCCTCGTCGGCACGTGTTTTCCCATGGCTATGATGTGAGACCCCTTTATTTAAGTTTCCTTCGATTACCTTTCATCAATTCTCCTTTTATTATTTTGGTTAAGTTTTGCTTTAAAGATTAAGAACCTAACATTTTTACTACAAATCCTTGGCTAGGCTAAAATAAATACGGGTGATAAAGCCAACTGGCCAACAGGCTGGTTGGCCTCAGCGGAATTAGCAAGACAATTTTACATAAATTGAGGGCCTGTGAGCTTAAGGGTACAGACCAGCCACTAGGGGCAGAGTACGTGCATTTGGAGTTTAATATTTTAGCCGTTCGTACGGCCAACGTGGTCGTTGCAGAAACTGAACAGAAAATCACTTCAATGTTTGCAGTGTCAAATGCATGGAGAGGTTTCAGAAAATCCATTGCACTTCTATAACGCTTGTTTGATCAAAATAGATCATATGAATGACCCTGAACACATATGTTGATAATGATGCTTGTTACAACGCACGTCTGTTCTCAGAGAAGCAATGTACCTTTTGGCTACCTTGCTCGTGTTACTATGTATTTTGCCAATGAATTGTTTGATTTGAACATGAATAACAGCCATGAGCCCAGTTGCAGGAGGAACCATGTTCTGGAGAACGTTTTGGACGTCGTTGGGAGCAGAGGGTGCCGTTTCTCTGTAAGTCGCTTTATGCTTCTGTTGAGATTTGTGTGGAATGGGACCTGTCTTCACATGACCTTACACTATCTCCATGGTAATCTACTGCTTAACTTTATCTTTGGTAGCTCTATATCGTTGGTAGCTCAGTGGTAGAGTGCATGCTTGATGTTTGATGTCCTGGGTTCAATCCCCAGCTTCTCCCCAGGTCGCCGTTGGAGATGAGAATTTGTTCTCAAACGGCCTACCTGGTTAAGCAAAGGTTAAATAAATGAAGAAAAAAAATGTTAGACCAATAGAACAGCAGGCTTTGCGCACACTACACTTCGATAACAACTGTTGACCATCTCAATAAGATGCCCTTTGAAGTTCCAAACGCCAACCAAGATGTGTTTTTACAGGCCTGACGAGATGCAGGCCAGAGCCCAGAATCAAATCTGGTAATTGAGGAAGTAAGGCTGTCATGAGTGTGAAATATGGTGTGAACTTGACATGGCATAACATCTGCATTTACATTGGGGTTATTGTGTATTATCTGAGGTTTAGCATTGCATCTCATTGAACAATATCAGGATAATGTGTATGTGGCAATGGAACATTGAGTTGATGTAATAAAACCTATTTATTGATCTTGTTTAGCGCATCAAGCTCCACACATCCACTGTGGATATGCTTAGGTGACATAAGACAATTAATAAGACTATTTAGATCAATGATGGAACTTTGATTTCTGACACTGAGGAAAAAGTATTTTTTTAATGTTTATATGTTGGCTAAACTAGCACTAACCAACATTTCAAACGTTTGAACTGGATGATTTGAGGCCTGGTTTGCCTGCTCTACCTATATTTCGGACTATGCGACACATCCATTTCTAAAGCCTTCGCTTTGACTCTCATCAGTTCTGTGAACTCCTCCATGAAAACACGCAATTTTCCCATGACCTCTTTGATGACGGGCCAGCGGTTATAATCTTCTCTGTTTACTGCTGGCACGTCTGCACTCTACATGGGATAAGCGTGACCCTCTTCTGTACATGTGTGTGTGTGTGTGTGAGAGTCCTGCGGCGCCAGCTCCAACTCACAGCCTGTTGATTATGACGGATGAGCAGGAGTGGATGATGAAGTGGCTGGCATCGGGCATTAATCAGTGATGCAGCCAGGGGATGAGCACCAGCCTTCCCCACACAACGGTAAACTTCCTTTGCGTTGTGTCAACCGAAGCAGTGTCTCTCAGAGACGGGGTCCACGGGTCGAATAATGAAGACCCCCGAGTTCTTAGCGGGCATTCAATAGGTCCATCAAATTTATTTTAGAAACACCCAGTCTTAACCCGACAGGGCACGCAATAAAAGTTTATACACAGCTGCTAGGAAATACTCCCCGATGGGTCAAATTTAAAAAGAAATCTAGAGAGGAACCAGGCTCTGAGGGGTGACCAGTCCTCTTCTGGCTAAAATGATTAAAATGTATTAAATACATTTAATTGGTTGATTGATTGATGGGCATTCCAAGAGCAAATCAGTGACAATATGACCAACGATACTAGCAGATCAATATTTGTTAATGAGGACGTCCTGGCCAACTCAATTCCCCCGTCTACTTAACATTAACCGAGTTGAGCCACATCGAGACGCAGATACTTCTAAAAATGTAAATTATTAATTTCTCGCCGTCGTTGACCTATGTTTGTCCTTTAAAGCTGTGTACTTTCATTGTTTGCTGACATGTTTAAATGAACATTAATCAAACACAACTGTTTCCCTGTATCAACTGAGTCAGTGATTAAGTTAGACATTCATTGCAAACTTGTTGGTTGTGGAAGTCTAAATTATAGTGGTATATTCAAATAATGTGAAGCCAAAAATGCCCTCTCAGTGGAAAATATGTCCAGTCGGAGTGTGCTTGGTTCGGACATGAGGGTTAGAGTCCAAGTATTGAAGAATAATCATTTATTGGGTTGGACAAGATGGCTCTAAGGGGTGAAAACAGAGACAAGTAGAGAACAGAAGAGGTGTGAGAGGATGTGGCAATGAGGAGGTACAGGTCCTGGTGTTGGAGGCTGAGGGTCTCCGCTGAGTCCAGGGTGGAGGTGTTCCGGTCCACTGATGGGATCCCCATGTCTCCTGGTGCCTGTTTAGGACCTGTAATGTGCTGTGGTGGCATGTCACCCAGATGCAGGACCTGTAAGGTGCTGTGGTGGCATGTCACCCAGATGCAGGACCTGTAATGTGCTGTGGTGGCATGTCACCCAGATGCAGGACCTGTAAGGTGCTGTGGTGGCATGTCACCCAGATGCAGGACCTGTAATGTGCTGTGGTGGCATGTCACCCAGATGCAGGACCTGTAATGTGCTGTGGTGGCATGTCACCCAGATGCAGGACCTGTAATGTGCTGTGGTGGCATGTCACCCAGATGCAGGACCTGTAATGTGCTGTGGTGGCATGTCACCCAGATGCAGGACCTGTAAGGTGTTGTGGTGGCATGTCACCCAGATGCAGGACCTGTAATGTGCTGTGGTGGCATGTCACCCAGATGCAGGACCTGTAAGGTGTTGTGGTGGCATGTCACCCAGATGCAGGACCTGTAATGTGCTGTGGTGGCATGTCACCCAGATGCAGGACCTGTAAGGTGTTGTGGTGGCATGTCACCCAGATGCAGGACCTGTAATGTGCTGTGGTGGCATGTCACCCAGATGCAGGACCAACTGGGTTTCAGTCTTGCCAGGGTTTTCCCCTGAGCCTCTCCGCGGGACAGACGACCATACAGCCACAGCACATGCGTCTGCCTCTTTCCTTCTCTCTCTCTCTCTCTCTCTCTCTCTCTATCTCTCTCGCTCTCTCTCTCTCTTTCTCTCTCTCTCCGCCCCCTTCAATCCCAGGATGCAACAGGCACATAGAGGAATGTAAGCCTCTCTTCATGCCTGTCTGATTCAATACGTGGGCCGGAATCACTCTGATCACTTAACAAACGGCCACCGTCATTTAGGTGCGCGCTAATGTGTTCCGCAGAGTTTCGACACGAACGGTGAAATTGTGAGAAGGCCCGTATGTGCGTATGTCGAACCAGAAAGAGCAGAATTACGTTTTTATCCATTTTAATATTTCCGTCAGTTGTGCCTGGGGTGAACATGACCGTGTTACAGTGTCCTTAGAGGAAAGGCTTGGAAAGAACCCACGGAGCTCTGAGCTCACCAGGCAATATGCACCACGCACCCCCTGTTTAACGGCTTTACTGTAAAATTCATAAAGCTTTAGAAAACATATGCGTTTATTTTTATTGGAAGAGGCAATCGGGCAGCCCTCAGTGTGTGTGTGTGTGTTGGCGTAAATCTGCCACGGTTTCTTCCCCTGGATATCTCCAACCAACACGCCAGGACAGATGAGCAAAAAACGGGTTTACTACAGTTCATTATACCGTAAACAGGTCGATTACATTGATAGATTTTTTTTTCTTCTAATCTTTGAATTATCCAGCCTGAAACGGGCACTTACGTTCGAACAAAACCCGTTTTTTGTTGTTGCAGGGATTCACAATGAAACGAAATAAAGACCTTTGTGTCAGGATAATAGGACCGAGGACAGACATCCTTTGACATTATGGTGCGCTCTTTCTCTGTGCCCTCCCTGGCTGCCCTGTGAAGACCCAGGCACTTGTTGGGAATCTGAGCGTGGGTTGGCGAGAGCTGGGCATCTGCCACAGGTTAAACATCCGCCCCCTGTGTGCCGTCACTAATACCCACATGACTACACTCTATTTGTACTTGTGTCAGTGTGGCTGGGTGTGTATGTGTGGGGGTGGATGTTTGTGTGTGGTGTGTGGTTGTGTCTCATTTCATGAGGGCATGCCTTCCCAAGGCCGGCGGCATCATGCATGGCATGCCGTGTTGGCACTGCCCACAGCCCACCCTGGCAATGCCAGCCGTGCCCTCATGGGCCCTCCTACACAGACCTGGCACTGGCTCCTGGAAAGTTTAAACGCTCCAGCTAAGGATAAGTAAACAAAGAAAGACAAAACATGGCAGCTCAGAGCTCTAATGGACTACTACTGTGTCTCAGTCTATCTGAGAGGACAACAACCGAATGATCTGCGAATCGAGAAAGACAATCGGGCTTTGTGCGTGCCGGGTGTCGCGCTGAGATGCTCTTTTGTTCGAAATGAACTCAAACACATCAATGCCTCAGTGTTTTATGAAACAATGTAAATAAATAAAAAATGAAAGCATTACAAAAAGGAAACTTACAGAACGTGGTGGTTCTTCAGAAAAAAGCGTTTTGTAATATGTGCTGTATGACAATTTAATATGGTCACGATTCTTTTCTCTTTCAAGTGACCTGATACTATTTTCCTCCCACCACGACTGTTTTGAAGAGTTATGCGACTTCAAAACACGTTCATAAACAGAGCTTGTATTTTGAGAATGCAACGAGCGAGACGTGATCTTTACTTGTGGTACGTTCGGAGTCATAATAGGCTTTGAGATGGGCAGCTCTTTAATCTACAGGACGGCACGTGTAATTTCACTGCTTTTATGTTGACAGCACCGCGGTATACAAATATACAAATGTAGTTTTCTTTCTAATTCGCATTTCTTTTAAGATGCCTCTTATGTGGTTACAACGTGTTTAATGTGAGTGGTTGACTCGATGCATTCTAGAGTTAATGAAAACATAGTGACCTCGTCCGCTATGTGTGGCACACGTCATATTCTCAAACTGCGTTAACGGAGCATTTGATTTTGTGACCATGTTCAAATGCATTATCGATCATAGGGATACTTCTTTAACACGCCTCCGGTGCACTTGTTTGAGGGGTGAGGCAATGGCACACACACACACACACACACACACACACACACACACACACACACACACACACACACACACACATACCCAATGCTTTTCTCTGCGGTAATAAGATACTGCACAGTGCACCTGGATCTGTTTGAAACACCTAAAAAAACAGAAACAGTGTCCCTTTAAGGGATAATTTGTGAAAGAAAGGAAAAAGTGAAGACAATGCTTGTGTGTGTGTACGTGTACATGTCAGGCTCACACACACATACAGTTTGGAGAAGGAAAGAGAGAGAGAGAGAGAGACAAAGCAAGAGAGTGACAGACAGAAAGAGAGAGAGAGAGAGAGAGAGAGAGAGAGAGAGAGAGCACGAGTAAGGGAGGGAGAGAGAGAGACAAAGCAAGAGAGTGACAGACAGAGAGAGAGAGAGAGAGAGAGAGAGAGAGAGAGAGAGAGAGAGAATGCATTAGGGCACTTAGAGCCATTCCTGTCTGGCTAAAGGCTAATGCAATCGCAACAATCAGAGAGTCTCAACGGAGCCTGGAAAAAAACAGAGAGAGGGATGAAAGAAGAGAAGGAGGGAGGGGAGAGAGAAACGAGGCAGGGGAACGGGCAGCGTTGCTTCCAGACTCTCACATGGACAGTGGCTCTCTCGGGATGAACTGTTAAAGTATTTCTTTCACTCACCCTTTCTGCTGATTTGATCTCTATTTCACAATCTCTGTCCCCCCTCTCTCTCTCTCTCTTTCTCTCTTTCTCTCTTTCTCTCGCTCCCTTGTTACTCTACTGTAAGTGGACGAGCTGGGGCTATGTGTTTTCAGAGTGATTCATCAGGTTGAAGATTGGAGCCAAAACTACGGTAGCCGCCAGACACTAGACGGCATGCTGTGTTACCTTCTTCGATGTCTGACTCGTGTTTTCCTGTGCTTCTCTTTACGGAAAACTGAACAAACCAGTGTTGGACAACCTTTCTCCTCCTCGTCTACTCTTCACCACTGGCTGTGGGGACCACCCCTGGAACAGCCACTCTATAGGTGCCCCGAAAGAGACCACTTGACGAGACTGCTGCTGGATATGAAATGGCACATTCCTCAGACAAGTCTTCCCAGAAGGAACTAGACTGTTCCACTCCTCCATATCCTCAGCTGAACTCAGCTCTACGGAGAACTGCTGGATCTGCGGACATGGTGAGTGCCAACACTGTTCTCTCTCAAACACACACACACACACACTTTTTTCCTAATGCATC
The DNA here is from genome assembly GCA_029465975.1 of Dallia pectoralis. Lineage (NCBI taxonomy): Eukaryota > Metazoa > Chordata > Actinopteri > Esociformes > Umbridae > Dallia > Dallia pectoralis. The sequence goes on from CM055751.1 coordinate 7,303,634, forward strand.
TCATCTGTCAGTCACTTGGAGCATCCATAGGTCAGACAGTCACCCACAGCTTCAGACCTGTATCATGTTTACGAGCGGATTTAGCATCAGAGTATGTCTGCCTAGTCTGCATCGCTGTGGCTCTGATTTGTTGACGGTGGTGCGAAGAAAGTTGACAATTTATTGTATGCTGACTTTTGGAATAAGTATATGAAAAACAATTTCTTAAAGGTGTTGTTTGTTAGGGTATTTGTCTGCATTAGCTCATTATTTGCTTGAAGAGACTCACAGAGGTTAGTGTTGGCCTGTTTGAAATGAAAATCAAAAGCTGCAAAAACATGTTGGCCTTTACACATGTATCAGAACTGAAACATTCCAACAGACTCTCAGAAAACGTACAAATACCAGATTGTCGGGACATAACAACTCCATAAAAAAAGATAAATATTCTATCCAAATAAATAGCAAATAAAAAATCCACCAATAACCAGAATGTACCAGTCAGACCTGGTGCTGAATATTTACCGGTTTTGTGTTTGCACTCCTTCAGTACCAAAGATATTTAAACTTTTACTAAGTCTTGTTTATGTTTGGACAGAGAATAGTTTGATTAAATAAACCTCAATCCCTCTATTTTGAGACCTAGTCAAAATACTTGAATACGTTCCAAGGTTTCTAAATTTCCTCTGTTCCAGACAGACAAGGGCAAAGGTTTCACAAGGTCAAAAAATATTTTTCATTAGGTGCATTTCAATGTCTGTTTCCTGCGGGAGATGCATCTTTGGGCGTTTCCTGCAAGTTGGAAAATAACGACAATATGTTTATAATTTGTACTGTGTGTGTTTGTGTGTGTTTTTATGTGTGTGTCTGTGTGTGCATTTGCGTGTTTGTGCATGTTTGCCAGTGTGTGTGTTTTCTGACGTTTGTTGTTGTTTTGGTGGTGGTGTGTGTGTGTGTGTGTGGGCTCCTTCAGATAAGCTCCGGAACATTTAAGTACCCTGGATGGGTTGCCTCCGCACAGTAAAACAGAAATTAATCCTGGCATATAACACATCCAAGCCAGGCAGCCAATGAAGGAACCTTTGATAGACCAGACTGACGCATGGCATTTACCTTTACGACCCTCCAAGTAGTAAACGGCTTCCCTTGTTGTTGCTGGAGCGTGAGCTAAAACACATGCCTGCACATAAGCGCACAGACACACACAACACACACACACATACAGACACAGACACACTCTTACAAACAAACGCAGAAACACATTTATTATCGTCTGCCGACCGGTAGCTCCACTCAGTGCGCAGTGGCCTGTAAACAAAACTCAAGCCACGCCCACGTAAAAACGAGGCCGCCATCTTGGTAATCATGTGACTGTGGATGTGGATAAGTAGTTATCAAATAAGGATAAGTTCACCAATTGCTTTATAGACAATTCACAGAATTTTTGGGTGCAACCTGTCTCTTGGAGTATCACTGGCCAAAACAATTGTATTAATAAAAGGATTCGCTGTGTTTTGTTGGAAATGATCAAAAGAAAATATTTTGATCCATGTGTTTAATGAACCCGGCTCTACTAACCTGGATTAAAAGCACTGACACAGCAACAGAAGAGGAGAGATACATTTGGTAAGATTGCTGAGAGCCAAGGGAGACGATAGGCAACACTCAAATTCTCAATTTTCTAAGGTTTTATTTGCTCCTCCCTGTCCTGTAAGGCACAGTGACCATCACTTCGTCACCCGCCTACAGTATAAACAACGTTTGGTGAGATCAGGGCTTCTCAAAACCTCACCTTGGGAGTTACTCATTCATGCCACTGTTGACTTTCCATCAGTGTGTGAATGTGTACATGGCATCATGAAACCTGCAGAAATGCCAAGACATTTCAAAATCAACCCAAGAATGGTTCAAGGAAAAATGCTGTACTATTCTGAAGTGGCCAGCAATGAGTCCAAATCTAAATCCTATTGAAAGATATGTAGAAAGTGCTGAGAGCAGCTGTTGGCAGGCACACCTCAAATCTGGGAGTACTGGAGGAAGTTGACACATTAGTGGGTCAAACTGCCAGTACAGGATGCAGGAAACTGTTATTTTGGCGAAAGGCTGGTCTACCGAGTCCAGAATGGCATTGATTTTGTCAATCTCTTTTCTGTTAATGTTCTGATTTAAACGGATATAATAGATTCTGAATCAAATCCCAATTTTCTATAAGGACCACCAAACTTTTCTCTTGACATTCTTTCTCATGGGCATATGTATGGGAGGATTGGTATAATGGTGACTTTCTTACTCCATCCGCTTTTTTCTTTTAGAATGATTTCAATGCTGATAATTGTTCTCATGAGATTTTGACAGGTCATTGTTTGATGATTTCGTGTATGTTTTTATTTCTGTCTTTAAATTGGCACTTTAGTCACATTTTCGCTTAATTCATTCAACACAGAGAAATGAAGTTAGTTTAAGAATATGTGTTTTGAATTGTACTAGCTATTTTTTTTTTTTTTTAAAGTTATATACCTTGAAGATTTTATTGCTGACATCCACAACATCTTGGGATTGTAAACGTATTTGTATAGCATTTTGTATATTACTATCCCTATACCCCTCACACTCTTAGTATAATTTATATTGTTCAATTCTTATGTTGTATGTAAGCACTTTCCTGCCAGAGTAAATTGCTTGTTTGTTCACACATTCATGGCGATTAAACACTTTTCAGATTCTGATTCTCATTAATGCAATGCAAAAATAGATTTTTGAGGTGAAACGATCCTTTAACAAAAGGCTTTTCTCGATAGTCATTCCGTGTCATGACATAATAGTAAAAGTAAAAGTAGGACTGGTCTTTCATTGTTTGTTTTATATTTCTTTTCTGTTTTTTTGCCACTGGGGGTAAATGTGGCACTGTTGAGGCAAGACAGGTCCCATTCTCTAGACAAGTTGGATCCTGTTTGTGCATTAAACCTCTAACCCTAAACTAAAATACATGTGCCCTATTAAATTATTAAATCCACTCAAAAAATGTATTCATGAAATATGGGGAATTTCACGAACAACTAAGTTAAAATAGTGATTCTACTACTACTGCGAATTGGTGATCAGGTCAATACGATGGTCTTAGAATAATCAAGTCGATACATTCATGGTGGTGCTTCATGTTCCGGCCTTACGTCAGGAACGACGGCATAGAAAAACAGAGCTCAATGTGACTAGAAGGTACTGCGTGCTTGGAATGAGGGACAGAGCCTCCTTTTCTCTTGGGTCATCATCCGTCCACTGTCCCAGTCGACTCCTGTCTTGTTCTCACATGCTGTGTTTTTGAAGTATTTTTTTCCATTTATGATTGATGCCGTGTTATGGTTGGCATGTGCTTCAGACGCAGACAGGACCAGCTGACGTGGTTATGTCTGTTTCAGTTTAGTTGTTGACCTTCTGAGAACCTTCTGGCATAAACCACTGATGCATTCTATTTGTCTCCTGTAACAAAATCAGACTGATGTGTCAGTGTGCCAGGAATTACTCCAATGCAAGAAAACTTCCCACATTTTCTTTCCTTTCTCTGTCTTTTACCACTTAGCATCACTAAAAGGCACAATAACAGCTCTTAGCTAATAGCCTGGTCATCAGATTCTCTAATAGCATGAACCCCAAGTAGCTTTCAAGCTATTTAATGTAGATATATATATATATATATATATATACACACAGTGAGGAAAATAAGTATTTGAACACCCTGCTATTTTGCAAGTTCTCCCACTTAGAAATCATGGAGGGGTCTGAACTTGTCATCTTAGGTGCATGTCCACTGTGAGAGACATAATCTGGAGAAAAAAATCCAGAAATCACAATGTATGATTTTTTAACTATTTATTTGTATGATACAGCTGCAAATAAGTATTTGAACACCTGAGAAAATCAATGTTAATATTTGGTACAGTAGCCTTTGTTTGCAATTACAGATGTCAAACGTTTCCTGTAGGTTTTCACCAGGGTTGCACACACTGCAGGAGGGATTTTGGCCCGCTCCTCCACACAGATCTTCTCTAGATCAGTCAGGTTTCTGGGCTGTCGCTGAGAAAACAGAGTTTGAGCTCCCTCCAAAGATTCTCTATTAGGTTTAGGTCTGGAGACTGGCTAGGCCACGCCAGAACCTTGATATGCTTCTTACAGAGCCACTCCTTGGTTATCCTGGCTGTGTGCTTCGGGTCTTTGTCATATTGGAAGACCCAGCCTCGACCCATTTTTAATGCTCTAACTGAGGGAAGGCGGTTGTTCCCCAAAATCTCACAATACATGGCCCGGTCATCCTCTCCTTAATACAGTGCAGTCGCCCTGTCCCATGTGCAGAAAAACACCCCCAAAGCATGATGCTACCACCCCCATGCTTCACAGTAGGGATGGTGTTCTTGGGATGGTACTCGTCATTCTTCTTCCTCCAAACACGGTTAGTGGAATTATGACCAAAAAGTTCTATTTTGGTCTCATCTGACCACATGACTTTCTCCCATGACTCCTCTGGATCATCCAAATGGTCATTGGCAAACTTAAGACGAGCCTTGACATGTGCTGGTTTAAGCAGGGGAACCTTCCGTGCCATGCATGATTTCAAACCATGACGTCTTAGTGTATTACCAACAGTAACCTTGGAAACGGTGGTCCCAGCTCTTTTCAGGTCATTGATCAGCTCCTCCCGTGTAGTTCTGGGCTGATTTCTCACATTTATTAGGATCATTGAGACCCCACGAGGTGAGATCTTGCATGGAGCCCCAGTCCGAGGTAGATTGCTCCAACAGTGGGCCTTTTTTCAACAGCTCTTTGGTCTTGGCCATGTTAGTAGTTGGATTCTTACTGATTGCATGGGGTGGACAGGTGTATTTATGCAGCTAACGACCTCAAACAGGTGCATCTAATTTAGGATAATAAATGGAGTGGAGGTGGACATTTTAAAGGCAGACTAACAGGTCTTTGAGGGTCAGAATTCTAGCTGATAGACAGGTGTTCAAATACTTATTTGCAGTTGTACCATACAAATAAATAGTAAAGAAAATCATACATTGTGATTTCTGGATTTTTTTCTCCAGATTATGTCTCTCACAGTGGACATGCACCTAAGATGACAATTTCAGACCCCTCCATGATTGTGGGAGAACTTAAAAAATAGCTTATTTTCGTCACTGTATATATATATATATATGTATATATATATACATATAAATGGTATATAGATGTTACACTAAGATTGATCATGATACAGAAGTAAAAGGATATAAAAAACGTCTGATAGCTTATATTCTATTTCAAACACGTGGCATTTTTTTTGTTAGGCGCTGCACATTACTGTATAAAAACACAGGTGGTTATAATTATGAAATTGACCTCTTAACAAGAACTTAAAGAAATTGTATTCTTTGGAGAAGTAAAAAAATATCTGTAAATGTGTTTGTTGAAACCTAATCCTACAATGTGCCAGATTTCATGAAACACAATCCAAACAAAATTATAGACAATTAATTTTCACTGTGATTCCCAAATCCCTCCATCCATCAGTTCTGAGAGGTTGTTGATGTTGATTGTGTATTGAAGGGTAGTACTGCAACAAACAATTATTTAGATAATCGACTAATCTAGCGATTATTTGAACGATTAGTTGACTAATCATCTACTTCCCCAGTGATTAATCAGTAGGCTTTGAATGACTACTCAGCTTTTGCAATTTGTTAAAACATAGAGTTATACTTATTCTAACTAATAAATCAAACAAGGAAATCTCTTCAGCTTTTGAAAAAATTGTGTTATTGCACTTCGAGCCAATCCAACAGGCAATCTCTATGCCCAATTTTGTCCAACTCAAATGACAAATGCTCTCTATGCTTCAGGTCACATACAAGGCTAAAATATTAATCCACAACCAATTATTATAACTATCCAAACGGGTCTCATTAAAATGCTTTCTAGCTCCAGCTGGAGCACACTCATCTCTCACCTTTTCCATCTCGTCTCGTGCCGGGATTTTAAAAAAAATAAATGTTCCAGCACACACGTTGTGCTCCCATGGAAAGCAAGTTCCGCCTTCCACGCATTACAGATACGTTAATTTTCAGTTCCAACTTTAGGGAAACTTCCCAGACGCGACTTGTTCTGCACTGTTTGCGCACAGACATTTTAGGCCAATTTAGATATTTAAGACATATCAGTTTTCTTCTATTGGATTGCATACGGGATGGCTGCATTACAGCCTATAGCTACAGCGCCGCACTGTTCAAATCACGTATTTACAGGCACTTAAAACAGGTCGTATGAGATCAAACGACTTGTCGGCAACAAAAATATTTGAGAATCGAGAAACCTATTGAAGGGTCAATATTGATATGGATCACTGTGGACTGTGAACTTAGCAGTGGACTGTGACCTTAGCTGGGGACTGTGACCTTAGCTGTGGACTGTGACTTTAGCCGTGGACTGTGACCTTAGTTGTGGACGGTGACCTTAGCTGTAGACTGTGACCTTAGCTGTGGACTGTGACCTTAGCTGTGGACTGTGACCTTAGCTGTGGACTGTGACCTTAGCTGTGGACTGTGACCTTAGCTGTGGACTGTGACCTTAGCTGTGGACTGTGACCTTAGCTGTGGACTGTGACTTTAGCCGTGGACTGTGACCTTAGCCGTGGACTGTGACCTTAGTTGTGGACGGTGACCTTAGTTGTGGACGGTGACCTTAGCTGTGGACTGTGACCTTAGCTGTGGACTGTGACCTTAGCTGTGGACTGTGACCTTAGCTGTGGACTGTGACCTTAGCTGTGGACTGTGACCTTTATAAGTCGTTAATAAGCAGAAAGCTCAGAGTCCTCTCTCTAGTTTCTCATTTTCGCCTGCTGTGTTTAGAAAGAGCAATGATTCATAGTGACAAATCATTCTGGCGCCAGTGTGTGAGATGCTGGATGACGTAAACAGTGTGTTGCTGTGGTCAGATGCTAAACTAAAACCTGCAGACACAACCATCATATACATGTCATGTGTCCAGGAGAAACAGGGGCGGCTGCGGTTGGACGTAGGGTGAAGATTGCCTGGTGTAATTCCATCATCGCTGGGAAACATTGCAACCAAGTGCACAACAGGCAAAAACATCTCGTAATCATGTCTGGAATTGGATTATTCTGCAGTGCTCTGACAAAAATGAGACAAGGTGTATTCCTGACCATGAACATTCAAGTGCAAATGCAGTCGTAGTCCATCATGTAGAAATAGAAATTATGAAAACAATATTCAAATTTAAACGCTAATGCTGAGCATATGGGCGTAAACATTTTTGTGTGTAAAAAGTATTCTGTCCGTTCTATTTTCTTACCATTACGTACGTGGTATTTAAGCATTCTCTGTGTTGTGTGGTCTGGTTAAAAAAACGTAATCTATATTTACTAGAGCTTCGCTGAAATGCAACCTGTCCAGACAGACATGGCAAAGAAAATGTCATTGTCAACACCTATTAGATATTGATCTTTAAAATATGCTGTCAGCGAAGAAGCATTTCCTAAAGCGCACCTATCACACAAACACACTGACGACCAAGTCACGGAGGAAGACAACACCCTGTCATCGCTCTAGCACTTATTTCTCGTTTTCGCAATGTCTGCCAGCAGTGAAGCCCACTTGCCCTTTCACATCAGTAAGCCAGACAAACATATTTGTGGATGATTGCAGAGGAGGAAAGGAGTGGCCAAATGTTAACACAAGGCTAGACAGATAGAAGATACATATTTCACTGTGTCTTAATGAAGGTACCTGCACAATACAACACGCAGGATTGTAACAATTCACCCCGGTGGAAGTGAGTTCTCTATCAGTTATTTATCAGTTTTCTATCAGTTCTCAATCAATTCTCTGGCCGTTCTTTATCAGTTCTTTATCAGTTCTCTATCAGTTCTTTATCAGTTCTCTATCAGTTCTCTATCAGTTCTCTATCAGTTCTCTATCAGTTCTCTATCAATTATCTGTCAGTTCTCTGGCATTTCAATCAATCACATTTATTTTATAAAGCCCTGTTTACAACAAAGTTGTCACAAAGTGCTTTTACAAACACCCAGCCTGAACTAGACAGAGCACACATCAACAAGTGGATACATTTCTCCGCCAGTTCCCTGGCAGTTCTCTAGCAGTTCTCTGGCAGTTCTCTGGCAGTTCTCTAGCAGTTCTCTGGCAGTTCTCTGGCAGTTCTCTGGCAGTTCTCTAGCAGTTCTCTGGCAGTTCTCTGGCAGTTCTCTGGCAGTTCACTGGCAGTTCCCTGGCAATTGCCTGCAGTTCTCTGGTGGCAATTGCCTGGCCAGGCATACAATGGTATATGCCATTACCTAAAAGATAAGATAAAAAAATAAATACAATTAACTAACACTTAGGGCGTGTTTACATTATGAGAGTATAAGAGAATATCATTCCCAAAAGTTTGCATTATCATTTCCATAGCGTTTGAATTTTCACCGGCATGTTCGCATCGCACCAATCTGGATTATGGCCGTCAGTCACAAGAAAAACACGCGTGAGCAATCGATAGAAACTTAAAATAGTTCAGACGGAATTGTCTTCACACTTTTACAACTCTGAGGAGAACAATCAACCAATGTGTCGCACGTCACCACGGAAGGTGGCAACCACTAGGTGTATTTCATCAATGCATTTTGTTATTTTCGACCATGTTTTTATATATCTTATATATCTCTAGGATTTTATCTATCTTATATACATGTATGTTTATATATAGGCCTGGTATATGGCCTTTATATCACAATGAAGGGCTGAATCCAGGTATTTCACATTGGGCATAAGAACAGGCCATATACCGTATATCATATACCGTATACCATATACCATATACCGTATACCATATACCATATACCGTATATCATATACCATATACCATATACCATATACCGTATATCATATACCATATACCATATACCATATACCATATACCGTATACCATATACCATATACCATATACCGTATACCGTATACCGTATACCATATACCATATACCATATACCATATACCATATACCGTATACCGTATACCGTATACCGTATATCATATACCGTATATCATATACCGTATACCATATACCATATACCGTATACCATATACCATATACCGTATACCGTATACCATATACCATATACCGTATGCCGTATGCCGTATACCGTATACCGTATACCGTATACCGTATACCGTATATCATATACCATATACCATATACCATATACCATATACCATATACAATATACTATACACCGTATACCATATTCCATATACCATATACCATATAAACCACCTTACTGTGCTAATTTGATGGGTAGTAGGAACTCATTAGAGATTTAATTGGCTCTACGTGTTTTTGTTTTGTGCGTTACGAGCTCCCTGTGATCAGTGTTCAGTGCCACCCTATATTCCAGTACCATCCGGTCACCTCCTCAGACAGACAACAACAGGCTTCAAACCCAGACCTCCGCACACGCAACCTCCGCACACACATCCTCTACACCGCTCAACAATCCTGTCATTATGAAGTCGCCACCAAGGTGGCCTGGGGAATTTCCTTCGGGAAAAAACTGCGACAAGAATGATAACAGGTGACATTCCTGACGTTTTTGTTTGTGCTTTGCTAGTCCTGCCAAACTTCACTCACACACTTAAACGTTGTGTAACTTGAAACAAATTGAACCTCCGCCTCTGTATAAGGGCCAAGGGAACAATCTGTTTGTATTCAGCTGAGTTGGGATTTTTGTTCTTTGTGTCAAAGTCAGCTAAGTTTATTTGAAGTGTTTTAATCAGTTTTATGGTCTGTACTGTATCCTGTGTGTCTAGTTTTCCTCTGGTGCTATTGGGAATTGTGATGTCCAGTAGCAGTAGACAGGGCTTCTTTGCTCCAGCCATTCCAAACAAAAACAATGTTTTTCCTCTGAGTCATTCTAAACATTGAGGCTAGACTGAACAGCTGTGTCTGCAGATTCCAACCGACCTCCACATCTGTTGCTGCTGTTGCTTCTTCTATCTGACGCAAACGGCACTTATGTCTCCACAATCTTTCCTAATATCCATGCACTTTCTCCAACTATTGTACTGGAATGGAATCTCTTCTGCATTGTTCGGGAGACAGTGGGTCCTTTTTTCCTCGGTTGTAACAGTTCTCGCCCCTCTCTTCTGTCCCCAAAGGTTGGGTCTCACAGGGGGATGTCGGTGACACAGGTGGACCCCAGCTGGGTGAAACTCTGCCACCGAAGGCCAGCGATGGGCACATGGGACACGGGTGACTACCAGTCTGGCTCTGGTGGGGAGGGTTCCTGGCACCGTGATTTGGTGCACAAACATAAACAAAAATCACATTGCCAGGGATTTCCACCCTTTCACAGAACGTCTTCCAGGTGGTCTGTTCTGCCGGTCAGGGGGAATTCGAGTCTGACTCCTGTCCTGGCCCACCAAGGTGGTCACTATGGGAACAAGAACATCTAAAAGAAAACAGAGCAAAAAAATATGGAGGTGAATGTCAGGGGGTACAACTTCAGTTCCCGGTTCTCACACAGGGATTTAAAGATTACCTCCTGGATTTAAAAACAAAAACCCCAACACCAAAAATTAGTTTATCCCATGAAAAGTGTCCTTATTATCTGTAAAGCTGCAGACGAGAGTAGAGCCTAAAATACAAACTATGCTTTTTTACTAATGGCCAGGAAGTGTATCCCATGCGTCTGAACGCTGATCAGATTTACAAAATATATAATGTTTTTCGGGAAAGATCATTGTTATATGTAGTCAATAACCTACGGTTTTAGTATTGAGGATAATCTCTCAGACTCTGTTTTGACCTGTCGTCAACTCAGGCTTTTTTGGCAGCTTTTGCTTATAAGGAATAAGGAGTTATAGAATAAAAAGATTAAACGGTTACATTTCTGTCTGTCTATCGCTAACGCATACAACAGTGACTATAGTGTGAGTCTAAAAACAATGTCAAGCTTTACAGGGGAAAAAAAATCCTCCCGACTGCGAGCGAAAGTCTCTATTATTCCCCTAATTTGCATCCTGTAGCGAGCGGCCAATCGCTAAAGACACAGAGCTTAGCTAATTGCTGAGCATTGATCCCTCTTATGTGTTGTTCACAGTGGCTAAGTTCAGTGTCTGAGGTGAAATAATTGATGCTGCACGACGTGTTCCCAAGGATGACAAGGAGTTGAAGGAGCCCTCCTGTCTGGCTCTCAGATCTTCAAATGGACGACGACGGTGGAAAGATTGGGTGGCGGCTGGTGAGTTCACGTGGTTGGCTGCGTAGGCGGAGAGCGACGGAGGCGGCGGCAGGACCCGGCACGATCCCGGCACAGAGTGGTGGAATGTTTGCTGAGCTAATGCCAGATGAGACCAGGCATGCCCAGTTCAACTCCAGTCAGTCAATCAAAGCTCACCCCACACCACCCACCCACAGAGCTGAATGATGTGAACGCACGTGCGTGTATGTGCACGTTCGCGTGTGCGCGCGTGTGTGTGTCTCGGTAGGCGTGTGGACCAGTCTTTTCGCCATTAAAACAGAGCTGAGGAACGCGGGTGCCACACCAAACTGCCATGCTGCTGCCGGGCCGCTTAACGAGGCTGCTTAATGACCTTAACGAGTTGAGGTTACAACTGCTTAATTACTGTTGTTGTCTGTCCATCTTCTCCACTGGTCAGTTGGTGAGTCTGACATGAGGGTAACCGTGATGGTGACCCCCTGGCCCACTGTTACATCGTCCCGTCAGAATAATATTCAATTGGCCCGGGGCTGTGCCCTCCTGTGCCTACTGAACTGGTATCAGTGTGAACTCAAGAGTACTGGCTCAGTTCAGCAGGAACAGGAGTGAAGCCCAGTGAGTGCCGTCCAATCAGCACGCAGCAAGACGCCGCGTCGACAACATCAGCCCTGAACATGGCAGCCTGCTTCGGCTGAACGTCTCACGTTGAAGTGTGAAGGTTTCGTCACCTGATTTAACACTCGGCGCTCGGCGCACTCAGGCAGCGCTCAGGGTCTGTCGTGAATAAGTTGCATACTGATGTAGTGATTCGCCTCTGAATTCGTATTCATTTTAGTTATGCATTCGTCCCCTTGACAAGGCCACAAACACACACAGGCACACAAACACACAAGCAGGCCACGCCCTTTATCTCCCTGAGTCGCCAAACGCAAACTGTGAAACTGAAATTTACGTTATAAATCAGACTTTGTGCAACGTTGTTGATTTCAATAAGTGTTTTACCAAAAGGATAAACACTATTAATTAACTAAACACTAAATCTCATCCCAAACAGCATGTATTGTTGAAAGCATTTGTAAACTTTTGTCTTTCTTTTGTTAAATTATTTTTTTAATATGTGAAGACCTCTGGAATGTACCACAGGTATTGTACCAAAAGAAAATAGAAATAAAAAAGATGCATATTTTATGGATTACTTTTTCTCATTGGGAATAAAATCAAGACAGAGGATTGACATTCAAATATTATTTCATATCATTTTGTTTTTGTAGGAATGCTACATTTATTATGTTGGCAAAGATTTCTACTTTATGCTCTTCTGTGAGTCACAATTGCTTATCCTCCTACCATAAGATCCAATAATAGAAAATAAATACATTTACAGTTTACATTTCATTATTTATTTATTTTCAGTGTATTGACAGGTAAAGTTACACTAAATAAATAGAGTAATAGAAGTAGTAAAAATAATAGTATCTAATCAGCATTTAACATTAAAATGAAAAAGTTTCTAGTAATAGCTGGTAAAGTTACTCCAGAACTACATAATTAGTAAAGGCATCTAATCAGCATTAACTAGTAAAATTACACTTGTGACAATTAGGATAGTAAGTAGTAAAAATAAGCATAAGTTGCTTTTAAAATACGACAGGTACATTTCAGGATTTTTTCTTTCAATAACATACAAATATTAAAACGGCTTGCCATTAACCCTGCAATCCATAAATTGTCTGCCGTGTTTTGCAAGTCGGATCATCTTATCCTTTGGCAATTTGATTTGGAATATTCATAGCAAACATTCGTGGCCAACGTAGCTGTTCTCACTTCAGCTAAACAACTTTTTAATGAGAGATGCATGAACACACCCATTGATTCGTTTGCACCACTGCACCAACACCCATTTTCACCATAACAACTAGCACAGGCCTGTCAACAACTGCTGTCAACACAAACACATTTTTCTGGCACTCGTACCTCGGCAAAAGACAGCAAAAGACGGCCTCCTGGCAGTGCAATAGTTGAATCTCCCCACCCTCTAAATAACAGTATAGTTAACAATTAAACAACAGTATGAACCCAGTGCTGGTGAACGTACACTTTTTTCTTTTAACAGACTGTGCATCAGTAAGCTTTGCCTGATAACTGGCCTGTCAGATATGCAGGCTGTCAATACATGAAACAGAAACATCCACATAAAACCAAGACTGACACCAAAAACTAGAACAGCAGAAGCTTAAATTGGGGCATAACTAATCAGAGAACATAGAAACACAACCCAAAGACAATAAACGTATAAATGTGCCCACGCCTGCTTACTGTCCTTCTTTGTATTGCACACTTACAGCCTGGACATGTGCTAAATTGTACTCGACTAAAAGCAATATTCATTGCCTTGTGATGTTGAAGGTTAGGCCATTAATCTCCTTGCAGGTTTGTCACATCTGGTGATGGCAGTGACCAAGTATATGTTCTGTTCAGGTCCAGGTGGCTACAACAGTGAAAAAATAAACATGTACTTCATGCCCTGGGGGCGGCCCAGTTGGAGTTGTACATTTGCACTGTGCCATGTGAGGACATAAGAGTAACAACAGTTCCAGTTAGACCAGTCCGACACCAATCAAACTACAAACTGTCCCAACTTGGTGGGAGGTTTGGAACTCTTCTATATAAAAGTCAGAATGATTGAAGTAATTAGAATTGGTGGGCGGGCCGTTAAAATAAGTCCTGAGTAACATCTACGAAATAAATACAGGCAAGGATGAAGGTGGAACAAATAATAGGAATGACTCTGAACATCACATGCAGTCTGTATTACCCCCTGCCCTCCAATACTAAATATTAGGTTGGTCTACTAGTTTCGTACCAGAAACCATCAAAATCCTCACCTCTCACAAGCTCTTAAATTGAAATTAAAGTAGCTTAGCAGACGGCCTTATTCAGATCGACACAGGATTCGAGCGCTTACATTTTCATACTTGACCCTCTCAGAATAAACCTCCCATCCTGGCCATGCTCTTACTAAGAGATGCACAACATTTGCAGATACTAAACAGTTAAATAGCGTGTTTAGAGATGGCTGCTACATCGCCCAAATTTTTTCATCAGCCGGTCATCCAAGACCCTTAAAAAAACAATAGTTGACAATGAATTTAATTAGATTTTCAAACAGTTTTGCAGGTAATTCTGGAAGGTCACAGGTAATTATGGAAGGATCTAATATCCACTGAGATTACACTTCCAACCAGTCTGCCACGTACAATCCACTCTGGGAACAGCGTACACTCTCCAGCCCTCCTCCGTATGCAGTCCTTCAACTAAAGCAAAGGCACGGCACCTCGTGCATCTCCCATTTTAGTTTCCATAGCAATGTCGACGTCCTTTTATCACCCGACTCAAAGACTGACCAGCAATCCCGATGTGACTGCTTTATTTGGCTTGATTCGCTTTTGTTTCCACCCACCACTATTTAATCACGGCACTTGTGATCCTGGCTGAGGCAGTGTGCATGCTGGGAAATTGGCCCGGGCTGAGCAGAACCAGCTGTGCACTGGTCCACTCTACTTCATAACGTATAAATGATAAGCTGGAAGAAAACAATACAATAGGGGCTGTTGCGTTTTTCATTTACCCAGCCTCAGGTCACAACCTTGCGGAAAACCCAACTCTCAGTGCACAAAAGTACATCTTGGACGATCCTACTTCCAAAAGTTATTGTACGATTATGACATGCTTCCTCGCAGAGATGATTGGCCAAGCCATTTGACTTCTTTTCACACTATTAGTTCAACCAGGAAGTGAGTCAAATCAGCGTGTGAGGTCATGCTCCTTTCACATTAAGGGTGGCGCCTAACCAATCAACAGGAGTCGATATTGAGTGGTGATTAAAGAAACGTCTTGCTTTAACCAAGTCTGTGTAGACCGCCTACGTCTTAATTTTTATGGGTGCACAGTGACATCACGTTTGGAACATCTTTCTCAATTAGCAAAAAAAAAATGCAAAGCACAGAAAGAGCTTTGTTCACAAGGGTAAAAACACAGTCCTTTCTGCTGGACTGAGTCAAAACCTTTAAAGTATTAATATTTTGACTTACTAAATGAAATGGGTCTGAATAACCTGCGATGAGAGAATGGTTTGTATGCGTGATGCAGAGACCAACACAAAAGACCAGGAAGACATAAACTATTTTAGGACATTTTCCATAACCGGCAATATTTTCCATTCCAGAAAATGACTGTGAAAACTGAACAGACAAAACACCATAATGAAGAACATACATCAACAACAACAGCAACAGCGGTACATTTACATGAGCTTACCTTCTGACTATTGTCTTATAAATTGAAACCATTACACACATGCTGTGCACAGCAAAACAAGAGTCTGACACTTAAAAGCTGTTGTCCCACCGGTGAGAAGATGGTAACTGCTTGTTTGTATCTCAGATGGTTTGAGACATCGCTGAAATGTTTATTATTTTAAATAATAAAAAACATTACATTTTATGTAAATGCTTTTTACAAGCAAATGAGTCATACGGAGATAAAAAAAACAGTTTTATATACTCAAAGCCTTTGAAACAGTTCACAGGTTTATTTATTTTTCCCCGTTGAATTTTTGTGACATTTGTATTTCACAGATCCTCCTACTTTAATCAAACACTGTCCAAAATCCAATTTCTGCTTGTTTTAGGGCATTTTTAGTCAGTGTTTTTATCAGTATGATCAAAGCATACTCAATTAGATTCAGATCAGGTTGATTGACTTGGACAGCACGTAACGTTTCACATTCTGCCACTGACAAAAAAACTTGGCATGAACGGCATGTTTGGACCTTACTATGCCTGTTTTTTTATAAGCATGGCGACACTTGGGTCGAGGTAAGTACAGGTCTGTCAAATAAATGCCCGGCAGAGGTAATTGGTGGGGATTAGGTAGTGCCTGGACGTCCCATTGGCTGATCTCCAAGTTTCCGTTAACTGCAGAGTCCTTTACATCGCCGTCAGACAGGTCATTCTCTAGGGTTGCACATACTGAATATAAGGTCCTCCCTTAATCGTTAAGGCAAGGCGCCAAGGCCCAGCTGCAATGGACAAATACAATGGGAGAAATGGCGTGATATTCAAATAGTGCATTGTGAGGAGAAACATTGACCACAAAGCTACGCCCTTCCTGTGCTTTGTTCGCCGCGCTGACAGGAGCTTCATGTTAATGATCTGCCATGAAAAGGAAAGGGTGAATGTTTTGATTGATCAGGTCACTCGCTATTCACATAGCCGTGTTGCAGACAAATGTCTGCGCGTGAAGGATTAGAATGCGGTAACACCGAAAAAGACAATTTCTTTGAACCACTGTGACATGTTTAAAGGCAATTCCGTTATTGTCGGCTCGCCAGCTTGTAAAAGAATCTACCGGAACGCAGTAAACAAACCAATAAAAGGTGACCTACAAAATGACGTCACACATTACTTTCACATCTTCGTTTGCAGGTTTCTGATGCCTCCATTAATCCTGAGGCAAATACCTTTAACCTACATGAAATGGCAACACAATTCAAATGTTACCACATCCCATGCCTCAGACCACATCCAGACCACATCCAGACCACATCCAGACCACATCCAGACCACATCCAGACCACATCCAGACCACATCCAGACCACATCCCATGCCTCAGACCACATCCAGACCACATCCAGACCACATCCAGACCACATCCAGACCACATCCAGACCACATCCAGACCACATCCAGACCACATCCAGACCACATCCAGACCACATCCCATGCCTCAGACCACATCCAGACCACATCCAGACCACATCCAGACCACATCCAGACCACATCCAGACCACATCCCATGCCTCAGACCACATCCAGACCACATCCAGACCACATCCAGACCACATCCAGACCACATCCAGACCACATCCAGACCACATCCAGACCACATCCAGACCACATCCAGACCACATCCAGACCACATCCAGACCACATCCCATGCCTCAGACCACATCCAGACCACATCCAGACCACATCCCATGCCTCAGACCACATCCAGACCACATCCAGACCACATCCAGACCACATCCAGACCACATCCAGACCACATCCAGACCACATCCAGACCACATCCCATGCCTCAGACCACATCCAGACCACATCCAGACCACATCCCATGCCTCAGACCACATCCAGACCACATCCAGACCACATCCAGACCACATCCAGACCACATCCAGACCACATCCAGACCACATCCAGACCACATCCCATGCCTCAGACCACATCCAGACCACATCCAGACCACATCCAGACCACATCCAGACCACATCCAGACCACATCCAGACCAAATCCAGACCACATCCAGACCAAATCCAGCCCCTGATGCGTGGTCATTTCACAAACAGGAAGTCAAAGCACGTGGGCCAGCAGATAGGAGGAGAGTGGAGTACTGGAGTGTTTAAGGGTTTAAGGGCCCATCTTTATGTCAAAAGGGAGTGGGCCAGCAGATAGGGAGGAGAGTGGAGTACTGGAGTGTTTAAGGGTTTAAGGGCCCATCTTTATGTCAGACAGTGAGCTGTCTGCTGGACACCTGGAGGCAAAGCACTGGGTATTCAAAGAGGCCACAGGCGTGTCTGCACGCAACCACCATTAACCTGTTGCACCGAAAGTGGAGCAGAGAAAAGGTCAGTAGAGGGGACAGGACAAATGTGATAGGACAAATGTGATAGGACAAATGTGATAGGACAAATGTGACAGGACAAATGTGATAGGACAAATGTGACAGTACAAATGTGATAGGACAAATGTGATAGGACAAATGTGATAGGACAAATGTGACAGTACAAATGTGATAGGACAAATGTGACAGTACAAATGTGATAGGACAAATGTGATAGGACAATTGTGATAGGACAATTGTGATAGGACAAATGTGACAGGACAAATGTGACAGTACAAATGTGATAGGACAAATGTGATAGGACAAATGTGATAGGACAAATGTGATAGGACAAATGTGATAGGACAGATGTGATAGGACAAATGTGACAGTACAAATGTGATAGGACAAATGTGATAGGACAAATGTGATAGGACAAATGTGATAGGACAAATGTGATAGGACAAACGTGATAGGACAAACGTGATAGGACAAACGTGATAGGACAAATGTGATAGGACAAATGTGATAGGACAAATGTGACAGTACAAATGTGATAGGACAAATGTGATAGGACAAATGTGATAGGACAAATGTGATAGGACAAATGTGATAGGACAATTGTGATAGGACAATTGTGATAGGACAAATGTGACAGGACATATGTCACAGTACAAATGTGATAGGACAAATGTGATAGGACAAATGTGATAGGACAAAGGTGATAGGACAAATGTGATAGGACAAATGTGATAGGACAAATGTGATAGGACAGATGTGATAGGACAAATGTGACAGTACAAATGTGATAGGACAAATGTGATAGGACAAATGTGATAGGACAAATGTGATAGGACAAATGTGCCTGAGCCTGAGGCTAATAAAACCTGGAATTTGTCGTTCCTTATCATCAGGGACAGGAAATGGACCCTGTGCCAAAACCTAAGAAAAGTGTCTCTTTCCTTTGCTCCCATAGAATTACTGGAATCTATGTTCATAAGGACTGCCTGTTGGAACTGCTTCCCTTCAACAATGTTGTGATAACAACATAATGATAACAATGTAACATTAACGTATTTATTATGTAAGCTTTACATAACCTTATAATATAATCAGACAGGCCGATTGAGACCTGGGGTGAAGCTTTGGATTGAACCCAGGACATCATACATACAAAAGCATGCACTCTACCACTGAGCCACCAACTCCCCATATATATATATATATATATATATATATATATATGGTCAAGTTTCACTGTAAAATGCAGTATAGAACCATTACTTCATTAGCGCTCATCAAGTACAATGCTAAAAAAAATTATAATCTGGTTTTAAGGATTTAGAATGTACTATTTAACTAATCTTTCAATTTATAACCCCCATCGGGACGAGGCTTCAGATCCAGATCTGTATTTCAAAGTTACCTTCAATTGTTGATTGCATACAGCATGAATACACAAGATTCTACACTGCTAAAATATATTCTCAAGATTAGAATGGACGAAGGAGGGGTTTCTCACAGTGGGGAGCAGGACTGACATGGGTCTGAGGACAAAATTACCTTTAATTTGCTTCCACATAAGGAGTGCACTGTTTGTAATGATATTACAATGATAAACATTGATAAATCATGTTGACATAATGACAGGGGGAAAAGCACAGCCCAAAGAAAACATCACGCTACATCGCATTTACATATTCACCCCATTGGTCAATATTTGGTAGAGGTACAGTTGGTAGCAACTAGAGACATTTTTCACATCTTGCCACAGCTAATTATGCCCTTTGTTCTTTGAAAAAGATACATCTTCGATTAAGTCCAATGGCTTTTGCAGACTTCAGCCATTTTTATTTACTTCTCTGAATCCATTTTGCTCTGTATGTTTAACAGCTTTCCAGGCCCTGATGCAGAGAAGCAGCCCCAAAGCATGAAGCTGCTACCATGCTTCCCCAAACATGCTTCATTGTCAGGATAACATTTTCAGAATGATGATGTGTGTTCTTGTCAGTTCCAGTTTCCAGATTTTTGTCCTAAATGGTATATATTATGATTTTTTAAATATTCTAAACGACCATAGAATTAGGCTAGAGCGTGTTAAACAATTATGTAGACTAATTCACTTAATTTATAGGTGTATAATATTCAATAATGTTTTGTAGCTTAACATGGCCCTGATTTGTCATGTTTCTTTTTCCACATATTCTAGCACCATGATAATGTCTCCATCCTTAGGTAGAAGCTGGTAAATACTTTATTATGAATATTATAAGCAATTGCCAAAATAACAATACGATCCTCCATGAGAATACAAGCAATAGTAAATCTATACAAAGTTATACATAGAAAAACAAAAACATAATATGATGTGTTAAACAATTACTTTTATAAAAAATTAAGAAAAAAAGTACAATTGTTGGGCGCAACATGAAACAATAACATGAAACAATACCGAGCACCCCGTGGTCCTAACCAGCGACCTTAAATAGCCCACTGGTTAACTAATGTTCATCAACATCAAAACAGTGATTTTGCAACAACGCTCACCGAACAAAATAACATGACGCGAACAAACCTTCAACCTTGAACCAAACAGTGCTGAATATATTACATTTGGGTAAAATGTTTTACTAATACAACCTCCTATACAACATCCTGTGAAGCACCTGTACCACCCCTAGTAGAGCCCCAGTACAATCTCTAGTTAAGCCCATGTACAACCCCTAGTTAAGCCCATGTACAACCCCTAGTTAAGCCCATGTACAACCCCTAGTTAAGCCCATGTACAACCCCTAGTTAAGCCCATGTACAACCCCTAGTTAAGCCCATGTACAACCCCTAGTTAAGCCCATGTACAACCCCTAGTTAAGCCCATGTACAACCCCTAGTTAAGCCCATGTACAACCCCTAGTTAAGCCCATGTACAACCCCTAGTTAAGCCCATGTACAACCCCTAGTTAAGCCCATGTACAACCCCTAGTTAAGCCCATGTACAACCCCTAGTTAAGCCCATGTACAACCCCTAGTTAAGCCCATGTACAACCCCTAGTTATGCCCATGTACAACCCCTAGTTAAGCCCATGTACAACCCCTAGTTAAGCCCATGTACAACCCCTAGTTAAGCCCATGTACAACCCCTAGTTAAGCCCATGTACAACCCCTAGTTAAGCCCATGTAAAACCCCTAGTTAAGCCCATGTACAACCCCTAGTTAAGCCCATGTACAACCCCTAGTTAAGCCCATGTACAACCCCTAGTTAAGCCCATGTACAACCCCTAGTTAAGCCCATGTACAACCTACAGTAAAGCCCCTGGACAACACCCTGAACTAGCAGATGTGGGGGCTCAGCAGGGAATTCACTCCACTGGTACTGTTCATGGCAACAGATTGACAGGCCTCAACTTGCTCAGATTGACAGGCCTCAACTTGTTGTGCTGGATCTTCTGAACAGCAGTCGGCCATGGTCGGAGAAAACCAGAGATTACATTCATCGTTGACAGGTGATCACCAAAGTCCCCTGTCCTGCTGTGGTAAAGGATTACAACACGAATATGGGTGGGTGGATGGATGTGCACGACTCACTGTCATGCACTGTAGCAGAACAAAATCTGATCAAAAGTAGTGGTGCCACCGGCTGGTGTTCCACTTCCTGGAAATGTTTATTGTGACCCCAGGGCTGCTCTACAGAAGGCACTGGCACGAGAAAGAAGAAACAAATAAAGCGGTATACCTTCAAGTGATACATGGCTGAAGGCCTGTGCAAAAGTCCAGAGTCCAGAAGGCATGAAAGGTCGTCCCAGTTCTACGATTTCTGGTGAAGAGGAGGAGAAAGGGACCTGCTGCTTCGATTCCAGTTCCGGGTGTGTGATTGGATGCCACAGCCCACTGGACGGTGATGGCTAATCAAACGGGAAGATGCACAATACGAGGGTGCACAGGTACACCAACAGTCAAGTGTCAGAAATGTGATGTGCACCTAGTTTTCACATCTACCAGCTACTGCTTCCTGTTCTATGTATACCAGCAACTGCCACCTGAGGTTTCACACAGAAGATAAATCCGAGTGTGCTTTGTCAAACAGAGAAACACTGATTCAAACAGTAACGCACACAAACATACATTCAGACACACACACCCTGGCATCAATACCCGCACCCACACGGCAACCCCTACACACACACCCACACACACACACACACACACACACTCTGAAATCTTCAACATTGTTCAATGCTATTTGTTTGTTATATATATATGGATATGCCATTGGCTGAACAGATTTTGTGAAGAATATGGAGAAAAACAGGAATGTGAAAAACGATGTGATATTTGGCGTCTCATTCTTTTTTTTTTTAATTAAGCTTTAGTTTATTTCATTGCTTATCACACTGCTTTGACTGTATCCTTTGGTTAATAGAAATGTTCTTGTTATAAAAATAAGAATAATTTAAATGGTCTTCGTCATTATACTTACTTCCATCCTACATGCTATTTGCAAAATTGTAAAACATATTAGCAAGAGAAGCAATGAATTCATTGTTTTTATTACATTTTATAAATACGCATTTAAAATCGGACATTGTTACAAAGTGCTTATATAGAATGTATGTATAAAAATAATTTCTGAAAAAATACAAATATACAATTTTTTATAATAATTTACGACCTCTTTCAAGGAAAAATCTTAACCGGAACACGAACAGTGTCTCCAATATATACTTAAACTTTTGGAATTTGTGTAATACATAAAATCAAACAAATGTGTGTGCTGTCCTGGTATGATGACAGCGCAAAATCAGGAAACAACAGAGAACCATTAGCCCTGTATCATTGCTCCATTAAAAGGTTGGGGTGGAGCAAGATAATGGAGAAACTGCTTTCTCTGTGGTCACACACACACACACACACAGAGAAAGTGAAAGAGAGAGAGAGAGCAGGAGAGAGAGACACCAGCAGCGACGGTCTCTCTTGCAGCTCCCCCAGGCAGCCTGTTGTGGTCTAACCGCTGGAAACTGACAGGCAGGTAGTGGTGGAGCTCAGGCGTCGACTCTTTTTGGGGACTTTTGGGGCAGGAGGCGGGCTGAGACTGAGAGACCTGACCTTGTTGAAACTGCTCTTCAGGCTGCTGTGCCGGCTGCTCCCTGTGCTGCTGGTCTCCTTGGAGACGAAGGCGTCCGGACGACAAAGGCCCGCCTTCAGGCAGCAGCAGCACAGCAGGCCGGCTATGACCTTCCTCAGTTCCGTGCTGCCCAGCGCGTAGATGACCGGGTTCAGGGCCGAGTTGAGCACGGCCAGGGCGATGACCCAGTCGGCGCTGAAGAGCGGCGCGCACTGCCGCGACGTGCAGAAGAAGTCCACGAGCAGCAGGGCGAACAGAGGACCCCAGCATATGATGAACACGCCCACGATCGAGATGACGGTCTTCAGGAGCCCCAGGGAGCGCTTTTGGCTGCGCGCAGACACGACGTCGGCGCTGCTGCGCACGTGACAGTAGATGGCGCCGTAGAGCACGCCGATGGTCAGCAGGATGATGGAGAAGATGACGAGGGAGAAGAGAATGTAGCTCTTGGAGTAGAGCGGCAGCAGGGTAGAGCAGCTCTCCAAGCTGCACACGCAGTTCCAGCCCAGCAGGGGTAGGAAGCCAATGACGAAGGCCAGGACCCAGCAGAGCACCACCAGGCCGTAGATACGACACGTCTTCCCGGAAGACTTCTGGTGCAGCGGCGTTATCATGGTGGTGTACCGTTCCACGGCTATCAGGAGCAGGCTAAAGATGGACGCCGCCAGTGCAACGAATAGCACACCCTCCCTGAAGAGCCATAGAGCTGGGCTCAGCCGGAAGGTCTGACTCCCCGACATGCAGATGTTGACCACGTAGGCCGTGCCGGCCAGCAGGTCGCTCAGGGTGATGTTGGCGACACACACGTAGACCCAGCGGCGGCTGTGGCGAATGCGAGAGAGCACGGCCGACAGGACCAGCAGGTTCTCCAGGATGATGAGGACACTGATGGCGAGAGAGACGACGCCCCCCAAGCTGAGGCCACCCTTTTGGGGAATGCGGTGCTGCAGACGCCCGGTGTGGTTGTAGTGGTCCAAGATCACGTTGACGCTGGCGCCGTCTCTGCTGCTGATGCTGTCGTTGATGCTGTTACGCCACAGGTACAGGTGAGGGCAGGAGGTGGAGTAGCTCAGGGAGGACGGGGCTTCCATGATTGTCTTGTGGCAGCTTGGTTGGGTTGGACTAGGCAGGACTTCGGTAGGCAGAATGTAGAATTCCTGTAGCAGGCCCCAGGGCTCAGACTCAGGCTAGTACACTCTCACTCCCCTGGATCACTGACGCCGCAAAACCCACCTAGCAAAAACAGCAAGATGTTTGATCATCCATATTAATAATTATTTTTAAATAGTGGCAAGTAATAAGAAGATATTTTATATATTTTTATTTTTATTTTAAAGTTAGAATATTTATTTATTTTGGAAATTTGAAAATAGATCAGAAAATGTAAAGTCTCCATGTATCAGAGCCTTTTAAATATCTTCACCGCCGTTGCTGTGGTTGGGAGGAAACAGCCAGCTGTTCTACAACGGGGATTTAAATGTGCACGTGGAAGCAAGCCCTTTTAAAGTTTAAACAACTTCTATTTACGATTTCATATTAATTGTGATAATGGAAAAAACGACAATATTACAAAGCATCAACGGTTTTCTTCACTGGATCAAGAAAACAGGCATGCTTTTTCATGTTTTGAAAAATATCTATAGAATTCCGAAATGTGTCCTTCTTTGCAAAACATCTTAAAATTGTGCCGTATCACAGCAAAAACAATTCTCCAAATTTCTTGCAAATGTAATGATACACCCAGCTCTCCCACCAAATCACTAATTGTATAGTTTCATACGTTTAACTCATTAAAATTAATTCTATGTAATTGAATATTTTTTTGGCACAAACACTTAATTAGATGTGCGATTACTTACGAATGCAGAGACACACTACTGATGATGATGATGCTGCTTGTGGAGGGCCATGCCCTGTCTGCGCTGCTAACACAGATGTTTTCTCTATAGAAGATATGAGGAAGGAAGGTAACTTTCACCACGCCCAAAGGGACCGACAGACATCACACACACACACACACACACGCACGTGCCCACACACACACACACGCGCACGCTAATACGAGAGGTTATTGAAACTGATGGGCGTTTCATCCTTGATTATGAAAACACACTTGTGAAATGCATTAGCACGTGACATTTCAAAGTTGCTGGGTGGTTGGATTTATCAAATCATTTCGATGGATCTTATTGCAGGCCATGTCTGCTATTTAACTTAAATATATATTAGCTGCGTCATACAATTATTCTCTGAAATATATTCTGACATTCATGAAATGACAAAGTGGATTAACATGGGTGGCAGCTATTAAAGCTCAGAGTGAATAAAGATAGCTGTGGCAGAAACTAGAAAGTTGCAGGAGGAACCGAGCCCGCGTGAAAAAGTTACATTTACAGGTTATAGTCAGGTGCATTTCTACTAGACCACAGAAGCTGTTGATGCCACAGTCAATGAAAAAAGTTCCAAATGCAACTTATACCCTCTCTGTGAGATTACGGCCAAAATATAATGTGGGCAACAGAAAGTTAGTTAATAGAATTAACTTGTATTCCTGTGAATCCCAAACACCTTGTCACAATGTTCTTTGCGAATAGTCAGCGTGATCGTGACAACCGATAATCCCGGCAAGATGCTAACTGCTCTCGCGTCTGAGGGCAAACCATGTGCCAATGCATTTGTCTTGTATACAACGTTCTCACTACGGACGTTTCCTCCTGCTTGAGCCACAATTCTCAGCCCTAATACTTGCAATAATCCTATTGCCCCACGATGATGATGGGAAGAGGATTTCATAATGCTTTTAATCGTGGTACATGTATGTTGATGTGATAAGACCAGGATGTTTTCTAGGATGTGTTGCAAGATACTATTCTACTACGAGGGCATCCGTCCAAGATTCTTACAAAAGTGTACTATTAAGGGTTTTGCTCAATATTTCTCAGAAAGTAAGTAATAATCTTAAAAAAAGACCAAAAGAAAACAGGAACCTTTTTTATCAGATGTGTTAGGAACCCCACCCTTTTGGTTTCCATACTACAGAGATGCAGCTACGGTTACACACCTCATTTCACCCAGCTGTACCCGACGAGGCTCCTGTACACAATAGCGCAGTTCTTCTGCAGTGGGCCACAAATAATGCTACTCATTGAGCGTATGTAAATTAGGGACGATATCACAACTGAGTGAAAAAACACCCATTTCGAGTATTTGCGTGCTCTTATATACACTAATACATTAATTAGCTAAAACATTCTGACCAGTGTTTCGGTTAATATTCTCTGGGTCCTCTGCGTGCTGCCAAAATAGCGCCAACCCGCCGAGACTCTACAAGACCTGAAGGTGTCCTGTGGTATTTGACACCAAGAAAGCAGCGGATCTGGTAAATTGGATTCGTCGCACTTCACAGGTGATCAATCAGATTGAGAACTGGGGAATTTGGAGGCCAGTGAAACACATAGAACTCTTCATCATGTTCCAAAACAATTCCCAAACCAGATGTGCAGGGTGGCATGGCACATAATCCAGCTGAAAGAGGCCACTGCCATTAGGCAATACCATTGCCATGAAGGGGTGTACCTGGTCTGCAACCATGTTCAGGTAGGTGGCACATGTGAAATTTGACATCCACATAAATGCCTGGTTTCAAGGTTTCCCAGCAGAACATCGCCCAGACCATGCCACTATATTCACCGGCAAGTCGTCTACCCACAGTGCATCCTGGTGCCGTCCCTTCCCCAGGTAAACTGTACTAAGGTGTAGTCAGTATTGCCAGATTGAATAGCCTTTGTTGGCCTCTGTGATTGATGAGCCTTGGGCACCCAACACTCTTTATCCGGGTTTGAGTTGTCTTCCACATTGGACCACTGTAGATAAATACCCATCAGTGATTACCGGGAGCACCCCACAAGCCTTATCAATTTAGAAATGTTCAGACCCAGTGGCCTTGCCATAACAAGTTGGCCCTTGCCAATGTCACTCAGGTCTTTACTCCTGCCTGCTTCACCTGCATCCAACATGTTGACAACATCGTTAAAAGCAACGTTATTCGCTTCACTTGTTTCAGGTCACCATTGTATTTGCATTGTAAAAAAAAATGAATTCCTCAGCAAAAAAATGAAGTAAGCAAAGAAAATGCAAATTGGGTAAAAAAATGCTGCTTGAAATTAGAAAGAAACGCAGGGTAGCAACGCAGTGAGGCTGCCTCTAAATTGGGGCCAACACAAACACAGAGAAGCTTAGAGGAACCCCTGCTGTCCCGTCCTGACACCACCTCCAGGGCTCCAAAGAGATGCCTACAAACTGATCACATATAATTTGAAAACATTCTCTGCCACTGAACAAAATCGTAATAGTAAGTGTTTTGATCTTGCATGTCTTTGGGGAGGCCACGCAGACGACGAAACACTGTCTTTACGAGGTTTGCTTTAATCTTTCCAGTTTGACCTAGAAAAATCACAACCTCTCAGTAAGTCTACAGTAAAATGATGCTGGCTTAAATAAAGTTCTGAGGAAAAATATAACCATTATGAAACATCTTCTCAAACAACTGATGCTCTACAGACAGTACCTGAAGGTGGGCCTGAAAAACACAGTCCAAAAACCAAACTAAAAAACCACCACAAGCATAGGTGTGAACAACACACCCAAAACTGCTGAAAACACCCTTCCTCTGACACCCTTTTTCACCAAAAAACAACAAGTGGCTTACAATGTAGATGGCAACTGAAACTGAGTTGTAACTATAATTCTTCATATTCTTTCCCCAAACACACACAGTTTGTAAATATCTTTACATGCGTACTGTAGCAAAGAGCTGCATGTTATCAAAACCTGATACAGCACATTGCAAATAGTTCTGCTTTGAAAAAAAAAACATTGATCTGTCATAAGCGCTGCATAAATGTGTTACAAAGCATCCATCTGTCATGCTTATCTGTCATGCTTTATAAAAGGTTCATAGGTGTGGCATAACTGTGAAGCGGGTATATGTCATCTCATCTGAGACATAACTTGCCATGTGAAATATGACAAGTACTTTCTGAAGGGTTGCAGAAGCACGGCATAATAAAGGCTTTGTGAATTATGTGAAGTGAGGCCTCAGAAAATATTTTTTACATTTACATAGAATGGCAGAGCAGTGATTCTCATTCCAGGGACCAACGATTGTAATCTATAAAAACAGGATTGTCAATTTGGAAGAAAAACCATGAGCTAAGTGCTATTTGCACATGCAAGACAGAGATGGTGGTATATGGTCAATATACCATGACTAAGGGCTATCCCTAAGGCCTGTCCATAAGGGCTGTTCATAAGGGCTGTCCATAAGGGCTGTCTATAAGAGTTGTCCATAAGGGCTGTACATAAGGGCTATCCATAAGGGCTGTTCATAAGAGCTGTCCATAAGGGCTGCCCATAATAGCTGTTCATAAGAGCTGTCCATAAGGGCTGTTCATAAGGGCTGTGCATAAGGGCTATCCACAAGAGCTATCCATAAGGGCTGTCCATAAAGGCTGTTCATAAGAGCTGTCCATAATAGCTGTCCATAAGGGCTGTTCATAAGGGCTGTCCATAAGGGCTATCCACAAGGGCTGTTCATAAGGGCTGTCCATAAAGGCTGTTCATAAGAGCTGTCCATAATAGCTGTCCATAAGGGCTGTCCATAAGGGCTATCCACAAGGGCTGTTCATAAGGGCTGTCCATAAAGGCTGTTCATAAGAGCTGTCCATAAGGGCTGCCCATAATAGCTGTTCATGAGGGCTGTCCATAAAGGCTGTTCATAAGAGCTGTCCATAAGGGCTGCCCATAATGGCTGTTCATGCCCATAAGCAAGAAGCGAATGCCTGTTGTTCTGCAGGATGGCACACGCTATTTGTAATACATTGCTATTATTGGTCTGTATAAACAGGAAATTGTAGGAGGCTTTCTTCTGGCACCAAATGCTTACGTGTACACACATTTTAACGCTGAATACCTTGTGTTGATAAACAGTCATGTCTTCCACACTCATTCACCTACTCCCCGGCTAAATGTTGAAAACATTTTAAGGTTGTATTTAAGCCCTAGACTTCAGCTTGAATACTTTACAAAAACCTTTCACTAAATCAGCTAAGTGGATAACCTTATGGACTCTTTCAGCAGTTCCTTCTCTAATTTAAGTCACATGACCTGGCACTTACTCTGAAGTATGACCTTGTTTATTGTTCATAAAAGTGTGGACAAAATATCGGAAACACAATATAACAAACGATTAATATACAGGGCATGGTAAGGAATCTCATCCTTCAGAACAGCTCCAGTCCTTCATGGACAATGTGTTCAGAGATATTTCTACAAAATGAAAACCGTCAGCATCATAAAGCTGGAATACTGGAACATCATGAGGGTACACGATGTCAGCCTGACGGTTGGATTGACTTTTTTCTACATACAAACTGTGGAATGTAAACATGACTCATACGTTAGAGTGAAGGCATGGCCTAAGTGCATTGAGTTGGGTAGTCCAGAATTACAACCACACTCATGTACTGTAGCTATCATCTCAAGGGCTCCCACAGCCTTTATCTCTCCTATCTGAAGAAATATCTATAATGGGAAGAGGTTATGAAGGCGTCCGAGTTGCAGGTGTGGGTCGCGACAGCTGTTAGGGCCTGACTGACAATATCCGTTAACAGTTATTCCTACCCCATCCATTTCAATGTATAAAACACCTCTTGGCTTTTTTTCCCCAGTGTATGTATGCTAGTGACCTCCTAACAGGTTTGATCATTTGGGTGCATCTCCAGACCAAGTCCATTTAATCAATACCATTAATTAGAAGAGCTTTATCAACACCTGTTGGTCATTTCATGAAATTGCATCTGTTTCCCACTTGTTTGTGCATGTGATAGGCTTCATTATATTCTCGAATGTATTACTTCTTGTATGCAAATTTCACCCTCACACTCCGTCATGCTAATGTCAGCAGACAGCAGTTCACCTCAATGTCACGCTTTCGTCACACCTCTACTGAAAACTGTTAGGCTGATTACTCTTGTTCTGAGAAATAAAGGATATTGTGAAACTGAAGATCCCACACAACAACGTGTGCTACTCCCTTCACAAAACAGCGCAAACTAGCTCGAAACAGAATAGAACGAGTGGAAGGCCCCTGTGCACAACTGAGTAAGAAGACAAAAAAATGTCTGTGTCTAGCTTGAGAAGCGAACACCCCACAGCCCTTTAACTGCCAGCTTTATTAAATAGTCAACATCAACAGTGAAAAAGCAACCCCAAGATGAGTCTTAAAAAATTGCTCAAAATTCTACACTTTTCGATCTGCTGCCAAAGTATGTAAACCTGATGTATTTTTTCATCTTGTTTCATTTAAATCTCATCATCTCTCATCTCATCTTCAACCGCTTATCCGGGGTCGGGTCGCGGGGGTAGCAGCTCTAGCAGGGGACCCCAAACTTCCCTTTCCCGGGCAACATTAGCCAGCTCTGACTGGGGAATCCCGAGGCGTTTCCAGGCCAGTGTGGAGATATAATCTCTCCACCTAGTCCTGGGTCTTCCCCGAGGTCTCCTCCCAGCTGGACGTGCTTGGAACACCTCTCTAGGGAGGCGCCCAGGTGGCATTCATACAAGATGCCCGAACCACCTAAACTGGCTCCTTTCTATGCAAAGGAGCAGCGGCTCTACTCCGAGTTCCTCTCGGATGACTGAGCTTCTCACCCTATCCCTAAGGGAGAGGCCAGCCACCTTTCTGAGAAAACCCATTTCGGCCGCTTGTACCCGCGATCTCGTTCTTTCGGTCATGACCCAGCTTTCAGTGAGGGTAGGGGTAGGAACAAAGATTGACCGGTAGATCGAGAGCTTTGCCTTTCGGCTCAGCTCTCTTTTCGTCACAACGGTGCGGTGAAGCGAATGCAACACCGCCCCCGCTGCTCCGATCCTCCGACCAATCTCCCGCTCCATTGTTCCCTCACCTGCGAACAAGACCCAGAGGTACTTGAACTCCTTCACTTGGAGTAAGGACTCATTCCCTCCCCGGAGTAGGCACTCCACCGGTTTCCTGCTGAGAGCCTCAGATTTAGAGGTGCTAACCCTCATCCCAGCCGCTTCACACTCGGCTGCGAACCGATCCAGTGAGTGCTGAAGGTCACCGACCGATGAGGCCATCAGGACCACATCATCCGCTAAAAGCAGTGATGTGACCATCAGCCCACCGAACTGGAACCCCTCCCCCCCATGACGACGCCTTGATATCCTGTCCATGAATATTACAAACAGGATTGGTGACAAAGCGCAGCCCTGGCGGAGGCCAACCCCCACCGGGAACGAATCCGACTTACTGCCGAGGACATGGACACAGCTCATGCTTTGAGCGTACAGAGATTGGATGGCCCTGAGAAGAGACCCCCTCACCCCATACTCCCGCAGCACCTCCCACAAAAGATCCCGGGGGACCCGGTCATACGCCTTCTCCAGATCCACAGAACACATGTAGACTGGATGGGCATACTCCCAGGCCCCCCAGGATCCTTGCGAGAGTAAAGAGCTGGTCCGTGGTTCCCCGGCCAGGACGAAAACCGCATTGTTCCTCTTAAATCTGAGGTTCGACTATTGTCCGAACCCTCCTTCCAGCACTTTGGAGTACACTTTACCAGGGAGGCTGAGGAGTGTGATACCTCTGTAATTGGCACACACTCTCTGGTCCCCCTTTTTGAAGAGGGGAACCACCACCCCAGTCTGCCACTCCTCTGGCACTGTCCCAGACTTCCATGCAATGTTGAAGAGGCGTGTCAACCAAGACAGCCCTTCCCCACCCAAAGCTTTTAGCATTTCTGGACGAATGTCATCAGTCCCTGGGGCTTTGCCACTGTGGAGTTGTTTGACTACCTCAGCGACTTCCCCCAGGGAAACTGACGATGACCCTCCATCAGCCTCCAGCTCTGCCTCTGTACTAGAGGGCGTGTAGGTCGGATTCAGGAGCTCCTCAAAATGCTCTTTCCAGCGCCCGATCACATCATCAGTTGAGGTCAACAGTGTCCCATCCTTACTGTACACAGCTTGGATGGTTCCCCGTTTTCCCCTTCTGAGGTGCCGAACGGTTTTCCAGAAGCATTTTGGTGCCGACCGAAAGTCCTTCTCCATAGCTTCTCCAAGCTTCTCCCACACCCGCTGCTTTGCCTCTGACGCGGCAGCGGCTGCAGCCCTTCGGGCCTGTCGGTACCCTGCAACTGCCTCCGGAGTCCCCAGGGATAGCATATCCCTGAAGGCCTCCTTCTTCAGTCGGACAGCTTCCCTGACCACCGTGGTCCACCACGGTGTTCTGGGGTTACCACCCCTTGAGGCACCTAGGACCTTGAGACCACAGCTCACCGCCGCAGCTTCAGCAATAGAAGCTTTGAACATTGCCCACTCAGGTTCAATGCCCCCAACCTCCACAGGGATGCCTGAAAAGCTCCGCCGGAGGTGTGAGTTGAAGATCTTTCGGACAGGGGCCTCCTCCAGACGTTCCCAGTTCACCCGCACTACCCGTTTGGGCTTACCTGGTCTGTCCAAAGTCTTTCCCCACCCTCTGATCCAACTCACTACCAGATGGTGATCAGTTGACAGCTCTGCCCCTCTCTTCACCCGAGTGTCCAAAACATGCGGCCTTAGATCAGCCGATACGATCACAAAATCGATCATCGACCTTCGGCCTAGGGTGCTCTGGTACCATGTACACTTATGCGCCTCCTTATGTTCGAACATGGTGTTTGTTATAGACAATCCATGACTAGCACAGAAGTCCAATAACAAACGACCGCTCGGGTTTAGATCAGGGAGGCCGTTCCTCCCAATCACGCCTCTCCAGGTGTCTCCATCGATGCCCACATGTGCGTTGAAGTCTCCCAGCAGAATGATGGAGTCCCCTACTGGAGCCCTATATAGGACTCCCTTCAGGGTCTCCAAGAAGGCTGAATACTCCGAACTGCTGTTTGGTGCATAAGCACAAAGAGTTTTCCCCCCCACCACCCTTAGGCGTAGGGAGGCAAACCTCTCATCCACCGGGGTAAACTCCAACACCGCCGTGCTCAGACGTGGGCTCGTGAGTATCCCCACACCAGCCCGCCACCTCTCACCCTGGGCAACTCCAGAGAAGAACAGAGTCCAACCCCTATCCAGGAGTAAGGTTCCAGAGCCACGGTTGTGCGTAGAGGTAAGTCCCACCAGATCCAACTGGTATCGCTCCACCTCACGCACAAGTTCTAGCTCCTTCCCCCCCAGCGAGGTGACGTTCACACGTCCCCAAAGCAAGCTTCTGCCGCCCGGGTCTGATCCGTCGAGACCCCCCACCTTCACTGCCACCCATATGACAGCGCACCCGACCCCTGCGGTTGTTCCTGTGAGTGGTGGGCCCACAGGATGGAGAGGAGAGAGATGCCATGTATCTCGTTCGGGCTGTGCCCGGCCGGGCTCCGTGGCAAACCCGGCCACCAGACGCTCGCTTTCGAGCCCGCTGTCTGGGCCTGGCTCCAGACGAGGGCCCTGGGCTTCCTCCAGGCAGGGTCTCGCTCCTTTTCCCTCTATCTTTCATGGGGTCTTGGTGAACCATTCTTAGTCTGGCCCCTCGCCTGAGACCACTTTGCCTTGGGAAACCCTACCAGGAGCATAAAGCTCCAGACAACCAGGCCCTCAGGTTCATAGGGGCACACAAACCTCTCCACCACGTTAAGGTGATCTTCCCTCAAAATATGTGATGTGAAATAGGGGTCGACCGATTGATCGGCCGGCCGATCAATTGGCCGATTTTTTGTGTTTTTTACATAATCGGCATCGGCCGATATTCAAGTACATAAAGCCAATTAATAGGCTGGCGCGTGCGCGGGCAGCATAGTGTTGTTGTTGTGGAACCGCCGTAAAGCTCCGGGGATAAGGCACAGCGGTTCTCTTAATACATCCATAGGCTGACTGCCGAGTCGGAAAAATGGATAGAAAATACTGTAGCGCCTGGTAAACAGAGTAGTTATGGACCAACGTAAAGGTGCAACACCCCTAGCTGCACTAACTATAACATAGATAAAAAATACTGTAGCGCTCGGTAAACAACAGATAGTTATGGACCAACGTAAACGTGCAACACCCCGAGCTGCACTAACTATAACATACCGGTAGATAGGAAATACTGTAGCGCTCGGTAAACAGAGTAGTTATGGAACAACGTAAACGTGCAACACCCAGAGCTGCACTAACTATAACATACCGGTAGATAGGAAATACTGTAGCGCCTGGTAAACAGAGTATGGAACAACGTAAACGTGCAACACCCCGAGCTACACTAACTATAACATAGATAGAAAATACTGTAGCGCCTGGTAAACAGAGTAGTTATGGAACAACGTAAACGTGCAACACCCAGAGCTGCACTAACTATAACATACCGGTAGATAGGAAATACTGTAGCGCCTGGTAAACAGAGTATGGAACAACGTAAACGTGCAACACCCCAAGCTGCACTAACTATAACATAGATAGAAAATACTGTAGCGCTCGGTAAACAACAGATAGTTCTGGACCAACGTAAAAGTGCAACACCCAGAGCTGCACTAACTATAACATACCGGTAGATAGGAAATACTGTAGCGCTCGGTAAACAGAGTAGTTATGGACCAACGTAAAGGTGCAACACTCAGAGCTGCACTAACTATAACATAGATAGGAAATACTGTAGCGCTCGGTAAACAGAGTAGTTAGGGACAAACGTAAAAGTGCAACACCCAGAGCTGCACTATATATAACATAGATTACAGATTGGTGTTTTAATTGCTTTTTTAAATGTTTAAATACTCATCCCAAAATGCATCAGTACACTCGTCAAAGTATATTCTATGAGCCGCAAGAAATGATTTATTTAAAGGTTTTCGGGTGTTGTAATTAAATGCTGCTTAGTGCACTTAGCTATTTTTTATTGAAAAGTTCATTTATCAAAGTTTTTCTTGTTACCTCTTTATTTTATTCAATATAATATATTATACATTTTTTATTAAACGTTTTTGTTGAATAATTCTATAATTCTATTCTTAAGTAATTATTAGTGTTACATTTTATCTTGCAAATAGAGGATAAAAACCAGCACATATCGGCCAAATAAATCGGCCATAATAATCGGCCATCGGCCGACATGGATTGCAAAAAATCGGCATCGGCCTGAGAAAACCATAATCGGTCGACCTCTAATGTGAAACATTGCAGATTTGGACTGCATTTGTAAACTCGTCCACGAACGCATATGGTTTATTAATGAAGGCATCTTTAACAAATACTTTACCCAAATATCAAAATGACAAATTGGTATCTGAACAGTCCATTGATATGGGATGGTTTGAAAAGAATCAATGCTATGGTTTAATTTCCCTAAAATTATTATTATTATTATCCAAGTTCAGAGATCTAGATTAGCATTATTTTGTGCAAAATATACAAATTGTTATATTCATATACAACATATTATATTAATCGCTTAAGTACTATTAAAAAAGGTGTGTTGGCGTATTGAAAATAATAGATTTAACTTATTTGGTTTGTAAAAATATTTTACCACAAGCTTATTCATACACTAACGTCTTGTGACATATAATCAGTACATTGGTTAACTCCATAAAAACATAATATAGGGCGATTTTCTCCGTTTAGTTATTGTAACATCAGTTAGTCTAAGAACACACTATGTAAGACACCATGTAATCTGATGCAAAGCTGCCAGTCATTATTACATCAGGCAAAACTCTTACTTTGACCAGGACAATTTAATTAGACTATCTGCATTTAATATCTATTAAGAAGTTCACCCAGCACAGCCAGAAGAGTGGCCACCCCTAAGAGCCTGGTTCCTTTAAGTTTCTTCCTATAATTGACCCGTCAGAGTTGTCTTGTATCAACTTGTTGATGCGTTCTACGTTGGATTTCTGGCTGGTTGTTTGTAAACGCACTTTGTAACAACTTTGTTGTAAGAAAGGCTTAACAAAATACATTTTATTGAGTGATTACTGTACACAACCCGTCACAACTGAGTGAAAATAACTTTCATAATTTCCATAATTTCAATCATAATAAAATGTGTAATGAAAAGAAATCATACAATGAGTGATAATCTTTCTAGATCCTCTAGAGACCTCGGTCCTCGTTTGAGACAAGTCATGCATCCTAATCTGGTCTTCACGGCCCACATCCCATATTCAGCACCATACTTCACAATGAGAATTAGATTTGTTTCTGCATGAACATCCCTTTTTGCTAACTACTTTTTGGTTACTTTTGCAAACAAAGTTTATGCAAAAATGTTTGTGTCAAATGACTTAAGTGTAAATGGGCATCTTATGGCAACCAGCCACTAGAGGGCGACAGTTGCAAAAGCTTTGTAGAGTTTAATAATACATACTTGGCAAAAGTCAATTATCCACAATAACGTCAGTTGCTCAATTTGCTAATTTATAGCCAATTACATTTTTGTATTGACATTTAGTCAAACCAACGCTGTAAACTTACTAGTATTATTAATAACCATGGCGAATATTTAACTGGCATGTAGTTCCTGTAATGAGCCCGTGATAATTTGATTGGTCATTCTCACTCAGATATCATATAACTGAAATCATTTTTGAAAGATACCTCAAATTAATTAATTTCCCCATAGATTATACCACGTAGTAATGACTTCATTCCTAAATGCATCCCGGATGCGGTTAGTGCACTTTCAACACAAGTGAAATCAACTTACCAATTACGTCATTATTGTTTGAATAATGATGGGAGGAGAATTGATATTAAGCTATATGTTGGCAATAAAATGCAACCATAATATATTTATATAAAATACTGTTGTTACTACTACAGTTCAATAGTTGTTTGATAGGCTACTGGCGAGTTTCTGATTCACACTTAACCTACGTACAGCTCTTTTATTTGTTCAACTGGGAAGACTGGAAGCCATTCTACTATTTTGATCAAAGTCACTACTACAAGCTTTATTATACCGCGTCGTACCAATTACCTCGGGATATGGTTCGCTCGCTGTACTCATAAAGTGCATCCCCTATTAACCAACGCTAGAGGGCGCTGTGTGATTACATTTTCGCCGCACCAGCGTGTGGAATATCGCTCGAGGGTTTTTCTCAACTTTTGTTTCTCCGCCGCGCGCCTCATAGTAGAGAAAGGAAGTAGCTATCTAGGCTAGCAGCTAGTGGTCAGCTCGCGAAGCCAGACGGCTTCAAAAGGATGTAATATTGGACTTATTTCACCACTACAAGCGATGTTATGTTATTCTGGTAAGAATGCGACTTTAAACAGTCTTTTTTTACACCCTCTTATTGGTTAATAACCGCGTTGTACGCTTGTAACTCGTTTTTGTCACGAATGTAATCGCCTAGCTACCTATGTTTAGTGAACGGCAATGTCCTTAGCCTGTTCTGTTGTTAGCTAGCTAAAAGTATTTATTCAAGAAAACCAACCGCAAACGCGGGTCTCTGAGTTATCTATCAGTTATATTCGGGGGAAATGAAATTTGGAGACTTGTCAGACAATGAAAAAAAAACTACTGAACAAGGTAAAACCAATAACAATAGTAGCAGTGGCTCTGAACAAAAGTTTGTCAATTAACAAATCAGCGAAAGATGGGAAGCAGACATTTGCCCCGAAATGTTGTACACCATAAAATACTCTGGTGTATCATCAGGAGACTTGTTTTAGATTATATACGGCTTCTTATCGCTTTATGACTCGACAGTGTTAAACCATATTGTCTACTTACTCCCCCAAATTATACAAACGTATCACGTCGTTAGTTTAGAACTTGACACACTGCCTTTGTGATTTTCATTTGGCCCACGGGTGCACTTATTAAGTTACTCCACACGGTTTGCCAATTAAAACGAATGTTTCTATTGGACAAATGCGGGTCGTACACTGCGTGTTACGTTGCGCTTAAGAAACAATACGCTACAGAATCGGTGTAATGAATACACCACGGAATATGTGTTGCCACAATGTGACAACAATGTAGTATGATTTACTGACTTCATTGTCTAAGGGGTATTGGATAGATGACGTCACATTTATTTAGTATTTCAGAAGTTAATTCCTTCCCTCCCTCTAAGCGTCCAGAGTTGATTGTCACTTGCTTCCAAGTTCGTACCCGAGCTAATGTCTATTGTGTAAACGTACACTTACAGGTGTCTTTTATTGTTCATATGCCAGATTTTGGAATGAATAAAAAGAGTTGGGGCAAACCAAGCTACAAAGTCAGAAATGACCCCACTTGGCCCAACTCCAACCACATTTTGCCAAAATCCTCAATGGGACTATAGCTACATGACTAATGTATGAGCTGTGGAAAAACCTAATCACAAACTTAACATGAGCTAATGGGAGCAGTGTAATTAGGCATATGGTTAGCCGAAAAGCCTGTCATTCTTGCATTTGCTGTTTTGTGTCATTCTAGTGGTGCCGTCTAATGTGGCAAGTCATTTCCTCCTGAAGAAATAATGTATTTACTCTTCCCTTTTTTGAGCTGCCAGGTTTGCTGTTTGTGTCTTCTGCATCAGTAAACCAGCTTCAACTGAGTTGTTGAGAGAGATTCTAAACAAGATAGAGTGACCCGTGTGAGCCCCCTAACTCTACGACAGCCTTGTAAACACGATTTTAAAACAGGAAATGTATATCTAATAAATGACGACTTTGTTTGATAGTTGACTCGGATGCTATGGTATGTTAATTACATTCATAAGATATGAATGCGAGGTTTCATTTTAAGAAATCGATTGTTGATGTACTGCAGACAGAGTACTGGATCCACATAATGGCTTTTTGTTGTTTTAAGGACAGGACCATATGGCATTTGGCTCCTGCCTGATTGCCCTGGTGTAGTTGGGCAACGGGGGCTGGAAAAGTAGGAGGGGTTAAGCCACTGGTAGGTGTTTCTTTTTAGTAGTCAGGAGTTGTAATGGACCTCCTCAACATCCTGCAGTTGAATGGAACTGAGGGTGAAAAGGTAATCACAGTAATTTCTCTCTCAGCCATCGACGGCCTGATATTCCATCAGTATCTAAGACATTTTTATAAAGGAATGCATTGTATTATTATTAGTTTGTGATACTGTACTATAACTCGGACGCCCACCTCCACAGCTTTTGCGTAGCTTCTATACATATGGATTACTCTTGTATTAAGATCACCCACCACTGTCCTCATTTCTATACACAATGGCTACCTCTCAATAACGTTTCAACTCGGTTCTGTGATTTTATATATTCTTCAAAATCTTTCTGCCTATCTCAAATACAGGAGCTTTTGTTTTTTTCCCCACTTTTGTGGCTCACTCATCTACACAGAATGCTACTCTTAAGTTACACAATCGCACTTCTTTTTAGATGTTATGTGGCTCCTACTCCTTGTTCCATCTTGTAAAGTACCTTTAATGAATGATTCAAATCATTGAGGTCATCAACATTCATGGGATTAGGCTATGGTATCTCACAGCGTTCAGTGTAGGCCTAGAGCTGAGTTCTGTTTGTTTTTTTTAACTGAGAAAGGCGTACGTGTTTATTTTGAAACGACAACTCTATAGGTGTTAAAAACGAGGTCATGTATGTTGGGTAATCAAAGACATTTGATGAAAGCTCTCTTCTGCTTTCTCATCTCCAAAACTCATTACTGAAAGGGTCTTGCATTAAATTGGAAGCCATCCATGTTTAGGCCATAGTCCCTTAGCAAAGTGTACTTGCAGCTAGATATATTAGTAATGTAGACCTATATCTTACTATGTAGATACAAATTCGTCAGTTTGCATCCATGGTTGGCTTTGGAATGTGAAGAAGGGTTTGTATATAGCCGTCTGTGGCTGTGCAGTGTGTTCTTTTATCACCGTATTGATTCTTCAGCTCTTCCAGGGCCAGATTTTCAGTCAAATGGTTAAGGATAGAATTCCATCTCGGGTAATCTGATCCTAGATCTGTAGTTAAGGACATCTGTAACCGCTGGCTGGGGTTTTGCAGGTTTGCAGTTCAGTTCCGGCATTGTTCTCTGTTAGAATAACATTTGCAGCTTCCATTACATTTCTATGTCCACCTTAACTAAATGAGAAATACGCCAGGTGAAATTGTTTTTGGCTTATCGATTGTATGGCTCAGAGTATTTTGTGGCATTAAGCTGGTTGACACGCAGGGGCCTGCCTTTGCATATTTGTTTTTAGTCAGTCTTCAGGCTGTTGTCTCTGAATATTGGGATGGGCTGTAAGGGAGGACAGATTTTGTTTAGTGTAGTTTACCTTTTGTCAGCTGACCTGCCGAGCAACTTCACTGTCTATAATCTTCAATAAGTTAAGTAGTACCGCAGTGCATAAAACCTGTCCCAGGTTTAAATGTTTTTTGTTTCAAGCATCTTTTGACACTAGGCAAATGTTTTTTAGAAAGTCAGCAGCCTATAGCGTTGCCCGGAACTAGTAATATCTAAAGCAAGGGAGGGCAGCTATTTCAGCTCAGGGGCCACATGAGCACTTTGAAATTATATGAAGGGCCACATTTGTTATGTAATTTGTTCATTCTAAAAGATTTGTGGGCCTGATGAAATTGCCTTGAGGGCCATAGTTTGCCCACCCCTGATCTAAATAGATTGTCCAGTCTGGGCTGGGATATTGAGTTCTGTTGCCGATGATGGTGCTTGTCTGTGATTGGCTGGCGCTTTGGTCAGTGCTGGCCTTTAATTCAGAGGTGCCTTCGGCTGCATCTACTAGTGTGACAGGAACACCCCGGGGTGTGTCTTGGTAGAGGGAAGATTTGGAAGCAGGCAGCTAACCCAGCTATGTGGTACAGATTTGTGATGACGAGTGTCTGGTCCCTGTAAACATATGGAAAACACTCAGAATACAGGGAGACTTAAGAGCTGGAAAGGACTCCCAATGTGGGTAATTTCAGTTTATTGCTAGAATGCAAGTTTATAAATAGCTGTAATTACAGTGTACAGGGGAAAAAGCCAGACTGTCAATTTGAAGATGGCCTGTGTTTGTTTCATCCTTCACCCAGGTCGCCATCTCACAAAATAACAAACCAGATCAAACATAATGAAGATTATGATGATGATCACAGACTTGACTCTGTTCAGATGGAGATTTAGTGAATTTTCATCCCAGAACGCCATTGACATGGATGACATGAAAATTGTGTGCTGTTAGTCATGGATGGATGACATTTGAAGCCGCTTGTGGAATCATGCGCATCACACCACTTATCTCACGGGATAGCGTAGGCATAGACAACGGCATAACATGTACTTTATAAAACCACATCAAAGGTCTATGGTCCGGGTAGTTGTCAAAGATGTCTGGCCCGGACAGAGAGGGGAGTACCCTTTGAAGTACTTGTATTCTACTGTAGTGTGCCTTTGCAAAGGTATTCAAACCTCTTACAAATGTTCTCAATGTACTAGAATATTAATGATACTTTGACAGATTATTTCTGAAATAATTTTTGGTATGTTGACATTTATTTTGATGTTAGAAAATGAAATGTGGTATTTCCATACGTGTTAATAACGTAATGTTTCATGAAACCACCTAGTACTGCAGTAACGGCAATTTCTTTTGGTGCCGGAGTGATTTTGGCCCCTTAAGGCAGAGTTGCTGCATGTTTTTCAGGTTAGTTAAGTGGCACATTTGGACAGCAATTTCAAAGTAGTGCCACACATTTTCCAACAAAACCAATTTTTAACTAAAATATCACACGGAAAAACAAACAATTTCAGTGCATTAATTTGAGGGAAATGGTCAGGGGTCTGAATACTTCTGCAAGGCACCATTTATAATCGTGTTCATTATTCAATAATAAATAGTAAAATTATTATGTGAAGTCATGGGGAGTCTATTGGACCATGGCTGTCCCCTCCCTCAATTCTGGTTCCTAAGTTGGCGCTCTCAGGAAGAGGGGTGTCTGCCCCTGTTTTTACACGTGTTGTGTGTGTGTGTAGTGTGGATACTATGACACGTTGTTTGTTCCGTTTGGTATTGTAATAAACGCCCCCTCTATCCATTTTGGTCAGTTATTCAGACACACAGAACCAGCCCCAGCAAAAATGGCTTTCCAGAAGCAGTCAACTTTCAATGACAGGTCCTTGGTCTGCTTTCCTTTTTGCAAATGTCAGTACGCTTCTGATTTAAAACTACATAGACTTTATACACCCAAAACCAGTGTGTTTTGAGAAAAGTTGGCTCAATGTTCTTTAACCCAGAACTAAAGTACTCACTAACTAGTCAGGTGCTGGAATTACGTTCTCAGTTCGAAAGCTTTTTAAGAAATGGAATTTCCTATTTGCCAGATGTCTCTATTCCTTTAGAATTTTGATAGATGCTAATGCTGGTTGGTGAACACCAGAAGTAATGCTGGTCGGTGAACACCAGAGGTAATCTTTTTTTACATCAATAGTTGTTACAAAGTGCTTCCAATGGCATATTGAACTCACTAGTAGGGCTATAATCTTGGAAGAAATCTTGAGAAAATTCAGACTCTGATGGGTGGACAGTCTTCTTCTGGCTATGTCGAGTGAAGATCAAAACTGTCTTACGCTTTGGGCCATATGCATGTTTGGATGACTAGCAGGTCAATATATACAGATGAGCTGTGTCTAGAGTCATAAGGCTGAACCTAGATCAGCTGTACAGCCAAGAGGATAAGACCGGGATGTACAGGAGGACTGTGGGCGGTTAGGACAAGAATCGTCTGACCGCAACTAGAATTGAAACCCAACCAGGAGGTCCATGGGCAGATGTATGTTGCAGTCGTAAGTCCAAGTAGTCCTCACTGATCCGCCTGACAAATAATGGTCTGACGCATCCAAGGTTTCTTCCGAAGACTAAGGCCCTGTAACCGAACCCTGGTTCCGACTAGAGCTCCCAGCAACCATGGCATGTTGAAGTTGCCTGCAGGTACAGCAGCAGCATGAACGTCGTCAGCCATTGAAACTCAACTGAACTCTGTGTGAGTCCCAGGCTGTAGCTGTGTATGGCATGCTGACTGAGGAATAACTTAACGGCTATGGCGAGTGACTGGGGAGAGAAACGCAGAAGACCATAGTGTTTTGCCTGGCTTCACCTCTTTGTTTGTGTCTGGTCTATTTTGGTCTCTCAGGCCTCAACCTGTTCATGTGCTAAAAGTTGAGCCGTCACTCGAGATAAATATTTCATGCGTAACAGTAATATAACAGATATTCCAGAGTCCATATGCCTTCCAGAGTCCTGATGTCAGTTTATGTTTAAGCCGAGACAATTTCTGGTTAGACAGAACCACTGTGGTTATGGACATGGTTGTGGTTTATCATGAAGTTTAGGTTACAGCTAGACCTCTCTCATGGTCACTTAAACAATGTCCAAAAGCGAATCGGGTCATATTAGGCAGTAAAGTGACAGTCGTTTTTTCTAGATTGACGTGGTTATGCTCTTGGTACGTGAAATTACCAGGGCAATCAAACATCACCAAGGGTTCACCGCATGTGAGAATGTAGATGACTGAACCTCTCCATCTAACTGAAACTAGGTCCTTGTATCAGCATTTCATGTGTTGTGTCTTTCATGGTGATCCAAGTTGATCACATGGTTTTGTGTAATGGGGTGTGGTCAGGGTGTAATGTCTGACCCTAAGCTCCTGTCCCCAGTGCATTGTCTACCCGGAGGAGGGAGGGGCACATGGGAGGGCTTGGCTAGGCATGGACTGGGTGCAGCAGAACAGTTTTTATTCTGGTGCCATAATGGAGTCATGTGTTTGGGACTTGTTTTTAGAGCTTGGCCCAGAGGAGAACTCCTGCACAATATCCCTTCTGTCTGCCTCTACATCAACTTCCCCTTTGCCTCTTCCTGGTTTCTGCCCCCAGACGGGCACTGCTGCTCCACTCTACACCTTCTCTTTCCTGCCCCACGTCTTGAGGCCAATGCACTCTTCCCAGTAGTGTTTTCAATGATCAGGCGCATTCAGATGCAATGGGTGTACAAGGTTGCCCATGTTGTATAATTTATGTTGCACAAAGCAAAACACACAACTACATGTTTACTTGCTGGTTTTTTTAATGCAATAAAAAAATAACTTTGTCATAAAAGAATCCAAACATTCATGTTTTTGCATGTTTGGATGACTAGCAGATCAATAAACACAGGTGAGCTGTGTCTAGAGTCTTAAGCCTGAACCTTGATCAGATGTACAGCCAGGAGGGTACGGCAGGGATGTCCAGGAGGACTGTGGGCGGTTAAGGCAGAAATTGTCTGACCACAACTAGATTTGAAACACAACCAGGAGGTCTGAATCTAAGATACCTATGCATTTAATTCTGAAATACACAGATGCACAGAATTCACAGATTATGTGAAAAGCCACACATCTGTGAAGTGAGTTGCCTCACTGATCCAATTGACAAATATTGACCCGACACATCCGATGTTTCTTCTGGAGACTAAGACCCCATAACCAAATAACCGAATTCTGCACATGTCTCCAAGCCCCTTGT
The DNA here is from genome assembly GCA_029465975.1 of Dallia pectoralis. NCBI lineage: Eukaryota > Metazoa > Chordata > Actinopteri > Esociformes > Umbridae > Dallia > Dallia pectoralis. The sequence continues at coordinate 7,348,158 of CM055751.1, forward strand.
TTATTCATATTCCGCGTCTGACTGACTGCTGGCAAAATATCTGTGCACGGCTAGGATGTGACATGTCTGTGAATGGATGGTTTGGAAACGCTTGATGATGATGGTTTTGGTGTCGTCCAGAGCCACACAGTCTGGGTCTGAGCAGTTATCCAGGGCCAGAAGCATTAGGTTATAATTTGAGGCATATTTACTTCTCATGACTGCCATCCATATCCATACAAACTGATGTATGGGTGAAAGAACTCTACGCTCATTTGTTGTCATGAATGCACTCTAAATTTTGCATGCGATTTAGTTCTAATACTCATGTCGGTCTGCCAAAAGCCTTGCAGTCGTCTTTAGGTGGTTAGGAAAATTTAAAACATTTCTAAAAACCCACATCTTTTCTAATGTATTTTAGGATACAATATAACGTATGTGATATAAAATTGTGATTGAAAGCCAGGAAGACGATAGTTTTGAACTCCTATTGTCTTCTAAGCTCTATTTTCCCCTCCTGGTGCTGACACCCTTGGTAAGGTGAAACTGGCATCTGGACTGCGTTACTAGAGCAGCAGCACATTTAAGGCTTAAGCAGGGGAGTTGTAGCTAGCCATATCGTATTACCGACCCGCTGGGTAAATAGCACAAAGAAAGGTTTATAGAGCCTATCTAAATTTGGTGCTGCTTGCCCTTACAAACAGAGGGAGAGGTTCGGTACTGTACAATCTCATCCCGGGTAAGGATCCACTTATGGACACACTACTGCCCTGCCTTAAAGGGGTTTTAAGAGGCTGTTGGCTATAGGCTAAATAGGCATGTATATCTATCGACAAATGGTGCTTGTATTTCAGGCCTTATCAATATAGTGCTGTCAAAGCTGTCTGTAGTCACTGTCATTAGATCGTTAGTACAACTCATTTTTGTTCCAATATATTCCAGAGCTTATTAAACAGATGTCTGGATGGCTTGTAGCCTCTGTCTATTTTCTTTATATTTTTTTGTCGTTGTCTGTATATTTCAAGAAATATACAAATGAAATGCTGTTTGGGATTTCTGTATTTCTGTCTTCACTTTTCTGTAAAGAAAGCAGAAGCAGATGTCGTTGAGTTCATTTTACATTGTTCATGGCCGGTCTGGCTCAGGGAGTTGAGTGGTGTTGGTGGAGGTTAAGGAGCTGCCTGGCTGCCTCACTCTCTCCCCTGGCTGTCTGCTAGAAGACTTCGGTCTTCAATTGAGATGTTCCTTAAACAAGGGCAGTGTTACTGTTTCAGCCTCATGCTCCAGTGGGAGCTTTTCTTTCCTTCAGGCTGGCTCTGATTGTATTTGCACTCTATAAAAGGCCCTCTGGCTGCTGTACCACTCCGGGCCCTTCTCTTTGTGCAGACGGGGACAATGTGTTTGGCCCTGGGCCAGTTCCGTTGCTCTTCCACATCAGGTTAGCTGCTGATAGATGCCTCGGTGGCCCTTATCGTCTCCGATTCCCCCAAAGGAAATGTATTCCGCAAGAAGATATTTGTTCTCTGAGACTGACAAAGTGGCCGCTTGGCTAATACATGACCCAACATCAACATTTGTCTCTGGATGCGTCTCAGCAATGACTCATCACTTCCTGCCAGTCATCTAGCGGTGGCTCAGCTCTGACTGAAACTCTGTATTTGCAGAAACCTGAAGGACGTCATGCTTGTAATCCTGTGGCTGCTGGGTTAGGTCATATACTGTGACTGTAGCTAGGCTGTTGCTTTTGTTTACACGTTTTTGTTTACAGTTCAAATGTGTGCGGTCTGAACTACACTAACTATTTAAAGGGTTATGTAAGTTTACACATTATTGCCACGGGATTGTTGAATTTTTTTTGTTGCTAATTTTCTATTTCCTACATCTCTACCCTCCTCCAGCATGTCAGGCAATTCGGTCTAGGCAACAGTTTACCCTATCTCTGTGTGCCACGTGGGTTCAGTTATGTTGATAAAAGCCTGTGTATGTAGTGTTTCCTCATTGTAATGCATTTCTTCAAATTGAAGCAGGTAGCAGTCATGGTTTCACTAGACCTTCCTGAGGACTCACTTTTGTGCTTCCAGTCTTTGTGATGTCATTTTTATTCCATTAAGTTTAAATTAACATGAGGGCTATAACTCATGTTTTGAGTATGGAACACATTGGCATGTTGTCACATGGCAATTGTTACTGCTTTGGTTTGGGATTATAGTAAATTACTGATTAATGGAAATGCATGTTCACTGGCCTAGTTAACATTGCTCATTATCAGACGGTACAGATACCGATTGGACAGTTTAAATCACAATAAAATCACACGTGGTGGATAATGGATTTGGAAAGAAGTTTGAATTTTCTTTCTAATCATTTAATTCGGTAGCATGGGACGTCATTCTGTTCATTCTTCTCGCTAACGAATTTGTATCACCCACTTGGGCAGCTTCAAAATACATTTTTTAAAATCTGGACAAAACAAGTGGAGCACAGTTACTATTAGTAACGCCTTTAAAAATGTCTTGCTGGGGCGTTTTTCCGAAAGGTGTTCGCTAATATGATAATGGCTCTAAGGGATACAGCTCATGTCAAAGTGACTTCATCCTTTGGACACAGTATTTTCACCTTATGGCCAAGCTAACTAGGCTGCAGGAGCTAATGGTGTCCAGTATTTCAGGTTATGCATTGCCCTCCAATAAATTAACATACATATGATAGTGATATGCCCATAATGTTGCGTATGTTCCTGGGATATTGACACATAGGAATGAACAAAGCAGCGGGGGTTTGTCATGGTTTTTATGGACAACAAGTTGCTTCCTACTGCCAGCCAGTGTCAATGTTTGTACCCTGCAGCTCTCTCATTTCTGTCTGTAGCTAAAGAGTGTGAAATGTGTTTGTTTTCTACAAAGGGTGAACAATATATTTAACTTGTAATATTGGTCGGCATCGGGATGCCAGTGAACAGGTTGCTGTGAATATAAAATGCATGTATTTTATTATTTTCTTTTGTAAAGCACATTGAATTGATTCAATGTATGAATTGTGCTATATAAATAAACGTGCTTGCTTGCTTAGTGTCATAATAATCAGCTAACCTTGATTATTACCTTGAATGACCCTTGAAAAGGCCGGAGTTGCGGTGTTGTATCTAGCGGGATTGCAGACATTTGTGCTGCTTTCCATTGGGTCGGCAAAGACGTTTTCAGCTGATGTCGATTGTGGTGGCTCCCGTTTGTTACAGAAATGCTGTTGGCTGTATTTTAAGGAGAGCAGCTAAGTGTAAGACGAGAACATCAAAGGTTTAGAAAAGACCCAGAGCGGATAGCTGCACGCAGCACGACATTTCTAATTGGCTTATGTTTTGTTTTATGTACAGAGTATGCTATGGATGTCCATGTATTGAAAGATTACATTGACAATGTTGGACAGGTAGTTCAGACGATCTGCAAAATAGACATTGCTCAGCTCTTGGTGGCAGTTTGTGCAATTTCAGTTTGTTTATCATCTCATAGTAGTAGTAGTAGCAGTAGTAGTAGTAGTAGAAGAAGGAAAATACACTACTTCAAAATGGGGTCAATCTTAATGACCGATGCTCTTACAGACGCCATAATGGAATATATTTGTCGCAACAATCTGCCTTCCATATGCTGCTAAAACCGGCCTGTCTCCAATAGATTCTAGAACCCTGGGCTCCTCCACAGTTTCAGAATGTTCTTAGATGAGCTCAAGCATTTGTGATAATCTTGATTATGGCCCGAGACTCAATGCATAAATGTGTTTCCTTTGCTTTGAAGCCTGTGTGTGTGTAACAGTGGAAAGAGTTAAACTGAGAGATTTGAACCAGACCAGCTTATAATAGAGAATAACGATAATTCAGTTTTTGGTGGTCTCAGTATTTTGTTGCATGCCATGGTATTTTTTGACCCAATTTCTCGGGTTGTGGTCAACAATCGAATCACTGACGGCTGTTCTGTAGCTCTTTCCCTCCTGGAATGAGAACTAAATGCTTCCAGAGTTTGGCCTTACTATTGATGCAATTTTCTGACCACCCTTTCTCTACTTGGTTTTGCTGTTCTTTTTAGGCACACTTCCTATACAGAATGTGGAGAATACGCCTACATCTGTTTTACAATCCATTTTTATTTTTACAGTGAGACTGGGCTTTAGGCTTTTTTTCATGAGTAATATTCAAACTATAGCATGAGGCCACCAGTAATATACTTTAACATTATGCTCCTGCTCTGTCTTTCTCCTCCACTTTCAATGTCTCTTCACAATTCCCAACTTTTACATATTTTGGTCACAGAATGTTTTCAGGTCTTCCACCAAGAACCTCCGGTGGTCTCTGTTAAAGAAGCTTTTGTTTTGCATATGGGATTTTAAATGGGCCTGACACTTGTTTCCTATGCTGTGCAAGTGAGGGAATGTGCCCCTCCACCGGGTCTGCCGCACAGAACTAATGCCAGCTCGTACAGAACCACAGAGTCCAACTGAGTTTGTTCTATTGGTTTGAACTGTAGGAAGGATAATGGTCATTTTTGCTTGTATCAACATATTATCATTCAGAGATTCATTCGATGCAACAAACCGTGATAATGCATGTATCGTTGAGAGATAATGTGCACTTTGACTTCCTTGAACAGATGTTTTTGCATATTTTCAGTGTGTCAGCTTTGTGCTGTGGCTCTAGAAACATTTTCAAACTGTATGGAGTTCATATTCTCAATGGAAATGCATTTGGTTTAAACCCTGCACAGAGCTGCGCAACAGAGCCAATTGGAGAGACAGTAGGACTATACGCAAGAACTGCATTTGCCACACATACCATCCTCACTTATTTGTGTGTACAGGCAATGTAAAAAATGAACATGTAGAGAATTAGCTAAAACGTGTTTCTTAAAGCGACAAAAATTCCCTTGAATGTGTGATTGTAAATATGTTTGTATTGTGGGTGTCTTACTCTCTTTAGCTCGCTCTCAAGAACCAAAAGCCCAAGCGATTTGCTAAACTTCACAAGGGTAGACACTCTCATCCGTTCAGAGACAGACAAGCTCCATGCCAGTCTCCACACAATAACCTCAGTCTGCGGCTGTCATGCCTGTTGGCTTTTCGACATCTGCCAATAACTTCCTGCTGACATCCTATCATGAAACATATCAAAACCACTTATTCTTGTCTGAGCTCTTATGCAATGCATTGTTCGTATGTTGATCATGGGAACCCTCAACCGTATGCTTATATTTTCTGTGGGCAAGCGTGCAGAGATGCCGAATGCTTGAGTTGGATTGGCTTTCACTTCTCTCAGGAAATCACATCTATTGTATATAAGTGCACAGACTGAATGCCGTTTGTTCTCATTGAATGTCTGCGGCCTTGAGTGTTGTGCTGGAGTTCTTGGTGGAAATTGAATCATGCATGAATGACAAGATACAGTGTGTGAAAGGGTAGGTATCTGTGCATGTTTCAGGGTTTTTTCTTCTATGATGCAGACCCGATTTGAGGTCGGGTTTGTCACGACTTGGCCTAATGACAAACATTGGGAGACCACACATTGGCAGTAATGATAAACAAAAGGCAATTTATTAAAAATACATACTCACAACCCGAATAAAAGGTGGTGTGTGAAAATCAGTACATCAGTGGAGTGAGTGGTTGTGTGAGTCCGGTTGTAGGGTGTATGAAATCCAAGAAGCTAACAGGTTACAGCAAAATAACCTGAAATCTCTGCTGTGTGAAAGAGCAGGAGTAGCAACGAAGGCCCAGCTTTATAGCTAGGAAACCAGGTCTTCCACAGGTGTTGCCCATCTTCCTGACGCTCATCCAGGCTCCGCCCACACATTCCTGTATGAACACAAAGGGAAAACAAGATGCCAAGCATGATGGCTGTCACAGGATGTAGATGCTGAAAAAAAAACAGAGAAACTGGAAAGACCTGTTAACATATTTTATTTGAAGGAACATAAATGGAAAAAACTTGATGTAGGTGTGTTGTGTTAAACATGCATTTTTAATTGGGAACATTGCTCGTCACTCCATTATAGACAGAATACCAGCTGACTGCTTCTTCCCAAAAATAGTTTTTGTGTAGTTTGAGCTGTGCTTTGAGTCCTATTGTCCTATTGGGAGGAAATTGGCTACAATCAAACGCCGTCCACAGGGTACGGCTTGGCTTTGCAGAATGGAATGAAAGCCTTCCTTCTTCAAGATCTTTTAAACCCTGTAAAAATCTCCCATTTTACGAACACCAAAGCACACCCAGACCATTGCATTTGTCCTCTTGCTCAATTGTGCAGCAGGGGTTCCCACTCTTTTTTTATTTTGTATTTAAGCCAATTGGCGCTGTTCTGTGAAGGAAGTTGTACAGCATTGTACAAGTTCTTAAGGAGGAAAATGCATGTCTCAACAAGACAAATAGACTGCTGATGAATTTAAAACTAACACCTTTAGCTCAGTTATCAAACTATAATGGAAAACCATACACATATGCATCTGTGCTTGCTTGTTTGTGTGCATCCATCATCTAGAGAAACAAAATAAATGTGTTGAACCCCACTTTACCAAATCATGTATTTGGCAATGTCAAGGTAAATTCTGCCCTTTCCATCCTGCCTAAGTTCTATGATGTGGAAAATTGTTATCATTTTATTGATAATGCTCAAGCAATAAGGATATTTTTTTTGTTCACTGGTTAAACCTGTCTTTTTAGTATAAAGATTGACTTCTGTGATTCTAGACACATTTTCAAACTTTATGGAGATCATGTTGTCGAAGTACAAAAACTTTTTCTTTCCCCACATGGTTTGAAAGATTCTGTTTAAAGTAATTATAGTTCAGTGTTATTTAGTGTTTAGGCAAACAGGTAATCTTAGTGTTTTTTTGTCATTGACAAAACAAGCAAGTAAAAGTTTGTCCTGTTTGATAGTTTTTTTTGTGGTCTCAAAGACAACTAGGGATGCACCGAATATTCGGCCACCGAAAATTTTCGGTTTTCGGCCGAAATACTTTTCTCACCGAAACAATACGGCCGAAATATGTTGTGATCTATTCGGATCCTCTGCACTTCATCGCGACTGTACTTGATCCGCGTTATAAAGACCATTACTTGGATGCAGAAATAAAGCAGCGCGCACGAGAAATGATCCAGGCGGCGATGGATGCGGAGAACCCGCGTGGAGACGGAGCAATAGCGCACGGAGCAGTAGGGCACGGAGCAGCAGCGCACGGAGCAGCAGCGCACGGAGATCAGAGCGCAGAAAAAAAGACTCGTCTCTCTGCACTAGATGAGGGGCATGCACCCTCGTTGTCTGATATGTTCAGTGAAATCCTGCAAGAAAGTCCCTCACATGGGCGTAGGTTTAGGGGGGACGCTGGGGACATGTCCCCAACAACATTTTAACATGACTAAATTGTCCCCACTAATATTTTAGCGAACTCCGTTATGAGTTTGTGAAGCGATTTGAGTCAATTCCGACCGCAGAGCCAGGGGGACGGTACTAGAAACGCCGTAATTTGATTGGCTAAAAAACCTAGGGGAGGGGAGTTATCACAGGAGAGTGACTGAAGACAACAGTAAATTTACCAGTGCTTTCTGTTAATACATACCCCATATGTTAGAATCTTACAGTCACAATAAATAGTGGAAATGTTTCCTGTGTATATTTTGCTTATGTAATGTTGCCTATTTGGGATATCCCATTAGTAGGGGCGGAGTATTGGCACCACCAGTGTCGCTACAATATATTGAATCTGACAAACAGCATTACCATCTAAAAGTTGATTACTACATAATGATTTTTGTCTGCACATGGATAGGCCTATGCTAGTTAAACTTTAGAGTAGTATAAAAGCAACAGGCTATTGTCTCAACTAAACGCAAAAATAATCACATTATTCTCAGTAAAAGTTCACTTGCCGGAGGGGGGGGGGAGAGATGTCCCCACCGAAGCTGAGACCAAACCTACGCCCTTGGTGCCTCAAATCCATAAATGCAATGGTACTAATAATTGGCATAATTTATTTCGGTGTTTCGGTTTTCGGTCTTGGTTTCCTCTTTTTCGGTTTTCGGTTTCGGCCAAGAATTTTCATTTCGGTGCATCCCTAAAGACAACCTTAATTAACTCTGTTTTATTTGGTCATAATGCATTAATGACAAATCTATTCTTCAAGTTCATTCCTTTGTTTGGCTCTCATGCAATTACCTTCTGAATTTTTTAATTTTCCTCCAGCGCAAAGTACAAATTGTTATCAGAATCATTAAAACCATATATAGACAGTAATCAGTTGTGCTCATAAGGCTCTCCCAAAATGCACTTCGCCAAAGTGCTTAGATATTTTGAAGCTATTCACTTTAGATCTGTTTTATCACATGCTCAGGCATTCAAGTTTGACCTGGGAAGTTACCTGTTGGGCCTGGCAACATTAAAGTAACTCCTTTAACAGCTGGTTGATGAGTGGAGACACGTGTTCTGATGAGCCGAATCATTGCACAATACATTTTTTATGTTTAGCAGTATAAACACAGCTTGTATTGCCTATACCTTACATTTTGCACCACAGCTATTGCTCATTTCGTCTGCTCCATACACCTAAGCTCTGCTCTCACATAATTCTATGCCCTTCTTTGCTTCCCAGGCGTTGAGTGGTGAGAGAGCAGCTGGCAGTGTGGACGGCATGCTGAGGCGACTCCACCTGTCCCAGAATGAGTGTACAAGATGGCGAAGGCAGGTCAGCTAGCCAGGACGGACGGGCCTACGAACTGTTGGTATACCCACGGCTCTCAGCCGATTGCCCGCCATGCTGCACCCTCAAGGTGCACAAGGAGGCCACAGCCGCCTCAGTCATCCAGGACGCCACCTCTGCCCTGGGGCTGGATCCCCAGAGGCTCTACGTCATGGCTGAGGTGAAGGAGTGCGGCGGAGAGGAGTGGGTGTTGGAGTCCGGGGACCTCCCTGTCCAGAGGATCCTGCTTTGGCCTCGCAAAGCCCAGGAGCAGCACCCCCAGAGAGAGGGTTTCTACTTTCTCCTCCAGGAGAGGAACCACGACGGCACCATTCACTACGTTCACCTACCTGCCGTCAGCCAGGAGCAGGAGGTCCAAAAGCTTGCGGCCAGGGGCTTTCTCCCCCGACGCCAGGATGACTTTGATGACCTGTGTAACCTCCCAGCGCTCAATGAGAGTAGTATCCTGGATAACCTGCGCAATCGTTTCCATAAGAATAAGATTTACACCTATGCTGGCTCAATCCTCATCGCCATTAACCCCTTCAAGTTTCTCCCCATCTACAACCCCAAGTACGTCAAGATGTACGAGAACCATCAGTTGGGGAAACTGGAACCGCACATATTTGCCATAGCAGATGTAGCCTATTATGCCATGCTGAGGAAGAGGGTGAACCAGTGCATCGTTATCTCTGGGGAGAGCGGCTCAGGGAAGACACAGAGCACCAACTTCCTCATCCACTGTCTGACAGCCCTCAGCCAGAAGGGCTATGCCAGTGGGGTGGAGAGGACTATTCTCGGGGCTGGGCCTGTGCTGGAGGTAAGACGATTTGTATGGATGTGCTGAGGTTTAGTCACATGCCCCATATCATACCTTAATACATAATTTGTGTATGCTTGGACTATAGATAGTTTTGTGGTTGTTCGCCTTCTGTGTGTCTGTAAACACGCATTTACCACAATTTGTGTCAGTAAGGCTGCACTATGTCCACATTAATAACATTGAGCAAATGGGGAAATCTTTACACAAGCACCAAACTAAGTTCTTTCTGAGGAGAGAATGGCCATGCATCCTGAGGGGGTGAACTTAGATTTTTGAGGCTAGTACTCACAGCCTAGATTTATTTTTGCTACATCTTTTTGCATTCTCTTCCAAAAAGAAATGACAGAGACATGGTGAAAGCATAAGCCCTGGCCCTAGTTTAAGCTGTTACAAAATTCCTCGGTTAAACTAAAAATACTCCCAAAAAAATGCTCTCTAAGTAAATTCTGATTAGTTCTAGAGTCTGGCAGCTCAATCTTAGTCTTGGAGATCTCATCTCATTTTCAACCGCTTATTCAGGGTCGGGTCACGGGGGCAGCAGCTGAACTTTCCTTTCCTTGGCCACACCAGCTCAGACTGGTTAACCAGCTTTTACTAATCTCTCCACGTAGTCCTGGGTCTTCCCCCAAGGCCTCCTCCCAGCTGAACGTGGCAGAAACACCTCCCTAGGGAACCATCCATGGGGCATTTAAGCCAGAACCACTGGTTTCTTTCTACGAGAAGGAGCAGCGGCTCTACTCAGAGTTCCTCACAGATGTCTGAGCCTCTCACCCTATCCCTAAGGGAGAGGCCCGGCACCTTCCTAAAAAAAACCATATAGCTCGCTTACACATGCAATCTTGTTCTTTCGGTCATCACTCAGCCTTCATGACCATAGGTTAGGGTAGGAACTTTTTGTCACAACGGTGCGGTAAAGCAAATGCTACACCACTGCTCTGCTTCTCCGGCCAATTTTACGCTCCATTGTCCTCTCACACGTGAACTAAACCCAGAGGTACTTAAACTCTTTCACTTGGGGTAAGGAGGACTCAATCCCTACCCGGAGTATGCAATCCACCGGTTTCCTGCTGAGAGTCATGGCCTCAGATTAATCCTCATCCCTGCAGCTTCACATTCTGCTGCGAACCGATCCAGTGAGTGCTGAAGGTCACTGACCGATGATGCCATCAGGACCACATCATCTGCAAAAGCAAAATAACAAAGCTTGTGCCACAATACAAATGGCCATGACATACCTTTGAAATGATACATATTCCAGAAGAATTGCCCTTGAGTGTGACATCGATACTATTATGTTGGAAGCCTGGGGAAATAATTTAATGTGTGCAGCTATGCATTTGGATTGTAACTTTAGTGAATTACAAACACTATTTATAGATGCAAAGCCAACACACTATTCACACATTGACCTTGCAGAAGCCTTTCTCCCAATATGGCCTATCAGCAAAGCCCTATTTGGAGAACATGAAAATAGCCAATCATAGTTAAGTGCTTTAAATAATCTTAAATTGTGTTGAGATTTGATATACAGAACCACACGAGCCAGGTGTGACATATATATACACTGATGTGCCAACATTATGTGCATCTACTTACAATGCTGTCTGTCCGCCGTGCGCTGCCAAAACAGAGCTGATCTGCTGAGGCATGAACGCCAGAGACCTCTGTAGGTGTCCTCTGGTGTCTGGCACCAAGACATTAACGGCAGATCCTTGATGTACTGTAAAGTGCTAGGTGGAGCCGCTGTGGATTGTTGGTCCAGCGCCTCCCACAGATGCTCAATCTGATTTGAGATTAGGAATGGCTCGATACCACTTGGATTTCCGATGCTGCAGCGATACTGCAAACTTGGGAATCTGCCAATAACCGGATGCCATTTTTTCCTCTCTTTTAAACAACTACGCTATTAATAATTCATTTGGTTTGAAAGCCCTTTGCTTAACCTAACCATCTGATCTCACGTTCTAGCTAGTTACCTTCACCTGACACATGTTGCATGTCTCACGACACACCTTTCTTTAACGGCATGTCGCTCAAGGCATTTACATCATAGGCTAATGGATCGTATCTGATCCCGCTTTTTCGGCCAGCATCAGACCTAGTCTGATACTAGCTATCAGATTAACCTGTCCGTAATTGAGACCTGGGGAATTTGGATGCCAGGGCAACATCTTAAATTCTTCATCTTGTCACAAACCATTCCCAGGGTCTCCCAGCAGAACTTTGCCAAAAGCATCAAACTCCCTCCACCAGCTTGTCGTCCCCAGGTAAACACCGCAGACGTACACTGCTGTGCACGTGGTGTAAAAGAAAATGGGACTAATTGGACCTAACAACTTCTTCCACTGCTACATGCTCCAGTTCTGACGCTCACGTGCCTATTGTAGGCGGTAATCACCGGGGTAATCATTGGCACATTCTGTATACTCTGCGGTTACGCAGTGCCATATGTGTCAGGGGGTTATGCCCTGCGTGTCGTGGCACATTCCACGATTAACCATCATGGACATCTTTTGTGACTTTTCATCAAATTTACCAGACAGGATATCCTTCGGTGTCTTTCTGCATCCACCATGTTGAGTATGAGAACTTGTTTGATCATTTGCCATCAAATCTACCCAGACCTTCACATGGACCATTGCAAGGTTGTTCAACATTGATCTCGGGTTAAGATCTTTTGGTTCCTAACTCGAGCGGTCGTTTGTTGATGGATTATCAACATGGATTATCAACATGGATTATGAATAATGGATTATCAATGATATTTCCACACATTTTCCAAATCTGAAAGCTCACATTGAGACACAGTGCAATGCTCTAGGAGAGTTTTTAAGTCTTGGTTTGCTCAGGAAGCACCCACCCTAAACACCCCATAGCTACAAAGATTTGCATACATGTATGCCGTGGATAGCCAACCGTTCATTGATTGTTAACAGGAAGTGCTGCTTTGGTGTTTGAAAACGATTAGACCAAGATATCACCAGCCTTGTAGAAAACCCTTCCTACATGTGTAATTTTAGTTCTGAGTTAGTTGGCCACTAATAGGTCGTCAGCAAGCCGAGGCATCAGGAGAAATGCAATTCATTCAATGTGTGTATTTGCTGTGCACTGCAGAGGTTGGAGAACAGAAAGGATACAATAGCTGGCAAACTATTTGTGAAACGTAGCTTTTTGAATGCTGCAGACAGTAGTCATGACACATTGCAAAGGCAGCAGCAGGACAAGTTTATAGTCCCTCGATGCGTGTCTGACTGTACTATTCGAGTACTGAAGAAGTGCTTTTCTTCTTTTTCTTCTTTCTTCTTCCCTCAGTCAGCATTGTCCTCGTCCCCTTGGCAGGTTGGTTGAGTCTGTGGTCAGAGGGCAGACTGAGAGACTGGCCCGTAAAACATCCAAGACCCAGTTTTACCAGGCTCGGCCAGAACCAAAGACTTCGATCTGGGCCCCGTAAATACTTATGTATAAAAGAGTAGAAGAGTAAGTAGGCAGAGAGTTTAAATGTCTGTCCGGGCCCTATACAAGGTTGGTTTTATATTTTCATCCAGTATTTTTATAGACTTGTGCCTATAGTGCACAGATGTAAAGACCCACACACCCAGCTGGCCTCTTTTAGCTTGTACAGAATGCTCAGTACGTTTTTTTTTTTTTTTTTTAAAGGGCCTAGCTAACTTTCTACAAGAACCTCACAAGATGGCCGACATTTTACAGAGGAGAACCAGTAGTCTTAGAAGTTTCAGCATTTTTGTTCCTTGGAATTTTCTTCAGAGAGGTCTTCGTTTTCTCTTTCCAAGTTCTTCAAGTCCAACTAATGGCTTCAACATGAAGTTAATTAAATTGTTACATTTTGATTCATTGGCTCCTCACTCTTGGAGAAAATCCAAGTTTGAATCGGGAGAAGGTGAGCTGTATTTTCTTTCTGTTTGAGCACTGAACTTACGAGGGATGTCTCCGGCCTGGGTTGCATTTTGCGGAGGTGAGATCATTGACATTAGAGTGTGATTTTTCACTGTGCTGAGTAGTAGACAGCCTTCAACCTCTTGAACATCAATCTATTCCATGCAATGTCCTCTTATTTGGTTATCTGAACTTCCGGTGAAACTCCTGATTTATAAATGGCCATTGTCTCGTGTTAAATTTGCCCACATTATTTCTAAAGCAGTATCCACTGAAAGTGTGCTCTTAATGTTGACTTGTTAACACAACTGGTTGTACTGGTTTGGCCATATTTCTCTTGTTTTTGTCCCCTGTGTGCTTTGGGCTATTTTGGCACGTTCCTCCTCTTACAGAGAATTATTTTACAGGAAGGTATGTTTAACTGTTCCTTTTCTTTTATTCAGGTGTCGTGTTCTCTAACCGCAACATGATTTGGTCTCAGAAAAATATTTTTTTTCAAACGGGAACCACATTTCTTTCAACAGTTTAATGCAAGGAATGTATAATACATAAAATATAAAAGACATGCTTGTTAAAACAGACAATTTATTTGTTTTACATGATGGGTAGTTGGGTACTTTTTTGTATGTAACTATTTGTGGGATAGGGATTTGATGCATGGCTGCATTAAAAAAGCAAATACAATGCAGGCCAGCTATACTAGGTCCTATTCACACTGTCTTAGCTAGCTTTTTGACACAGGAGCCGCATTTGCCTCTATTATGATCAAAACACACTTTTTACTAGGGATGCACCGAATATTCGATAATACTTTTATCACCGAAACAATACGGCCGAAATATGTTGTGATCTATTCGGATCCTCTGCACTTCATCGCGACTGTACTTGATCCGCGTTATAAAGACCATTACTTGGATGCAGAAATAAAACAGCGCGCACAAGAAATGATCCAGGCGGCGATTGATGCAGAGAACCCGCGTGGAGACGGAGAAATAGCGCACGGAGCAGCAGCGCACGGAGATCAGAGCGCAGAAAAATACTCGTCTCTCTGCACATGCACCCTCGTTGTCTGATATGTTCAGTGAAATCCTGCAAGAAAGTGCTTCACATGGGCGTAGGTTTAGGGGGGGGACGCTGGGGACATGTCCCCAACAACATTTTAACATGACTAAATTGTCCCCACCAATATTTTAGCGAACTCCGTTATGAGTTTGTGAAGCGATTTGGGTCAATTCCGACCGCAGCGCCAGGAGGACGGTACTAGAAACGCCGTAATTTGACTGGCTAAAAAACCTAGGGGGGGGGAGTTATCTGACACGCTGTACACAGGAGAGTGACTGAAGACAACGGTAAAGTTACCAGTGCTTTCTGTTAATACATACCCCATATGTTAGAATCTTGCAGTCACAATAAACAGTGGAAATGTTTCCTGTGTATATTTTGCTTATGTAATGTGGCCTATTTGGGATATCCCATTAGTAGGGGCGGAGTAGTGGCACCACCAGGGTCGCTACAATATATTGAATCTGACAAACAGCATTACCATCTAAAAGTTGAACACCAGGTACTACATAATGATTTTTGCCTGCACATGGATATGCTAGTTTAACTTTAGAGTAGTGTAAATGCAACAGGCTATTGTCTCAACAAAACGCAAAAATAATCACATTATTCTCAGTAAAAGTTCACTTACCGGAGGGGCAAAGCTGAGACCAAACCTACGCCCTTGGTGCCTCATATCCATAAATGCAATGGTACTAATAATTGGCATAATTTATTTCGGTGTTTCGGTTTTCGGTCTTGGTTTCCTCTATTTCGGTTTCGGCCAAGAATTTTCATTTCGGTGCATCCCTACTTTTCCCTACTTTTTACATTTGTATTGTACTATGCTACATAATATGTTCACCCCATTTTTCAGAATGCTGTTGCCTAATACATGGAAAACTAGTCAGAGCCCAAAGTATTTCATTGGTTTGCTTGACAAAACCACCACCCACAACCACACCATCTCTAGATCTATCAGTCATGCCTACTCAGTATAAGGCAATGTTCACACAACACTCAAACTCTATTAGCGTCTACGATTAGCCCTGTTCATCTTGTATAATCTAGGGCTGGTATAATGTACAAAAGCACACTCCTTGTTTGGGTTTCATGTCCCATGCACCAAAGTATTCCTGTGCTCTGTAGTAGAATATGTAGCACTGCGGAGGTGGTCACAGCTGTATGACATCATTATGAGCAGAATAGCACAAAGCTGTTTCTCCCCCAGGCTCAGGAAGCTCGCCTGCTGGCTAGCGTCATACTGCCAAAATCACTAATATCTTACTTTATCTCTCACCAGTGCCTGAAGGTTTTGCGTTACATTTTTTGCGACCAGGTATTCAATAATTGGCATGGTTTATTGGCTGATCGTCAATTATTTACAACCGTTGCAATCAGGCTGAGCCAGTCTAGCCAATAACATTAATCAAGTGCTATTACACAGTCGGAGGTCGAAAAAAAACTAGAAGACTTATTCAGTTGAATCTAACACCCAAGTCCAACCGGAAGCAGACGTTTGATGCCTGATGTAGTCTCAGAAGCCAGGCTTCATTATACACACACACTCAACAAAATCAGCCGACTATGAGTGGCGACAGATGCCACATTGTTGTTCAGGAAGTCTAGAGGAGTAGCCGTCCCAGCCTGCTTGCGTTTCCACCATCCACCTGCTATATTTGGCCAGGCTGGATGCGCTGTGGCCTGGATGCCCTGTGGCCTGGATGCTTTGTGGCGGTGTGTGAAAGCAGCTTGGACCCACACACAACAAGACCAGTCCTTCCTTAACAATTTGTCAGTCGCTTAACCTGTGTCCAGGTCTCGTATTTTAGGTCATATATACTGCCCCCTCTTTAAGTATTCTTGGCTGTTTAACTAGTCGCCTCTCTGCTCCGCCTATGAACATAAGAATTTGTGTTCTGGTTGAAGTTACCAGCATAGTTTCCAATGTAACTGGGCCTGTGGCTCAGGGCCTTGATGACCACAGCCTATATCCAGATGTGGTGCTTGGGTGTGTCTATGAAATTTGACCAGCCTGGTGATCGTCATAGCACTGGATGAGACTCCCTGTAGCCCTAATCGCCTGCGGCACACAGGATACAGTAAATGGGACTACCGCGGGGCAGATTGAAGTCATTTAACCCACGGACCTCTCCAATCTCATCTATTCATTATTTCCACAGAGATGCCGTTCAACCACTTATTTTCCACTTGAAAACAAAATGAGCGCATCTTGCCCGTTGCGTGATTGCTATGTCCGTTAAAATGTTTACCTACTCAGCAGGCATTGATTATGCACTTTTACAGTGCAGTGTTGGTTCACGTGGCGTATTGTAATGTCCTATTGCTTGTTCTACAGGATTCACACAGGGGATATTTGTCACATGCCACTCTCAGTACTGGCTCCTCAACAATGTTCTTCATTGCCATGTGGAGTACAGAAAAAATGTTCAGTTGATTGGGGCGTGGAGGACTTTGTCTGATTAGCTTTTGGCCGTCAGTGGGCCTCATCCCTCTACAGTTATGCTTTAAGAAACTAAAATGCCACACATTTTTTGCATACTAAATTCAACGACACGCTGTTCGTCCTCTTTCTAAACCCTTAGTGGTAGTAATATCTGCTGGAATTTAGCAAGAGACGTGTAATGTAGCAGTGTTTTAATGGGCTAATGATACGTTTTATTAATATTTTTTCCCATTTCATTTTCAAATTATTCTTCCTGCTCTTAGTTATAATGGCTATATGTTATATTGATTACAATGCAGTAAGAACTGAACATGTGACCAGGGTTGGCGTCTGCTCCCAGGATCCCCTTCAGCGGGGCTAATGCAACATGGAGAAGTTGTGAAGCCTGTTACTGATCAGATTAACGTCCCACAGTGGTTCCAAACATTGTAAATGTGACTGGCGTTTCTACCTTGGATTTGGATATACAATGAGTTGTAATGATGTTCTAGTATTAGAATATCAGCTATCAGCCTACAGGCACGGGTTATGAAGACCGAGGCTAATTATTACCGACCATTTGTTGTTTCTATGGAAATTATGAGCTTTTACAAGCACCCAGTATGAAACCCCAATAACTGAGCCACAACAGGTCGATGCATCGTGGCTCAGAAAACTCCCTAGTTGGATTGAAACTTCGAAAGCATCCCACGTCTGTTAAGTGTGGAGAGGTACTATGGGTTAGGAGACTCTGTGAGGGACTGAATGTGGATCTGAGCCTGGGGCTGTTTTACTGGATGTATACAGGGGTTTGCTGCCAGAGAAGCCCGGAGGCAAGGGCCAGTCAAGACAGGCAAAAACGCACAATATCCACCAAACGCACAAGAAATCTAAAAAGAATTTGCTCTCAACATGCAAATTCACATAAACACAGGGGCCTTAATGGTACCTTACAGATTAAATGACATGTTTTCAGAGACCTTGCATGGGTAACAGAGACGGTGAGCCACTTCCTAATACCTGACGTGCCTGCCGACCAATCACAGTGACCACAGATGTGAATCAGGCCCGGCCATGTTTAGCATTCCCGACACGTTTAGAGGCCAAGCTCAGTGGAATGTTCCCAGGGCCTGCTAGCTTTCAGCCGTTTGACAACACTGGGCATCATTCAGATGGATGGACAAGCTAGCTGTGCCTCAACCTGGCCCCGTGTCAATGTAATCGTCCCTGCATTTAACACTCGCACACGCTCTTACAAACACACAGAGAAACGTGCATTCAACGACGGACACATACACACGCACACTTACACATACTTGAAAGAGTATTCTAAATGTTACAACAGGTCCATCTTTAACCAGAAATGTCAGGTCATTCGGTTGCTGATATTGCACTTTGCTTCCTTTTCTCGTCAGTCCACCGCTGCCTCTTAACCTCAGAAAAATTACTCACATTTAAACAGTATTTTCATTCAATTAAGCCTCTTTGTTGAGGCCAAACATTTTATTAATGGTGCGTCTTGCAGCTCTTTTTGAGAAACTTTCTCTCACGGGTTGAGAAACAGAACCAAGGATAAAGAGTGAATATCCCCCGGACGTCCAGTCGATTGCAACAGTAGAAACAGGTCACGGCTTCACTGTAAGGAATCTTAATCAGCCCCCTTTGGGAGGACCCGCTCCCCTTTAGATCAGCTCAACAGCACTGTATCAAAGACGTCTGCGCCTCTTCCAATGTGGATTCTATTTAAGATTCTTTCAGTCAACTTCCCCTGTGGCTGCTTTTTGTTGAGTGTGTGTGTGTGTGTGTGTGTCTGCGTCTGCGTGAGTGTGTTGAAGCGTTTGTACAAGGCCGTCCATTCAGACGGGTGGCAGTGCTGGAGGCATGCCCCTGTCTGGCTTTGACCGTAGCCTGGGGGAAGGATACCCCTCGGTTCAAAACACAGGCCTTTCCACATCTCCATCAATCACACTGGCTTAGTGTTTCCCCTGGACGTCTGGAAGAGACAAGAACGGAGGGGCCAGGGAGAGTTAGGGGGTTCAATCACCTACAGATGGCTCGGGTAACCCCAAACCCAGGCTGCTCTCTCAGCCGCTGTTTTCATATGGTGTTGACTTCAGCGTGCGGCTGCAAGTGTTGTCATTCTGAGAGTTGTTGTTGTTGTTGATAACATTGTGACAACAGCTGATAATAGCCAGTGTAGCAGTAGACGTCCAAACACCCATTGGCACAGTCACGTCATCATCAATAAAGCCCATGTTTTACATTTTAAACTTCCACAACAAAAGTAACTGCATGTTTCTCTAACTTTCTCCGCTCTTTAACAGGCATTCGGGAACGCCAAGACGGCCCACAACAACAACTCCAGCCGCTTTGGGAAGTTCATCCAGGTCAACTACCTGGAGAGTGGTGTGGTCAGAGGGTGAGTGTCTACCCCTGAGACAGGAGGTGTTGTGATGTCACCGTATGTAGAAGCCCCCCCCAGCGCGTCTTACATTGTTCGGCAAGGCAGCTACCATCTTAGCAGTGACGATGTGTCTAAATGTAACCTCTGTGAAACTGCATATGGCCACTGTTACTTTCATCAGACCATACAAGGCGTGTAAGACGTGCACTGCAGTGTGTTTCTTTCTGTTCTGATTCCCCTTTGAGGTCTCCGGTCCCATGTTACAGTACCACAGGCTCCTTCTCCCCCATCTGCTCTCGCCGCTGGTCGTCGGCTCAGTCACGCGCTCCTTTGTCCTGTCACTTCCTCTCCAATAGAGGAATAGAGGGCTGCAAACTTTAAAATAAAGTCGGTGTCAAAAGGGAACGCGCTGGCTGCAAATGCTGTTTTTTCGAACCAGTTTGCGTTACATTTTAAACTGAGCCATAGACAAATCGACTGGATAGGCTGTCCTGAAATAAGGGCTCATCGTTTTCTATTGATATGCTTAGCTTGTAATTGGATGAGGCCTGCTGTAGTGGAGCTGGTTTAGCTCATTGTGTATCTGGTCGTTGGCTCTGTCAGTCCAAAGCCATTGATTTAAACTGGACAGTACTGACATTCTGCTGAACAAAGGCTTGCTGTGCCCAGGACACTCTATAGAGGAGATTACCCAGGGATACCCGTGATCTGCTGCTCAGCTGTGTGCTGGCAGGACGTTTTAATATAGTCTGCCAGCCGGGCTGGGTGCTGGGTCTCACTGTGTTAGAGATGGGGATGTATCAGTGTAGCAGAATGGCATGGGTGGCATGGGTGGGGACACCTGTGGAAAAAGTAGTAATTTGACTAGACTACACATGGGCAGGCTGTTTGTTTGTCTCTGACTGTGTATATCTGTATTTGTGTGGGGCTTTGTGTGCGTGCGTGTGTGTGCGTGCGTGTGCGTGTGTTTGCGTGCGTGCGTGTGCGTGCGTGTGTGCGTGTACTTTTTTCTCTCTGTGTGATTTGATTGTCGATGTTTGTGTTTGGTTGCCTGTTTGTTTGTGTGTGTGCGTGTATATGTACAGTATGTGTCTTTGTCACTGTGTGTGTGGGTGGGAAGGGTGTATATTTATGTGTTTGGGTGTGTTCACATATCTGTGTCTTTAAGGGTGGTTGTGCATCTGTGTGTGTGTGTGCATTTGTCTCTCTCTTTTGTGTTTTATAAAGACGTTAGGTAGGCAAAACTCCGTTTACCCATATGTGTATTAAAAAAAGACAATTGTCTTTCAAAAGATTCACTGTATACTATAAATGACTTTTTCTTAACATGAACTTTGCTCAATCATAGTTGATGGTTTACTTTCTTTAGGCAACTTTATCATATATACGAAAAACGTGTTTCCTTTACCTTCTCAAGTACAACTTCTAGATGTCTATCTATTGCAGTGGACCAGAAGTGCTGAGAAGTAATCGGAAGCATTTCTGCTAAACCACTCCAACATAAGCTTAAAAATGTGTCGATTTTAATTTAAAGCTTTTTCTTGTGTTGATGAACACTTAAGATCCGTTAAACGTATCTGAGGGAAGCTTTTTGGCTTCATAGAAACCTTACTCTGCTGCAGTTATTGAAAAAATCGACTTTGAAAAAACTAAAATAAACATTTAATTTAAATGTAATTTGAGAAAATATAATGTTCATGCACAAAAAAAACTATACTATAACATATTAGAACATACGTATTTTATATATAATTTAAATTATAATTTAAATAAACTATAAAAATATTTAGTTAGTTACGTGGTATATTACTGCTCAATTTCCTGAAAATCTAATGAGCTAAGTGTTAGCCAAAACATCACCAGCGGCCCTGTATGTAGGTTACCATGGTAACAAAGACAACACGAATTGTGCCTGAAACATTTTCTTTCCTGCCACGCCTAGGTTTAAACTCATTATGCAGTATTAATGTGGGACAAAATTGTGATCCTATACTGTATCATTTCTATCTACTTGCTTCTACCACCTAATTTCGCACACACACTTTCACTGGCTCAGATTATCTTCTCAGGCACTTGATTGACGTTTCCATTATTTCTAATCTCTCGTTTCTCGTTCTTTCTTCCGCATTCTCAGGGCCATCGTGGAGAAGTATCTCTTGGAGAAGTCTCGCCTTGTCTCCAGAGAGAAGAACGAGAGGTAAAGGGCAACTGGCGGGGTCATAACCTTTGCCCCCTAGTGACCTGTAGGCCTCTGTAATAACAGTGGGAGGTTTTTTCAGGGACTTATGATTTTAAGACAATATGCCATGTTTGAAGGTGAATTAGTTGTAAAGCTAAACACTTATCCAGACAGAAAATATAATATTGTAATAGATATGTAAATTACAACAGCATATTGGATTGCCAGAGCCTAAAACTGGACTTAACCCATTGGCTATTACTAATGTGGTTGTTACTTGGTATGTGTCAGAGTGTATTGTTATATGATCTCTGACTACTCCTATTACAACATGTGTCTGGTGCAATAAGCTGTTTTCATCCGGTCTGTCTCTCTCTCTCGCTTGACGTCATTGATTATTACCTGTGACAGCCATCTGCAGCGAAAAATACACTAGCAAGCACGTTTCTTTATATTGCACAGATCATGAATAGAAGCAATTTTTATAGTCTCACACTATGCATGTATATCTCAAGTGTTTTATACAGTACAATTAAAGGGGCCAACCGATTAAGCAGTTACCTGTAGACATGGCCTGCATGTGGACACGCCCCTATTTGGACCTATCTCTATGTGGACACGCCCCATCTTTGGACATGCCCCACCTCTGGATAATAGTGGGGGCAATACATTGATTCCTTTTTAAATAGATCCCAATCTTGGTTGGGTATACCTAGTGGCCTATGGATACCAATCATTCTTTCACTTCTCTCACGTCGCCAGTCAGACTGTCAGTGGTAAACATGGAAACTCATTACGCCTGTGTGGTTTTACAACAATGCAGGTCGACTGGCGACTGCATGGCAGGGATGGAAAGATTGATAGCAGCCTTCACGCTCATTACTTGAATGGCATGTTATAGGCAGAGTCAATGTTGGCTCCAGGAAACGAATGCTACCACAGTAAATTGTTTGGCTCCAGCATAAAAGCCCCTTACATTAATTAATTAAACAAGCCAATTACAGTCACACAATTATCATGCAAATAAACAACAAAAACAAATGAACAGAAAATTGAACACCCACACTCTCCACACACAAAAGACATTTCACCAAAGCCTCTAAAAACTGTAACCAATATTTTGTGCCCCTATAGGAACTACCATGTGTTTTACTACCTGCTAGTGGGAGCAACAGCAGAGGAGCGTAAAGAGTTCAAACTGCTGCAGCCTGAAGATTACGTCTACCTCAAGCAGGTACACAGTGTATTCATTCTACCTCAAGCAGGTTCACAGTGTATTCACTCTACCTCAAACAGGTACACAGTGTATTCACTCTACCTCAAGCAGGTACACAGTGTATTCACTCTACCTCAAGCAGGTACACAGTGTATTCACTCTACCTCAAACAGGTACACAGTGTATTCACTCTACCTCAAGCAGGTACACAGTGTATTCACTCTACCTCAAGCAGGTACACAGTGTATTCACTCTACCTCAAGCAGGTACACAGTGTATTCACTCTACCTCAAGCAGATACACAGTGTATTCACTCTACCTCAAGCAGGTACACAGTGTATTCACTCTACCTCAAGCAGGTACACAGTGTATTCATTCTACCTCAAGCAGGTACACAGTGTATTCATTCTACCTCAAGCAGGTACACAGTGTATTCACTCTACCTCAAGCAGGTACACAGTGTATTCACTCTACCTCAAGCAGGTACACAGTGTATTCGCTCGACCTCAAGCAGATACACAGTGTACTCACTCTGGAGGCAGACTGTTACACTATTTGTTGTTTCCAAATGCTGTAAATTAAGTCAGAAATCAACAAAATGTTTGGTTGTTCAGTGTTGTTTGATTTACATCTACATATAGCAGTACATTATTTTCTTTCTTTATGTTTATTTTTCCAGTAGTAGATATCGAGCTCTTTAATTACATGTATTTCAGGACAGGTGATTCTTGTTTATTGTAAAGTTATTTCTCCTGTATTGTGCAAATGTCTACCTGGTAAAAAAAAAAATATTTTTCCACCTTTATTCACTACCAGATATCTTTAACTAGGTTTAGAATCAGTGTTCATGTATTCCTCCGTACCTGTGTTCACATCCTATCTCAAGGGTTCTGCGTGTTTTATTAATCCCAAATCATTTCAAGGTGACTTCTGGATATCAGCCTGGTATGCTATTTGCAATACAGTGACTGGCCCACATATGCTGTTAGTTGTCCCAGTTTCCTGCCCATATGTGCACTGTATGCTAATGATCAATTCCTCATGTCTCTCTCTCTCGCTCCCATTACGTTCTCATCTCTCCCCCACCACACATGCCTCGCCCCTCCTCGCCACCTCTCCTCTCTCCACCATCTCTCCTCCCTCTCTCCCCCTTGTCTCTCCGTGGCGTCTTGACCTACCTTTCTCTGCAGCAAAACTTTATGATAGAAGATGAAGAAGACCTTCGCCATGACTTTGAGCGGCTCCAGCAGGCCATGGAGATGGTGGGCTTTCTGTCTGCCACTAAGAAACAGTGAGTCGGCTTTATTTCTCAACCTCCACTTGATCCCTTATAGGTTGTATATAAATACTGCCGCACACCATGTCCGTTCGACCCATTGCGATTCTTCGCTATGAGCAAAATAACCCTCATCTCTTCTGTAGGATCTTCTCTGTGCTGTCGGCCATCTTGTACCTGGGCAACGTGACGTACAGAAAGAAGTCTACCGGCCGAGATGAGGGGCTGGATGTCGGACCCCCGGAGGTCCTCGTTACCCTCTCAGGCCTGCTCAAGGTAACATCTCCTGGTCTGCTCCTCCAGACCACAGCCTGGTGCAGCTGCTTTAGGGGATCGTCCATGTATGTCCATTCCGGGGGCTCACGTGTCCCATTCGCTCAGTGAAGGTGTTTGGAAAAGCCAAATCAGGGCTTTAGTTTACTCTATGTGGCTCTGAGTGGAAGTGGCAGTTTTTTGCTGACAGTGTTCCTCTGTTTTCTTGAATATGATCTGAAGGAATGATTGTAGATCCGAGCGCCTTGTCTGGCTGAGCTTTATTAGCCCTAGCGAGACAGCAGGGTTGCAGTTCAGTGCATTGTGATGATTCAACATGAGGTATCAAAATCGTCAAGACGAACATTGAGACGCAGCGAGTGAGTGTGCTCTCTATTGCCCACTCGGGACGTCTGGTTCCTCCTCGATGATTACACAGGGAACCTCCTTGGCACTAAATCCTTTGATCCGACCCCTGAAAGACTAAACCTTGAAAAATATTAGTGTAACGTTGTGTGTGTGTGTGTGTGTGTGTCTGTTATCTCCCAGGTGAAAGAGGAGTTGCTGGTGGAGGCGCTGACGAAGAGGAAAACGGTTACAGTCAATGACAAGCTAATTCTGCCCTACAGCCACAGTGAGGTAGGCGACCATCCATGGTTCTTCAGAGCCTATCATTATCTTGGTGGGTTTATTCTTCAGCCTGACAGTGTTTCATGTGTTCCCTCTACCTCCTGTTTCATATGGGTTTGAGTTTTCTGTCAAATATCAAAGTATACTGATTTACAGATGGTATTATAGGTTCCTGTTTCACACAAAAACGCCTGTTTGTTGAGCCCACAGATGAAAAGGTGTAGAAAAAGAAGAACCACGAATTAAAGCAAATACAGGAACGGCACATGCAAAATACTACTGGGGTTACCTCCTAGACTATTGATGAGCCCCTAGAAGAAACATTTTTCAAACGGTGTCTACAGACTCCCTGGATAACAAACTCCAATGTTTTCGTTCCCCATATCCATTCAAATTCAAAAATTCCCCAAATCCATTTGTATCAACGACTCTGTCTCAAAACAACAAATCTCTAAATATTTGAGCGAGTCAAACGTTCTAAGCATCCGCGCCAAGCATTTGTGTCGAACTAAAACATACTTAGGGGCCCAGATGGCTGGAGCTCTGACCTGGTCCGATTGCATATCCGAAAACACATGTAGAACAGCGGGATTTGTCTTTCACATTACTCCCATTTCACTCTTTCGGCGTCTACTCGTTTACCCTTAACCTCTCATTCTGTTTCTCAGGCCATCACGGCGAGAGATTCCATGGCCAAGTCTCTGTACAGCGCCCTGTTCGACTGGATTGTTCTGCGCATTAACCACGCATTGCTCAACAAGAAAGACATGGAGGAATCTGTCCCGGTAAGAGATTGAAACATCACTCGTTCACACGCCCACGTCAACACTCAGATGCACTGCGGGAGGAATTTTGCTTAGATTGTTCTCTGTGGTTTAGTCATTGTCTGGGCCAGGACCGAAGACTTGGCCACGTCTCGAGAAATGAAAACTGACTGACCATATTACTCACCGATGTCTGCCTGTTCCAGTGTTTGTCAATAGGGGTTTTGGATATATTCGGCTTTGAGGACTTTGAGACCAACAGCTTTGAGCAGTTCTGCATCAACTACGCCAACGAGCAGCTCCAGTATTACTTCAACCAGCACATCTTTAAACTTGAACAGGTGATTTGGCTCGGGGTGTCTCCCATAGAAGTACGCTGTTGTGTTTCTGTGATGCCTCTCCATGAGGACAACATGGCCGCCGTATTGGGTCTTCTCTAACGGTGAGCCCTGTTGCTGATCTCTGCAGGAGGAATACCAGGCCGAGGGCATCACCTGGCACAACATAGACTACACAGACAACGTGGGCTGCATCCATCTCATCAGCAAGAAACCCACCGGTCTTCTCTACCTGCTGGACGAGGAGAGCAAGTAAGGACTTTAGGTCTATCTGTGTTGTCTGCTGCAGACTTTCAGTGTTATAATGTATTTGTATTAGTCTACGTAGGTCTGTAGATGTCTACAGACTAATAGTTGTTAATGATTTACGGTCACATCTAAAATATGTGTTTCATTCTTCGGGGTCCCTCTCTCTCTTCAGCTTTCCCCACGCCACTGATAAAACTCTACTGGCTAAATTCAAGCAGCAACACCAGGACAATAAGTACTTTGTCTCCACGCCTGTCATGGAGCCCGCCTTTGTCATCCAACACTTTGCTGGGAAGGTCAAATACCAGATCAAGGTATTGTACACACGTTTGTCAAAATCACTTTAATGTTTTGTGTATAATGACCTGTGTTGAGACGCTCACCTGTCCTGGCGCCCACCTGTCCTGGCGCCCACCTGTCCTGGCGCCCACCTGTCCTGGCGCCCACCTGTCCTGGCGCCCACCTGTCCTGACGCCCACCTGTCCTGGCGCCCACCTGTCCTGACGCCCACCTGTCCTGGCGCCCACCTGTCCTGACGCCCACCTGTCCTGACGCCCACCTGTCCTGACGCCCACCTGTCCTGACGCCCACCTGTCCTGACGCCCACCTGTCCTGACGCCCACCTGTCCTGACGCCCACCTGTCCTGACGCCCACCTGTCCTGACGCCCACCTGTCCTGACGCCCACCTGTCCTGACGCCCACCTGTCCTGACGCCCACCTGTCCTGACGCCCACCTGTCCTGACGCCCACCTGTCCTGACGCCCACCTGTCCTGACGCCCACCTGTCCTGACGCCCTCCTGTCCTGACGCCCTCCTGTCCTGACGCCCTCCTGTCCTGACGCCCTCCTGTCCTGACGCCCTCCTGTCCTGACGCCCTCCTGTCCTGACGCCCTCCTGTCCTGGCGCCCACCTGTCCTGGCGCCCACCTGTCCTGGCGCCCACCTGTCCTGGCGCCCACCTGTCCTGGCGCCCACCTGTCCTGACGCCCACCTGTCCTGACGCCCACCTGTCCTGACGCCCACCTGTCCTGACGCCCACCTGTCCTGACGCCCACCTGTCCTGACGCCCACCTGTCCTGACGCCCACCTGTCCTGACGCCCACCTGTCCTGACGCCCACCTGTCCTGACGCCCTCCTGTCCTGACGCCCTCCTGTCCTGACGCCCTCCTGTCCTGACGCCCTCCTGTCCTGGCGCCCTCCTGTCCTGGCGCCCTCCTGTCCTGGCGCCCTCCTGTCCTGGCGCCCTCCTGTCCTGGCGCCCACCTGTCCTGGCGCCCACCTGTCCTGGCGCCCACCTGTCCTGGCGCCCACCTGTCCTGGCGCCCTCCTGTTCTGACGCTCTTTTGTGACTCGTGTGTCCCGGCAGGACTTCCGGGAGAAGAACACGGACCACATGCGTCCTGACATCGTGGCTCTGCTGCGGAGCAGTGACCGGGCCTACGTGCGCCAGCTGATCGGGATGGACCCGGTGGCCATGTTCCGATGGGGCATCCTGCGTGCCACCATCAGAGGCATGGCTGCCTTCAACGAGGCTGGACGCCGCTGGGCTGTTAAGACCGCAGGTGCGTCTACCCATCGGGACTGATCACTATATAGCCAGTGTGGGAGTAACTGTACACTCTGTCATAGAAAGACCTGACAGCTGTTCTAACATGTATGGTTTTCCAATGTGTTTGGTTGGAAAATACTGTGTCCCTGAAAACGGTCAGTTTCCGGTTCCCAGCAACGGTGCTGAGAGTAGTGAAGGACTGTCGTGTCTCGTGGTTAGAAGTGTATTTAAGGCGCACAATAAACAACTATTGCACTCTTTACAGTTGATTTACGCGTTTGCCTAATTTGTTTTGCATGGGCTTGGGGAGAAAAATATGAGGCGTTAGACATTTATTTCCTGCATGCTTCAATCATTATGCAGATTTTTTTTGTTGTGTTGGCTAGATGGGAAAATTGGCCCATTGAATATGGATTAATGGGATTAAATTAGATTGAGGATGAAACAGAACAGGAGAATGGCCTCTTAATGAACTGAACTGGATTATGCTGTTATGTTTTGACTACAGCCTGCGGACTGTTCTGTCCCCAGAGGTTCTGGGCATCTTATCTGAGTGTGTGTGTGTTTATATTCTCCACAGGTGTACAGCGACCTACTTCCAGGACTCCTTTGGGAGAGTTGCAGAAGTTAAACACACCGGTAGAGAAGATGTACCGGTAAGACCCAGGTTCATCACACCTCAGACTGAAGAACATTCTGGAAATAAGGGCACTCTAACTGACCCAACATCCACACATCCATTGTATGTCTTCTATAGAACAATTGTGAGGCCATATCGTGTGTTGTTATATCACAACATGTAAGGATGTTTTTCCACATAACTTGGAGGAACAATTGTATTTGGCTCTATGTTGTTCCTGGTAAGTTTAAGCAGGAATACACAATTCCTGTTTTTATTTTGGCATCCTAGATAGAATGTTAATGTGGATATTGGGATCTTGGAGAGTTTGAAAAGACACTACATATTTTACTCCGCTATCAATATGGATGTGATGATATTGTCGAGTCACTTTGACCCCGAATCTCACCCTGCCCTTGGGTGACCCCGAATCTCACCCTGCCCTTGGGTGACCCCGAATCTCGCCCTGCCCTTGGGTGACCCCGAATATCGCCCTGCCCTTGGGTGACCCCGAATATCGCCCTGCCCTTGGGTGACCCCGAATATCGCCCTGCCCTTGGGTGACCCCGAATATCACCCTGCCGTTGGGTGACCCCGAATCTCACCGTGCCCTTGGGTGACCCCGAATATCACCCTGCCCTTAGGTGACCCTGTGTGCCATTCTCTCCCTTTCACAGACGTGCTTTAATGCTCGATTTCTACTTTGATCACTCTGACGAGCGCCCACTAGAGGCCTTTGAAGACATCTTTGCTAGCTATGAGAGTAAGAAGTAAGTAGACTGAAGGAGAACAGGAAGAAGGGAGGTCAAGCAGGAGGAAGGGACAGCAGTGTTTTTATTGGCATTTAGTTTCTGGCTCATTCCTGCTCTGAGTTTGCTCATATACTATGTCAATGTCACTCTACCTCTACTCTAAGACTCTACCTCATTTGCGTTTTGCAGCTGTTTTCGTTTGGAAAGTCTTAACACGAGACATTAGAATCCAATCTACAGAAACCGCTTTCACAGAAACCGAAACATTGAATCACCATTAACAGGTTGCGTCTTGTTCTCCTTCTCACTACTTCCCGCCTCCTTGAACTCTCTCTCTCTTCCCCCCTTTCACTCTTACATGTTTTCTTATTTTCTCTCTCCTCCTTTCACTCTCCATTCTTTTATGTCCCACCAGCTCTCCTGCCCTTCTATTTTATTATGCTCCTCGTTCATTAGCTAGATGATTTATTTGTTCAGGACACAAGAAGCTGCCACTGCTGCCCTCTACCGACAGTGATGACTCCGAGGAAATGGGGAAGGCTGTGCAATCCCATAAAACGTGCTACAATATTTGAAACATATGCAGACTAATTAACACTAGTGGTAACGGATAGTAAATTAAATACACCTCGTGGCCTCAAGCAGTAGTGTCGTGGTGGGAGGTGTAATAAACATTTGAAGAAACTCGCATTAAATCATAAGTGCTGTTGTTTTTAACTGGAAGCAAAGTCCGATGTTCTGTTATGAGCATCCTCAGAGAGGAACTGATCTGGAAGTTGACTGGTAAGCTTGTCCCTGCCGGTATTCTGGAGTAGGTGTTTGCAGTATACAGGTGCTTCACTCAGGCATTTCATTAGCGTAGCGGAGCTTCCTCTGAACTGCTTTCACCTGCGTGTTTCTTTCAGACCAGAAGGCACTAGAGGTCAGAGCTGAGGGTCATTTTGGACTGTACTTAATCTCACTTTCAATCACTGTGCATCCCTTCCTGCCTGACCTACCTAGATATTTTGATCAGAGCCGGTAAGTATAGTAATATACAGCAATGCATGGATCCAGTTGTCAGTGCAGAAAGCCACCGACTCGCCAGTCTCACCACGAGTCCAGTTGCCAATCCCCGTCTGTGGGTGTAACACCAGCATGGAGGAAAGACAAGTCAACCACTGGAGCCTTTATTTAGGAACGCATGCTCACAGTACTAAGAGGAGAGTGCTCTTTGAAAACAACATCTTCATTGTGCAAAACATCTCTTCGTTTATCCATGTTCTAAAACCGACCCAGCCACCTGTGTGGTCTAGCATGAGTACAGCGGGAGTTCATGCTCTCCGGGTCAGACCTCAACCCATTCTGTGCTTTTTTTATGTTGGGAACCGGGCCCTATTGGTGGAGGGCTGTTTTCTGTCTTTTGAGCTGTCCTAACCGTCGTGTTCCTCCCCTAACGCCTGTGCCCCCACCCCCGACCCTCCATCCTGTCTCGTACACTCTGTCCTACCCACCAAATGACCACCTGGTGGGTTAAATATGTGACATGCATGCCCAGATTATCAGATCCATCTAACTTGCAGCTGGTTGGCGAGGAAGCTGCGGCGGTCTTGGGGTCGTCTCCGGTTCTCACAATACATCGTACAGTGAGTCTGTAGCCTGTCCAGCCTAGCTTAGTGGTGTCAGCCTAGCGATGTTTGCCTAGCAACGTAGGCCTAGCGACAGCAGCCTAGCAACGTTAGTCTGCAACGTCAATCCTGCAATAACAGTGCTTAACCTCCCCGAAATTATGAGTTTTTTGTTCCAGACCAGCACAGTCACAAATGACTTTCCAACAAAATAAGAACCACAAAATCTACGAAACACAATTCTTCACCAAAAAAAAAACATGACAGTTTAGGACATAGTCCAGGAATTTAGTGGTGTGAATGGAGGAATTTTAGTTACTTGCAGAAGACTACCCAAGACCACTAGGCAGTTTGCGGTATTGGAATGGCCGTTCCAGATGGACTTAAGCCAATTGTGATGTTTATTAGTCCAAAGCTGTTGTTACAATCCAGCAAGGATGTGGACCAAAAAGGCTTAACTATATTGGAGATGTAAATGCCTTGGTGAAAGCTGATGATGTAACGACGGCTTGAACAGCACAGCTGCTGCATGGACAAACAGTACCTGCATGCATGCCTTGGCTTCCTGATGAACCTGTGGTGATGTGGGGACTTAAAAGAGGTGCACGTTTGTTGCATATTGTAGCTTGTCTTTATTTAAATTGACCTAAGTGGCTGGGTGTAGCCTGTGCATGGAACTTTGAACCTCGCAAAGTGCTCTAAAATGCAGTTGATGCATAGCAACAGTTTCACTAAAACCCAAAGGTTGAAATAATAATTTACATCTAGGAAGTTGGGGGTTGGTCTCTTATGCCTATAGGTTCTACAGAGCTTAGCTAGGCTACCTGATTGGTTGAGTGCATCAGCACCTCCCCCCCTCCTCCCACCCCATAATACCAAAACCTTGTCCTCTCACCCATTACCCAGGTGCACGTCCTCACACCTCACAGGCCGTCCCACCTCACATGCATGTCCCACCATATTAACAACGTGGCTCTCGCCCTCAGGCATCCTCTGTGACGTCTCTGAACAGAGCCCCTCTCATTAACCTCTCCCTCCCACGCAGGAAAAACAAGAATCCCAAGCATAAACGGAGCATACCCAAGGTAAACTATGTGCACTCCGACATGAAAAAATAACACTTCGCCGTGTACAATTGCTTATTTGTTCGTTATCTCACATTTCATGATACGAGATCGGTAGATTACCCGATATATAGAAGATATATATAGCTGCTGAGGTTTGGAACTGTGTGTGAATGTCCCCAGAGCCTGCTCGACTCCCGCTCCTTAAAGTACATTGTGGCCCGGACCCTTCATGACCGCACGGGCAAGTCCCTGCTGCACCTCAACAAGAAGAAGAAAACTCCGAGTATCAGTGCCCAGTTCCAGGTCAGCACATCTTACCAGCCAATACTGCAGTCAGACAGACGGTAACATAGACAGTACTGTTCAATAGTTAGTTCACTGTCTGTGTCGCTGTCTGTGTCGAAGATTAAGAAAAGTTATTTTAATGGACATAATATGGGGTCAGCTTTTTCCAGTGGCCCAAAATGTCTGGACGAAAGTGTACCTGCAAATACATTCATAGAAGTGACTATCACTGATGCCAGATTTCTCTCATATCGACAGACCTCTCTGACCAAGCTACTGGAGACTCTGGGCAGAGCGGAGCCTTTTTTTATCCGTTGTATTCGCTCCAACTCAGAGAAGGTAACGCCTTTAGACTAGTGTACTTCTGATATGATGATGATGACGATGATGTTGTTGATGATAATGTAACAGCGTCTCTCTGCCCCTGTGTGCAGAAGGAGATGTGCCTTAATGAGAACCTGGTAGTACAACAGCTGCGCTACACAGGCATGCTGGAGACGGTCCGCATCCGGAGGTCTGGTTATGGAGCCAAGTACACGTTCCAGGTACACAGCACAGGCAGTTGTTGTTCACGCTGCCTGCAGAAAGCCAACATGACTCTTACACCGGCGCACATTTTGTCCGGGCAATGCCCTGTGTTTAGGCTTGTCCAGACTGTTAACTGTGTGTAGTGAATTATTGTTGGATTAATGAGGTGAGTAAATGTGTCCCTGTAGGAATTCATTGAGCAGTTTCGAGTGTTGCTTCCCAAGGATGTCACCGCCTCGAAGCCAGAAGCCATCTCTGCCCTGTTCCAGAGGATGAAACTGGACCATACCACCTACCAGATAGGGAAAACTAAGGTGCGATGAGCTCACTATTCACGCCTAGAAATGAATCCTAATTGCATAAAACAAATTCCTCGAGGATTGTCTCCACTCATTCTCAATACGTCCTCAGGTTTACCTGAAAGAGCTGGAACGTCAGAAGCTGCATGACGTTCTCCACAAGGACGTGATGCGTAAGATCCTCCTCCTGCAGCGCTGGGTCAGGGCTGGTCTGGACCGGAGGCACTTCCTGGAGATGAAACAGGGGGCCATCGTGATCCAGGTAAGCGTGTTGACCCGTCCTAACTGTCTGTACCGGCAGTCAATTCCAATTGATCACTTCCACTTATGTATCTCACATTCATTACCTTCTTTTACACGGCAATACCAAAAACAAAGAAAAGCATTTTCATATTCCTGCTGGCTCAATATTAGTTCTGTGTGGCAACACGTCGAGTATAACGTTAGCGTAATGTTGTCGCTGTTGGTTCCTCCCAGCATGCATGGCGACGGCATAACAAGGAACGGTGCCGGGCGGCTACAGTTCTCCAGGCTGCATGGAGGGGCTCCAGACAGAGGTCAGCGTTTCTCCGCAGGCGTACTAGTATCAAGAAGATACAGGCTCTTGTCAGAGGACTCTCAGCACGGAAGAGGTACCGCAGTAAAATGCGCTTGTTTCTTGATGTTGTATTTCTGCGGTTGGACATCCTTTGTGTTTCAGAAACGTACCAACCCACATGGTAACCTTGTGTCAGTTGAAACTTGGCTAATAGTCTAGATTATTTATTTTTGGAACCAGCTATTTATTTAAGCAGTTAAAAACACAGCTCGGATAGCAAAAGGGAGGATGTCATGTCACTGGTCAAGATTTTCAGGTAATATGATAACCGAATCAACCGATGTTTCACTCATGAGACAAACTAGCTACCGGTTTGTTAAACAACTAATTATAATTCAGTCCCAGTTTGTTTTGGTATTCTGAGCTGTGTGCCCTGTAATAAGATTAAAGATTTAGTTATTTATTTTTTAACATTATCTCATAAATTATCATACTGGTTCTTATCTCATAGTTGTTATAGACAAAGAAAATGCATATTATTCTTTCTTAAAATGAATGTTCAATCTCCTATTAATAATGTTGGACTTTACAGGTGCCATTCAATACGGGACGAGAGGAGGAAGGAGGAAGAGGAGACCCGGAGGAGAAAGGAGGAAGAGGAGACCCGGAGGAGAAAGGAGGAAGAGGAGACCCGGAGGAGAAAGGAGGAAGAGGAGACCCGGAGGAGAAAGGAGGAAGAGGAGACCCGGAGGAGAAAGGAGGAAGAGGAGACCCGGAGGAGAGAGGAGGAAGAGGAGACCCGGAGGAGAGAGGAGGAAGAGGAGACCCGGAGGAGGGAGGAGGAAGAGGAGACCCGGAGGAGGGAGGAGGAAGAGGAGACCCGGAGGAGGGAGGAAGCCCGGAGGAGGAAGGAGGAAGAGGAAGCCCGGAGGAGAAAGGAGGAAGAGGAAGCCCGGAGGAGGAAGGAGGAAGAGGAAGCCCGGAGGAGGAAGGAGGAAGAGGAAACCCGGAGGAGGAAGGAAGAAGAGGAAACCCGGAGGAGGAAGGAGGAGGCCAGGTTATCGCAAAAGGCAGAAGCAACTCGACTGGAAATGGAGGCAGAGGAAGAGGTCTATAGTAGGAAGGAGGCAGAGGAAGAGATCAATAGGAGGAAGAAAGAGGCAGAGCAGAAGGCAGACAGTGTTGTTGAGGTTGCTGAGTCACCGTTGGCAACTGGAAGGCCTGATGAAGACCAACATGAGAGCAGTGTGTCGGTGAAGGAGCAGCCCAGGGACGCGGTGGAAGATGTGGAGGCTGCAGCCAGCTCACTTCCTGAAAAGGTGCAACAGGGGTCAGGCTTTGTAGCCCACAAGCCTGATACGGGAAGCTGTACACGGACTGAGGCTGGACTCCAAGCGGAGGGGGAGAGCCAGGTCGTAAACAACCCCCAGGATTCTCACGTGGAGGCGGCTGAGGTGGCGGGGAGCACCGAGGTAGGCACACCCCCTTCACCTGAGCCTGCTGCTGCGGAGGCTGTCCCCTCCACGGACCCCGCGCCAGTGTCCCAGCTCCACAAGGTCCCCAGCACCAGAAGCCAGGAGAAGCGAGAGCAGCGGCGCCAGCGGGGTCTGGAGCACAGTCAGCGGGAGAGCGAGCGGGTGGCCTCTGCGGCCACCACTAAGGTCGTGGGTAAGGAGGCGGTTGGCCGAACCGAATGTAAATTAAAGGAGCGTGCGGACAGCAAGGAGCTGGACCACTATACCTTCGTAGCCTGGAAGGAGGACAAGAGTAAGAAGGACCCAAGAACCGACCCGGCCACACAGGCGCCCGTACGCCCCACTACCTTACCAGTAAACCCACCTGAGCAACTGGCCGACAGGAACGGGCACGAGGCCCTGTATCCAGGCAACCTGATCCGCTACGTTGATCAGGACGCCATGAAGGAGAAGGCAGAGAAATGGAAAGGCAGGAAGAGTGGTGGACAGCAGCCAGAGAATTCCAGTTCCCCTGAAGCCCATAACAAGGACAGAGGGAAAAAGCATTCACAGTATGCCATTTGATATCGCTTATATGTTCACTGGGTTTATTTCATGCCTACTGTAGGAAATGACTATCCATGCACGATGGGAAAGGGCTGATGATCTCTCCCCCCAGGGATGACATTTGTATCTTTTGTGCTTTATTTTCAGGAGCCATGGAAACACTTCCTGTCTGGAAGGAGTGTCATCTGGACTGGAAAGTGCCGGTGCTACTTCAAACAGAGAGGTAACGTGCACTTACCGGGTTGTAAAAGCCACCATATTGTGTGTCTGGCCTTTGCCTATTAAATGTTCCTATAATCAAATATCACAGCGGCACATAATATCTGAAGATGGCCATCACATCCTTCATTCAGAATGTCTTTGTCCTTCTCTGGCTCTAATGGGTCAGAGCACGTAGCCGTAAACATCGGCTTGCCCATAGGGATGTTAACAGAGGTGTTCGTAGCCATCTGGGCTCTATGTCACCCTGCAGATGTTTCACCCAGTGATTATTATTGTGTTCACCTGGTCTCCTAATCGACCACCGGCTTTAATACGAAACAAAAATAATCACTTAATCTCATTCTGTCACATGTTCTTCCCGTCGCATTAAAAACAATGGCCTGTAATTCGGCTCCAGTTTTACAAGGCTCGACTTTGACTGCGTGTAAAGATTTAAGTTTATATTCAGCTCGTTCATTAACTGTGACCAAATCCCCCCAAAGAAGAGGTCTATGTGCTGGGAGGAATGACGATGGGTGCTTTATTCAGGTGATAAAAGAACATGAACCACTTTTAGAATTCCAGTGGATAATGATTAGTGGTTCGTCATGATTGTTGGTGAGAGCGGATACGCTGTGTGTTGGTGAGAGCGGATACGCTGTGTGTTGGTGAGAGCGGATACGCTGTGTGTATTATTATTTATTGGCATCATGTTTCTCGGTCATTTCTTCAATCTTTACTTGATCTACCTGATGTTAATAGTAGAGTGTACATTGATTTGTCAAAATATTCTTGTGTGTTCCTATAGCTGCCCTCTCCTACAGAGGATTGGTCAAAAGACAGCATGAAAAGGAGGACCCAGGACACCTCAGGCCATCTGGACACTGTCCAAATCCCCCCTTCAACCCCAGAGAAGTAAGCAGGGAAACTAGAGAATGTACACCGGGATTAGGGGATGTCCCAGCTGATGCATGTCACATTTGAGGAAGATTCATTTTGAGCTGTGGAATGTATTGGTCGGAGCAATTTGTTCTGGTTTATTAAATTAATTGTGAGAGCGTTCCTAAAGCTTTTGGTTGGTTACAGTCTAAGCTCAACAATAAGTTAAGACAATGTTATAAACATTCAGTATTGAACGAATGGAACCAAGAGCTTTGTTGTATTCAACATCGTTGACGTTGAAAATGTGACCACTGGAACCAAGGACTATGTAAATGAAAAGAGCCCTACTGAATATTGAGTATGAACGGGTTTAATAGCTGAAATGTTGAGCACAAACTCTGTAATGCTTACATTTACTCCCAGTCATTGCCACGGCATAAGCTTCTCACTTGTTTAGAAGTGACACGCGGGTTGTGCGATATTAGAATTCCTTCTGTCTTGACCTTTCACTGTTGAACCTGGGTCAAAGTCAAAGCATTAGAAAGTTTGAATACTTATAGTTTAAGAGCTGTCCTTTCTAGTTTGACGCCTTGGGGTCAGGATGTCAGATCACCTCCTATAATGTCCTAAGGATTTATCCCAGATAAGCCCTGATACCTTAGTGGGATTGAAATACTGAAATACTGTAGTACAGTCTAATATGGTCACAGTGCAAAGGAACCCCTTTACCGGACACTCTCATCTCTGAGTCCGGTAGCCCATGGGAAAACACTTTCTTGTGTAATCAAACTCTTTCGCTCCATGGTGTGACACATTGCACAAGATGCACTTTTCCATATATAGCTATGAATGCAGTTTGTTATTAGAGAGGATGGATTCCGTAAATTCCTGGAAACTGAATTTACCGAAAGGATTTATTTGTTCATCTTCACTTTTTTAATGTGCTACGCTAATTTTTTCTTGAAAATGACAATATTATGCTTTATTTGGAGTTTTTTACCACAGTAAGCGGTGAGTTAAAAAACCCTGGACATATTTGTTGCAAGACTGGTCAGTTCGTTTGTAAGGCTTACATATAAAACCGCTCAAATGTCCACACATTATAATGACTCATATCTCACACAATCTGATCACTCAAACCAAGCATGTTTTATCCAGTTCTCCTACAACCATATGACTGTGTCCAGAGTGAACGACAATATTGTCCTGTAGTTCTGAAATCCATATTGTCTATATTACTCAAAAGAAAATAATTCTGTCAAAACGTATTAGGAATTAATAATCCCTACATTTTAGACTGACCAGTGCAATTCCCTAAATCGTTCTGTGTAAGTTGTCAACAGTGAGTTGTGTGTTATAGGTCCTCAGGATTCCTGAGGAAGATCCTGAAGAAACGTCCCCACAAAGAAGCTCAGACTCCTGATGACCCAGAGATGACCATATCCCAAGTCCTTAGTGAACGTGGAGAAGGTATGAGGCAATACGATGCAGCCTGACGGCACACTGTATATAACTAGTAAAAAATGTTTCAGTCACTATATATGGGAATATACTATATAACTAGTAAAAAATGTTTCAGTCACTATATATGGGAATATACTATATAACTAGTAAAAAATGTTTCAGTCACTATATATGGGAATATACTATATAACTAGTAAAAAATGTTTCAGTCACTATATATGGGAATATACTATATAACTAGTAAAAAATGTTTCAGTTATTATATATGGGAATATACTATATAACTAGTAAAAAATGTTTCAGTCACTATATATGGGAATATACTATATAACTAGTAAAAAATGTTTCAGTTATTATATATGGGAATATACTATATAACTAGTAAAAAATGTTTCAGTCACTATATATGGGAATATACTATATAACTAGTAAAAAATGTTTCAGTCACTATATATGGGAATATACTATATAACTAGTAAAAAATGTTTCAGTCACTATATATGGGAATATACTATATAACTAGTAAAAAATGTTTCAGTTATTATATATGGGAATATACTATATAACTAGTAAAAAATGTTTCAGTCACTATATATGGGAATATACTATATAACTAGTAAAAAATGTTTCAGTTATTATATATGGGAATATACTATATAAATAGTAAAAAATTTTCAGTTATTATATATGGGAATATACTATATAACTAGTAAAAAATGTTTCAGTTATTATATATGGGAATATACTATATAACTAGTAAAAAATGTTTCTGTTTCAGTTATTATATATGGGAATATACTATATAACTAGTAAAAAATGTTTCAGTTATTATATATGGGAATATACTATATAACTAGTAAAAACTGTTTCTGTTTCAGTCATTATATATGGGAATATACTATATAACTAGTAAAAAATGTTTCAGTTATTATATATGGGAATATACTATATAACTAGTAAAAAATGTTTCTGTTTCAGTTATTATATATGGGAATATACTATATAACTAGTAAAAACTGTTTCTGTTTCAGTCATTATATATGGGAATATACTATATAACTAGTAAAAAATGTTTCTGTTTCAGTCATCATATATGGGAATATACTATATAACTAGTAAAAACTGTTTCTGTTTCAGTCATTATATATGGGAATATACTATATAACTAGTAAAAAATGTTTCAGTCACTATATATGGGAATATACTATATAACTAGTAAAAAATGTTTCAGTCACTATATATGGGAATATACTATATAACTAGTAAAAACTGTTTCTGTTTCAGTCACTATATATGGGAATATACTATATAACTAGTAAAAAATGTTTCTGTTTCAGTCACTATATATGGGAATATACTATATAACTAGTAAAAACTGTTTCTGTTTCAGTCACTATATATGGGAATATACTATATAACTAGTAAAAACTGTTTCTGTTTCAGTCATTATATATGGGAATATACTATATAACTAGTAAAAACTGTTCTTGTTTCAGTCACACTATATGTGAATATACTATATAACTAGTAAAAACTGTTTCTGTTTCAGTCATTATATATGGGAATATACTATATAACTAGTAAAAACTGTTTCTGTTTCAGTCACTATATATGGGAATATACTATATAACTAGTAAAAACTGTTTCTGTTTCAGTCACTATATATGGGAATATACTATATAACTAGTAAAAACTGTTTCTGTTTCAGTCACTATATATGGGAATATACTATATAACTAGTAAAAACTGTTTCTGTTTCAGTCATTATATATGGGAATATACTATATAACTAGTAAAAAATGTTTCTGTTTCAGTCACTATATATGGGAATATACTATATAACTAGTAAAAACTGTTTTTGTTTCAGTCACTATATATAGAAATGTACTATATAACTAGTAAAAACTGTTCTTGTTTCAGTCACCCTATATGTGAATATACTATATAACTAGTAAAAACTGTTCTTCTTTCAGTCACTATATATGGAAATGTACTATGTAACTAGTAAAAACTGTATCTGTTCATTCAAAGTGAACATGCGTTCACTCAGTTTCTACATAAAATGTATAAAAGGCAATATTGTTATAATCAGGTAATTTGACAATCCTTTCTCCCATACAGCCACACTCTCCTCTCACGCTTCCCACTCCTCCCACACCTACCCCGGTCCCCCTTCCTCACACACCTACCCCGGTCCCCCTTCCTCACACACCTCCCACGCGCTCCACTCCTCCCAGCCCCATACTGGGACTGCTGCCGGAGATCGTCTGCCGAGTCGGAACCCCACCATCAAAATCAGCCGTGCCACGCGTGTCTCCGAGCAGTGGAACGCCTCTCTGGACCGTGAGATCACTAACGCCAATGAGCTGCGGCACCTGGACGAGTTCCTGGGGAACCAGGTCGGGTGACTTCTGGTTCTGATGCTTTATATCGCCGCGGCAACGCTTCCCAAACTAGGGGCCTGATTAAAAAATGGGATTGTGAAAGGGGGTTGTATTTGAACACAGCTGTTTCTTCAGTTTACGGTCTTTAAAGCCCACATGGATTTTGTTTACTATTGCCAAAATCAAACCCTGAGCTAAAGTCTTATCACAAGACTCCCGTAAAATGACTGATTGAGTTGGGCTCTTTATATTGCAGTGCTTTCTTCCTCACCTTGTGTAGTTCCCTGGATTATGAAATGGAAATAGACCCGTTGTTTCAGTGTGTTTGACATCTCGTTTACGTCCTGTAGGTGAATGACTTCCGCTCCAGAGGGAAGCAGTTGTCGGCCACAGAGAACATCTTCATCACAGCCACCATACAGTTCAGAGAGACCATTAAAGCCATGTACTCCCTTCCGGTCAGTTGGGAACACATCGTCATACACACACACACACACACAGACTGTGAATCATGCATGACTAAAGCCTTTTAAATGAACACACTCGCCTTCACACAGAAACCCCATATTGGCTACAAGAACCTGATGCGCGGCTACCAAAACAAGGTGATCAGTTTGGCAGGTGAGAGACAGAAGGGTGAGGTACAGCTGGTGATCAACCTGTTCCAGTCGATCCTGGACGGCTTCATCAGGGGAGAGATCAAGAAGGAAGAGGCAGAACCAGTGAAGGTAGGACCCCCACGGACCCAGATGGAGGCGACATAATAAAAACACACCTTTTCCAAAGAACAATTTGATTCTGATTACACACACATGCATGACAAAGAAAATAAACGTTCACGTGTGCCTTTTTATCCCCGCAGCCTGTCAAAGCTCGGAAGAAGAGGAGGAAGAAAGACAAGAGCGTACGTACGGAGAAAAAAGGCTTTTACCCGCGAGAGTGGCCGTAAGTGCGAGCGACGGTGTTGACATATGTCTGTGTGTGCGATGTGTGACGTTTAGATGGAGAGCCCCCTGGATCACGTGTTCAGCAACTACCAGGTGAACATCATGCAGTCATGTGACCAGTGTTCATCCTACATCTGGGGCATGGAGAAGGCCTACATGTGCAGCTGTGAGTACCACTCCAAACCACGGCGTCGTCATCCACGTCATCGGGGTCTTGTCAGGTGGTCGGCATCTCCCGTTCTGTTTCTGTCGTTCCAGTTTGCAAGATGGTGGCGCACAAGAAGTGCCTCTGCAAAATTGTCATGGACTGCTCGACGTTTTCCGCGAAGAAAGTAGGCATCTAACCCTCCGCGTTCCTGAACTACCGGCGTCCATTGACGTCCTTTGTTCTCCCTGTTAGGTTTGCAGACGTTAGGTGAGTTTGAGCCCCTGGGTGACTGTTCACTAATCACTGATTGTTGGTGCCGTGTGCAGAATGACGAGGATTCGGGGGGGCTGCACTTCGGGGTGCGCGTGTGTCACCTGACCAGCGACAAGAACCCTGTCCCCATGGTGATAGAGATGATGCTGGAGCACGTGGAGATGAACGGCCTGTACACGGAGGGCATCTACCGCAAATCGGGCTCCGCCAACCGGATGAAGGAGCTTCGTCAGCTTATGGAGACCGGTAAGGGCTAGCCGGACAAAACAAAACACTGTTGACTGTAAACCAGCTTCCAGAGGGAAGCTTCAGGAGGGCTGTTTAGGTGTTAACGGGCAACACTTTATTTGAAAGGGTGGACGCATATTTAGTTTAACCTTCTATCTGACATTGTGTTGTTGTCTCGCCACAGACCCCCACTCTGTTTGTCTGGAGGACTACCCCATTCACACGGTGACAGGCCTGGTCAAACAGTGGCTGAGGGAGCTGCCTGACCCCCTGATGACCTTCAACCTTTACAACGACTTCATACGTGCTGTGGGTGCGTCACAACTCTTTACTACAACACAACGTGGCTTTTCTCCCGGATCCGGGGGGACTTCTTTTGATGATGTTACTGCAAAGTGGCTCTACAAAATATGAACCCCCTTGTGTT
The DNA here is from genome assembly GCA_029465975.1 of Dallia pectoralis. NCBI lineage: Eukaryota > Metazoa > Chordata > Actinopteri > Esociformes > Umbridae > Dallia > Dallia pectoralis. Next base: position 7,390,580 of record CM055751.1, read on the forward strand.
ACATTAAAATACATTTACGTGTGGGTTTTTGTGACTGATCGTCAGAAAAAAAGCCCACGCACTCAAAGTGAAAAATAATCTATCCATTAGCTAATAATTCCAAATACAAGAGGGAAAATTCATGCATACGTATTATAACATACATTTATACTGGGATATATATTCATTTGGCTTTTTGTTGATCAAATTGTTTATTCTCCTCAACGTTGAAATGTGATGTCGTTGACTGTCACACATCGCCCACGTTATATTGTGACTTTGTTGCTGATTTTGTGCTAATCCTCGTCTCCCTTTAGAACTTCCTGAGAAACAAGAGCAGCTGCACGCCACCTATAAGCTGTTAGACGAGCTCCCCACCCCGTGCTTTAACACCTTGGAAAGACTCATCTTCCATCTGGTCAGGTACAACCCCTTCATGACGCCCTCTCAGACGACGAGAACAACGTCTGTCCCTGTGAAGACGGTGAAGCCCTGCCACGTGTTTAGCCGCGTGAACGCCGGAGCAGGCCTAATGTCAATGTTCTCCCTTGTCCTCCCTTAGAGTGTCGAAAGAGGAGTCCCATAATCGCATGTCTCCCAACTCCTTGGCCATCGTGTTTGCCCCGTGTATCCTGCGCTGCCCGGACAGTGCCGACCCACTCATGAGCATGAAGGATGTGGCCAAGACCACCACGTTAGTCTGTCTCCCCTCACCGCATATATCTGTGTACAGGCATCCAGGATGGACACTCCCTGTGTGGAGAACCGCACGGTGCCTTCAGCGCCACAGAGTTGCCGACTGACACGGTAATGTTTCTGTGTCCCAGGTGTGTAGAGATGCTGATAAACGAGCAGATCCGGCGCTACAACGAGAAGATGGAGGAGATCGAGCAGCTGGAGTTTGCCGAGGCGCAGGCGGTCAACCAGCTCAAACTCAAGAGGCAGAACACGGTGAGGACGAGGCTTGCGTGCCCGCGGACGGCCACGGTGTCACATCCATGTTCAGCCAGGAAGTAGACTGCGAGACGCAATTTCCAATGTCCATTCGGCTTGTCCTGCGAGAAAACCGCTTGGAATTGGCTTTTCAGTTGACGCTCTGAACTGCATTTGAATGTACTTAACCCCAACACTGACTGATTGTGTTTACTCCAGTAGTACAGTAGGCCAGGTAGTGGGAGGACCCTCAAAAGGCAGCCTCGTCTGTTGTCAGTGTCATGTCCGCTGTCCACCATGGGTGACCCCGCTCATTGTTTTTCTGATTCTCCCTTGTCTCTCTTCAGCTTCATTGGCATTTACCCCTCAGGTTTTCGGCTCCTTACAAAGGGGTGGTGGTATGTATCTGCGTTTTGCTCCTCCGGGTAGCTAAAGGGCAGTTCACCATGCCCATCTGTTTGTGCATGAGATGGCGTAGCCAGTGGCCATCGTTCCGCCTCCGTTTTGTACTAACTGATACAGTACCGCATTGGGGCTTTCAACCGCGGTCCTGGTGAGCCACTGGTTTCTTGTTCCAGCCCAGCAATAACCCACCTGAATCGGCATGACTCACGTGGACAACTAGGGTCCGTTGATTCAGCGGGCCTGGGTTAATGCTGTGCTGGTCGGAACCCTGGGTTCCCAAGGGTTCTCCAGGACTTGGTGTCAGCCCTCGGCAACACAGCATGCTGGTTTTGGTTGATGTTTGTGGTGGTATTGGGCCTGTTGATGTTGATGGTCCTTTCTATGTGTGACTCGTGTCTGGTTTGACTAGTGGTGATGAACTCCGAAATGTGTGGTTCCCGAGGATTACAGGGATGCTGTGTGTGTCCCGTTTAACGGGTTCCAATTTAAACGCATGGAAATTAGGAACGTTTCACATGGGAATGTGTCATTTACTTGGTAGTTTGTTTTTGTGTGAGTAAAAAAAATTATTTATCATTGCTTCTGGTTTGATTTGCAGCCTCAAGTTGTTTTCAGTAGTACAATAATGCATGAATATTTTACATCAACTTCGACATTTGTGGTAGAATAACATTTAGATTTAACAGAAGCTCCTATCCAGAGCAACTAACTGCAGCAACTATAGGTGTTTTGTTCGCTGGGGAATTTGGCTGTCTGGGAATAACACTGTTTCATAGAGCCGGTTTCTCCATACAGATCATGCTTGCCTTTAGTGACAATAGTTGACTTGAATGCCACTGGCATGATCTAATGTAACCTAATGCATGATGACACATGCACACACCATTCATTCACTCTACCTTGTCATCTGCTTATCCACTGTGGTGTAATATTTCTGTTATGGTAGCCCAATCAATGATGTGTGTGTGTGTACGTGCTCCTCCCAGGTGCATGAGAAGACGACTTCTGACCCAACCGTGGTCCCTGAGAACAACGAGCCACTAGATTCTGACACTGAGGCTGAGAAAAACCTGTTGGACCGCATCAAGTCCATCAAAGAGGAGAAGTAAGACCAGACCACAGTCATTAGACCTGGATTCACCACCCAATTCAACACTGATTTACACACTGATGTTTTATCTGCTGGGTTAACTTTGCGCGTTCCAGAGATCCCTCAGCCCCTAGTATCCTTTAAGATGCCCCTGATTTTTCTCTATCCCCAGGGAGGACCTTGCCTGCAGACTACCAGAGCTGGAGCAGCCCGGTTCAGACCAGGAGAACCTGGACAAGGGTTCCATCAGCTCTGAGAGCCTGCTGGAGGAGCAGTGCCACAACTCTGATCCCGAAGGTCAGTAATAAAGGTACCGTCTTGCCTGTTCCCCCCCTTATCTACTTATTCTCACCTGTGGTTTTCTCACCAGCCTGCCTGCCCCCTGTTGTTTCTGGTGCAGGTTTGGACAGTCTGGTGGTGGTGCATTTAAAGAGGGTGGTGGAGCTGCCGACTGCTCTCTAGCAGGTTGGAGGCTCCTGGTTTCACAAACCGACCGTGTGTTTTCTCTTATGTTTGCGCGACTGTGTCTCCATGGCATGCAGATACATGGAGCTGACCGGTGGTGCTGCACGATTCTAACGGCATGGTGTTTGTAGTGAAATGACAACACTGCCCCCCCCCCAACCCTCCTAGCTTTGTCATTCCTGTGTTGCAGGTAGAGGTTCCCTCAGGCTGATTGAGGCCAAGCCGGGCCAGCCTCCCGGGCCCTATGACCCGAAGACGCCAGGGGAACGCTCCTCCCCTCCCAGCCTCGCCCCTGCTGCTGCTTCTGCCTTCATCTCCTCGTCCCGGCTCCAGCAGCACCGCCGCTGGCCCATCATCCCCGGCACCGTGAAGCTGCCCACCGGTGTCCCCGCACACCCCTCTGCCGCGGCCCACTCCCCCCTAGCCCGTCACAGCTTTAGCCTGGTCATGAGACGGGAGCCGACGCTGGCACGACGTAAAGACAGCACCCAGTCCCTGTACATCAGCCCGAGCATGGACCTGTTCCCCACGCCGCCCTCCTCCGTCTCCGCCCAGCTAAGCATCCAGACCGCGAGCACGGCCCCTAGACGCTTCTCAGACGCGGCAGTCCCCTATGTAGAGGAGGCCTGAGAGAGACTGCAAGAACATGGGGCCGGGGGTGTGTGTGTGTGTGTGTGTGTGTGTGTGTGTGTGTGTGTGTGGTGTCTCTCTCCGGAGTGTCCAGAAAAGACCTTATGGAGGCTGTAATGGTTGCCGTCGCCATGGAAACCCATTGTGGCCGTGTGTTTACACACTTCTGACTGATGATAACAGGATGTGTCACCAAGCACTTTTTCTACACTTAATATCAATGTCGTTTTTTTTTTTTTTTTTTTTTTTTTTTAAGTGTCAAGTTGAATCCAGTTGAATCCATTGCAAACCCCAGAGACTGATGGGTTAGTTTGTTTTCATTTTAAATGCTTCGTTCGTATTCATGAAAGGAGAAACAGCAGGTTATTGCGTTTTTCCATTTCCAAGTCTCCTAATGTCAAGACCTAGGCAGTCTGCTCAATGTAATCTATTATCTCTATTTTTAATCTTTTATGAAGAGGGCCGAGGGACTGTAGACATGCTACATTGGGGACCGAAACACTTAGGATGCAGTTATGGTGCCTTTAAAATACTTGTCATCCATTCTCTATATGTCATTGACCTTAACAGATGTGTCAGCGATCATCAACTAATGCCATGTTGCGCCCCAGTCTATCGGTTTACTCCCAGTATACAGGAACCACTTTCACTTGCCAAATGGAAAATGTGCGCAGCACTCGCCACTTTCCTCCTAGATAGCTGGGGTTGAGGGTTGGCGGTTTCTGAGTATTCTCAATCAGCCTTTTAAATTGTTTCTGTAAAATGCATGCATGCAGCTTCAGTCATCTGTACCTGCGATTCCAAGCCAATGCTTGTAGGCCACAGAGGGCCCTTTCCTCAGAAGTTTTTTGATGTTACATTTTCCCCCCCGTCTGATTGCTATTGTATGTCGTCTTGTCTCCCTGTGTACTGAGAAAAAAACAACTGGGAATTTCTGGGATTGAATGGTGTGGTTTGAATGACGTGAGCTGTAATGGAACAGGAAAATACAGTGCATTGATTGTATGCCATCGTGGTGTTTGTTCTTTGTGACCTACCACGGACTCGCCACTAGATGGAGACAAAGGAAACAAACGCTCTAGTGAAAGGAGGCAGCTAATGAAAATATACATCCAACACAAGTGTCATAAGTCTGCTGTATGGTGGTCTATTTTATAGTTGCTGTTATTGGTAAGGACGTTTTCCGTCCGTCATGTTTACAGGATCACTCTTAACTAAGACTAACTAATATTTTTTTTTTTGCAAGATTATCTTGCACATTGTTTATTTTTTCGGTAACTAGGTCATCTTCATTACGAGGCAATAATGATTCAGCGTTATAGTTCCCAAATCGTCTATGGTAACCAGGTAATGAAGGGAATCATTTACTGAGTGATACTTGACCCATCATAGAGATCAGACTCTTCAATTCAGGCTGAGTGCCAAGTGCTTAGGACATCAGCCACATTAGTCCCGTATAACAACAATCTACATTAAAGAGTACCTAGAGCTGACTAATAAGTCAAACGAGATTCTTCTATTTTTCAATATATACATTTAAAATAAGGAAGATCTTTTAAATGTCCGGGATCTGAAATGTATAGAATATTGAAATGTTCATGACTTATTGCCGAGCAGCAAGGAAATCATTACATTGACGTTATGAACAGGACGTTCGAATAATCATCACACCACAAGCATGGATACCCAGACATGGCCTTCAGCTGACTGTGGTTAACGTATCACCATGAACGTGAGCTTCTTGATACAAACGACTGACCTTTGACATACAGCAACGGTCTGATTTTTTTAGAATTATGCCAGTAACGACAGGGGAGAGACGAGTAACGAATGCAAAACTACTCCGTCGCTAACTTGAACGGGATAATACAATTAAGTGTGTGTTCTGCAAACAGGCCGTTTCGAAAGACATAAGTCTTTGTTGTAGTTTCTCAATTGCTTTGGCTCAATGTTGAGGAAGAACATGAGCTCTGGCAATAAATCATTGGTCTGTCTTGTGACTTGTTCCAGAGAATTATTTCAGCAGCTGTATATCACGACCAACCAATGTCCATATAATTATCCAGCATACAGCTTTTGGAATGAGCTGTATATCATTGTCATAATTATCCGGAACAAAATATTAGAAGGTTGATATGTTTTCTAATAAATGTTTGTAATGGCCAAAGGCAGGCACCACAGTCTGGGTCTGATACCAGGTGACGCCTTATCCGCACCAGGACCATATATTATAGAGAAACCAGGTGACGCCTTATCCGCACCACGACCCATATATTATAGAGAAACCAGGTGACGCCTTATCCGCACCACGACCCATATATTATAGAGAAACCAGGTGACGCCTTATCCGCACCAGGATCCATATATTATAGAGAAACCATTGGCGCCTTATCCGCACCACGACCCATATATTATAGAGAAACCAGGCGGCACCTTATCCACACCAGGACCCATATATTATAGAGAAACCAGGTGACGCCTTATCCGCACCACGACCCATATATTATAGAGAAACCAGGCGGCACCTTATCCACACCAGGACCCATATATTATAGAGAAACCAGGTGACGCCTTATCCGCACTACGACCCATATATTATAGAGAAACCAGGCGGCACCTTATCCACACCAGGATCCATATATTATAGAGAAACCAGGTGACGCCTTATCCGCACCAGGACCCATATATTATAGAGAAACCAGGCGGCACCTTATCCACACCAGGATCCATATATTATAGAGAAACCATTGGCGCCTTATCCGCACCAGGACCCATATATTATAGAGAAACCATTGGCGCCTTATCCGCACCAGGACCATATATTATAGAGAAACCAGGTGACGCCTTATCCACACCAGGACCCATATATTATAGAGAAACCAGGCGGCACCTTATCCGCACCAGGATCCATATATTATAGAGAAACCATTGGCGCCTTATCCGCACCAGGACCCATATATTATAGAGAAACCAGGTGACGCCTTATCCGCACCAGGACCCATATATTATAGAGAAACCAGGTGACGCCTTATCCACACCAGGACCCATATATTATAGAGAAACCAGGCGGCACCTTATCCGCACCAGGATCCATATATTATAGAGAAACCATTGGCGCCTTATCCGCACCAGGACCCATATATTATAGAGAAACCATTGGCGCCTTATCCACACCAGGACCCATATATTATAGAGAAACCATTGGCGCCTTATCCACACCAGGATCCATATATTATAGAGAAACCAGGTGACGCCTTATCCACACCAGGACCCATATATTATAGAGAAACCATTGGCGCCTTATCCACACCAGGACCCATATATTATAGAGAAACCAGGCGGCACCTTATCCGCACCAGGATCCATATATTATAGAGAAACCATTGGCGCCTTATCCGCACCAGGACCCATATATTATAGAGAAACCATTGGCGCCTTATCCACACCAGGACCCATATATTATAGAGAAACCATTGGCGCCTTATCCACACCAGGATCCATATATTATAGAGAAACCAGGTGACGCCTTATCCACACCAGGACCCATATATTATAGAGAAACCAGGTGACGCCTTATCCGCACCAGGACCCATATATTAGAGAGAAACCAGGTGACGCCTTATCCGCACCAGGACCCATATATTATAGAGAAACCAGGTGACGCCTTATCCACACCAGGACCCATATATTATAGAGAAACCATTGGCGCCTTATCCACACCAGGACCCATATATTATAGAGAAACCATTGGCGCCTTATCCACACCAGGACCCATATATTATAGAGAAACCAGGTGACGCCTTATCCACACCAGGACCCATATATTATAGAGATTTCATACATAACGTTATGGTGCCTTTACGCTACTGGTTTAGTGGTCCAGGGAAATCTGAATCCATTAAATGCATTGTAAATCGCCTACTAATTACAACTAATTCAGTCCGAAAGCAATGATTTCACATGACGAGCTCTAAAATGAGAGAAATGTAGACCGCGAAAACAGAGCTTTTAATCAAGCATGGACAGACTTGTAGCGTGAAGTGAAGAGCCACCAGAAAGACGCCCACCAGGATCTTTCCGCATTCATTCACTGGTCAACAACGTGCCAATGATAGTTCCCAATAACCACAGGAACTACATTCACAACGGATCATAAGCTGCTTCAAGTTTAGTGGATTTTTAGTCAACATAAAAAACATTTGCTGACAGGAATGGCTTGTTAATGACGTGTTCTGTTGTGTATTATCTTTTTAAACGCAGCCTATATATTTGACTTAAAATTGGAAAATTAAATGTGTTGCCGAAGTACGTGCTTCTTATTATTCAATATTTAACTTAGATTATATTTTCAATTTAGAATTCATGTTCAATATGAAAACTGACAATCTAACTAATTTAGTCAAACCTCTTTAAAATGTAATTTAATTCCCCTGGCCTTAGGTCAGTGGTTAGTGATTATTACTGTTAAGGTGGGCAGTGTAATATGTTGGGGCAATGGTCTGATTACTTTAGGCAGAAGTGGTGAACAATATGGCCTAAAAATCTGTAGCTTGACAGTGGCTTAATTGGCTTCTCTTGCCCGGTTGGGTTGGGTTGTCATCTCTGCCAGTGTTCACTTCCAAGGAAGTTGTTGAAATAGTTTAATTATTAAACAGAAGGTTTAGCAATTTAAAAGAAATGCATAACATACAGTTGTGGAATTTGACCTTTTTATTGCAGCCATTTGCTATCAGCTGTATTGCAAATTGCGATAGATTTGCCATTAAGTGATCTAGAACACAAATAAACAATTGTTATAGTAAAGTATATTTAAGTATGAGTAACATACATCATGTAAAAGAGTATTTTAACACCAGACCAAAAAGCAGCAAACATACATGGATCAAAGTGCATTATATAATGTCACTGAGACATTTCGTGATACATCACACATTTAGCATGAGTAAATTGCAACGATAAGAGCTCCTGTAAAACCCCCGTAAGCCAAAACAAGTATAGCTGTAAAGCAGTCTTCGAGTGCTGTCTGTAAGTAGAAAAGAAAAAAACATTTGCTGTGTCACATTGCATTTCACACAGCACATCCTGTCATCCTGATGAATGATAATTGAAAGTGGAGGCAAGACAGAGACGTGTATAATGCAATTATATGAGGATTACAGAGACTTAGGGTGTCATTAGGACCTGAGAAAGGGAGACAGTGGTCTTACCGTTTTCTTAGTAACAACATCAAAAATTGAACATCCTGAAAGGTGACCAGAAGACACAAAGCCATATCAATCAAATGTATTTTATAAAGCCCTTTTACAACAAAGTTGTAAAATCACAAAGTGCTTTTACAAACACCTAGCCTGGAGCTGACAGGGCACGGAACAAGATGTTGATATACCGCGGCTAGGAAAACTCCCTGATGGATCGAATTTAGGAAGTAACCTGGAGAGGAACCAGGCTCTGAGGGGTGGCCAGTCAATGGCCATGCCATATGCAACAACTTGCATTTCAAATCAAATCTAAGATTTTAAACTGTGAGGAGAATTGACTTACTTTTCCTGTGATTCCAGTACTTTATTAGGAACAGAATGTAAAACAGCACCATAGAAGCCATATAGCCTCCCATCAATTTCATGGGCCAGCGTATTGAGCAGACTTTTTCCATTTGTGCTAGAAACACAAATATGGCTGCCACTGTATGGGGAGATGGAGAGAAACATATAGGCAGTGATTAGAATAAACAGTTTTCATTGTGGTACTACTGGACATTTAGTAGACTAAACTGGTCTCAGAGATGGTTAATCTATGGTGGTTAAACAAATTATTTACATATACTGTCTGAAGATATTTTTTTGGCAAACTGAAAGGGTTCTACTGAACAAGACAGTTCAATGCTTGAACGAGAAATCACATGGGTAATCTCCAGTCGACCTGCTTCTCTAATATCATAGCCTTAAGTTTCTTACTGGTAAAAACCTCTGTCGTGAAGGCTATTGCTCTGAACACCCACACAGAGATGGACCTCCTGAAAAAACACATACAAGAACACGTTTACTATTTTACGGTCCTTTTTTCGGGTGTTCAGGTACATATTTTGGGCTCTAGTCTGAGCTACTCACAGTTCATGGCTTGGTCCAAACGGTAAGAAAAAAATGATGCTTTGTGCCAGACTCAGAATCATCGCCACACCCACAAGAGCGACAAGAGTCATCTATGAGATACAAGTCCACACATTCTTCTCAACACATGGTTGACCCCAACCCCGGCAGGAACTATATTTATAATAATAAGGATATAAAAAATGATCAATACTCACATGAGCGGCCTGTGATAGCAGCAGAATAATAAAGGCAAAAACGTTTGCAGCCATTGAGAGAGGACATAACAAAAACTTGAAGGCCTGAAATCAAATAACAAGGCACGTCGTATTCTGCCCGGAGGAATTGACAAGCCTGTAGCCACTAAAACACAGGCACTGATTTTACAATGTAACATTTATATTTTCCAACATAGAACACAGTGAAAGTAATAGAAGTAAAATAAGAACTATTTTATGGCTTACCTTATGCCAATGTTTCTGACTTTGTTCATGATGGATTGTGACCAAGACTGAAGGACGAATGACATTGCTAATAAGCATACTCGTTACAGAGGTAACAGTACTAATAATTGTAGTAGTAGGAGTAGTAATAGGAGTTGTAGCAATAGGAGTTGGATTAATTGTAATAGGAGTAGTAGTAATATTAATAGGATTTGTCGTACTAATACTAGTAGTTGTAGTAGTAGTAGTAGTAATAGGAGTTGTAGTAATAGGAGTTGGATTAATTGTAATAGGAGTAGTAGTAATATTAATAGGATTTGTAGTAATAATACTAGTAGTAGTAGTAGTTTTAGGAGTTGTAGTCATAGTAGTAGTAGTTTTAGGAGTTGTAGTCATTGTAGTAGTAGTTTTAGGAGTTGTAGTCATTGTGGTAGTAGTTTTAGGAGTTGTAGTAGCAGCAGCAGTAGTAGGACTGGTGATATCTTCAATATCCTCTGGCATCCAGTATGTACGCATATCTTGAATAAATGTAACTCTGAAAAATACAAGCAACTTCGGAGACTTAACAACACTTTTACTGTTCTGCGACTAATGTAAATTAAGATGGAATTACAACCTGAAATAGAAAAGTCCAGCTTTCTGTGGCGTCCAGTTGACTTGGATGTAATTCTTGTCACGGTTGTTGGTTTGAGTAACAGCAGCATTCTGAACACATGTAACAATTAAGGATTGTCTAATCTCGCATAACCCATAGGTCAAATGGTCTTGCAAATATATGAATATGCATGATTAATCAGGGATTAAAAACACATATAATTTCAAAACATCCAGAATTGATCCTGACCTCTTATTTCCTTATGATTGCCTGATTATGAGAGTAATGGTTGCCTCAGTTAATATACACATTTTTATATATATATATATATATATTATATGTGAGCAGTAAAAGACAGAATTAAAGTGCTTTTATTTGAGCAGACTCACTGGATTGCCATTGCAGTCAAGGAGGCGGCTTAATTTTGTATTGACTAGAGTGAAGGACCCAACAGGTGGTCCATCCTTTGACTCCCGAGCCTCCAACAGAAACCCGGTGAATCGAGTGGATGACGTAGCCTCGAGCACTACAAAGAAGGAGAGACACAAACTGCTCAGCCTGAGGACCACGAAGACCGACAGACACAAACTGCTCAGCCTGAGCTGGTAAAACAATTAAACCAGGCACTTCTGAAAATTAAACAGTTGAGTACCAACCTCCTATTAGGACAGATGCACTGATGGCAAAATAAGGTCATCCAATGATCACCTGACAACTCTCATAAAAATAATTAACACGTAGAAACATTATGCCTACATTTCTCAATTCACTCTGTAGGACACATTATACTCACACACACACACACACACACACACACTTAGAGGTGTTTCGATTTGTACCTATAGTCATCATCTCGACTTTTTCGAGAAAAACCATTTCTGGCGTGACTTTGAATGGTCGTAGACCATTGGTGAGTCCGTGACCGTGATTGGGTTTCATTGTCTGACAGGACTCTTGAACGCCACCGCCACTATAACACATTCCGGTTCCAATGGCGTCAACTCCAACCAAAATGATGAGGACGGACGAGAGGGAAAACATCTGGAAAGGACGGGCCAAAACAATGTCTCTCATAAATCTCAACCTATACAGTTCAAATGATCAAGTAGTGTTGACTTTAAAGCAAAGTAGCTACCCTGAGTGTTTTAAATCCCAAACCATTAAGTCAGATAGGGATAAAAAAAAAAAACAGCTGCAACCTACTGTGTAATACAAATGAAGGTGCTGAGTATCAAATCATAGACAGACAGTTATTGTGTTGGAATTGTTTATTCAGCAGACATAGGGTCATCTGATTTAGGGTCAGGGTCATCTGAAAACTTTAAAACTTTACACTCACTGGTCACGTCAGATGGTATTTGTATCTAGGAACTAGTATAGGACACCCTTAAACATCCATCCATAAAACATTAACATATTGTTTACTTTGCAACACACACTGACTTTAGTCATTAAAAATATTTTCTAACAACAATAAACTCCACCTTGTGAAGTGCCCGTTAGTGAGAAAAAAGCAGGGTGGAAAGAAACAGGGTGGAATGTAACAGGGTGGAATGTAACAGGGTGGAAAGTAACAGGGTGGAAAGTAACAGGGTGGAAAGTAAGAGGGTGGAATGTAACAGGGTGGAATGTAACAGGGTGGAAAGTAACAGGGTGGAAAGTAACAGGGTGGAAAGTAAGAGGGTGGAATGTAACAGGGTGGAAAGTAAGAGGGTGGAATGTAACAGGGTGGAAAGTAACAGGGTGGAATGTAACAGGGTGGAATGTAACAGGGTGGAAAGTAACAGGGTGGAAAGTAAGAGGGTGGAATGTAACAGGGTGGAAAGTAAGAGGGTGGAATGTAACAGGGTGGAAAGTAACAGGGTGGAATGTAACAGAGTGGAATGTAACAAGGTGGAAAGTAACAGGGTGGAAAGTAACAGGGTGGAAAGTAACAGGGTGGAATGTAACAGGGTGGAAAGTAAGAGGGTGGAAGGTAACAGGGTGGAAAGTAAGAGGGTGGAAAGTAACAGGGTGGAATGTAACAGGGTGGAATGTAACAGGGTGGAATGTAACAGGGTGGAATGTAACAGGGTGGAAAGTAACAGGGTGGAATGTAACAGGGTGGAAAGTAACAGGGTGAAAAGTAACAGGGTGGAATGTAACAGGGTGGAATGTAACAGGGTGGAATGTAACAGGGTGGAATGTAAGAGGGTGGAAAGTAACAGGGTGGAATGTAACAGGGTGGAATGTAACAGGGTGGAATGTAACAGGGTGAATTGTAACAGGGTGGAATGTAAGAGGGTGGAAAGTAACAGGGTGGAATGTAACAGGGTGGAATGTAACAGGGTGGAATGTAACAGGGTGGAATGTAACAGGGTGGAAAGTAACAGGGTGGAAAGTAACAGGGTGGAACGTAAGAGGGTGGAAAGTAACAGGGTGGAACGTAATGGTGTGGAGCGAATGAGCAACTTTGAGTATAAAAATAATGATGCCTTGATTAGATTTTGAACCACTGTATCAATATTATTACTATATTAATATAAAACATATACAAATTTCAGTTGACCATTTGTATTTTACTATTATGAAAGGGTACACTTTTTTTAAAGGCTATACTATTCAGGAAAACATCAAATTCGGTGTCAGCAAAGCACCAAATCAATGATTTCCCAGTCATAAAAAATATTCTATGTTTGGGAACTAATATCTATTGTTGCTGGAGTTCTAATAATGGGTTTTACACTCCTATAATTATTGTAAAATAATTTCCATGGAGGATTTTCATAATTAGTGAGAATTCTGTTGCTTTCCAAATCATTATATACGGTTATAACATGTGTCTATAAACGTATGAGATAGCCTACACACCAATACACAAAGGTGCACTAAACACAGAGACAATAAATATTGAACAGAAATACTAATGATGACCTTATAGAAAGTATTTGTATTCCTTACCTTGTTTTCAGGACATCTAGGATAGTGTACCAAAGTCAAACGTAATTTATGAACAGCTATAACCTACTTTGCCAATAAGGAAGTAACCGCGTAATAATAGGAACTAATAGATAAGAGCGGTACTGCGAAGAAAAAAAACATCTTGATATGAAATTCCCGAGCTGTTTTGCTTTGATGTTAAACTTAAATCTTAATTTACAACAGGAGTATATCGCGGCCACTCCACTTCACATAAGGTCTGTGTTTTGTGTAGACTAGCCTACTGGCCAACTGAAAAGTAGAATGCCTGTTTAAAAGCCTTTCTGAATTATCCATTCCGTTTACAATTAAGTAATGCCGCAAGAGAATACATAAAAAGCAATATCACCCAAATCTAACAACTTGGAGAAAAACACCAAAGGAAAAAGGGCAGGTTTGACAAAAAACGAAACCAATATATTCTTTAATTCATATTGGGATGAAATTAATATCAGCAGAAACAGTTCACATTTTCAGGCCAGACAGACCACAGATTGGCTTTCTAGGAAGTGGTTTCCAATCATTTATTTAATAATGTATTTTTGATTAAATTTCAGTACAGCAAAATGTAGAGACTGTGCAATGGTTGTGTTGACTCACTAACCAATGTAGTTGAATAGCAAGCACGGATACAAGACAAGGAAACACATACATTTTGTGCGATTCTGTCAACATGACATGGCTTCATGTGTTCAGTGTGTGTCGGAGAATAAGCCAGTACTTATAATTATAATGAACTCGTAGCTGATTTCAGCGACACCAATGGATCCTGCGACAGCAATAACGAAATCTTCCAGCAAAACATTTTCACACAATTATTTTTTATTATTAACTTAAAAATATTAAATTAAAAAAAAGATTTAGTAAACTGAGGTAGAATTAGTAAAGGCGAAGTTCACTTTATTTTATTTTTTTTTACAGATTTTCATATTCTCTTTTTGACATTACCTGAACCCAAATGCGTTTTTAGAGATTCTCTCTCAAAGACAAAATGGGGTTTTCTGTTTTAATTATTTTTATTTCAGATTACTAAATGTTTTTTCCATCATATTCATTAACTAAAACAACCTTCATAAAAAGACAACTGTCCAAAACATGGCAAGGAAAAGTAGGCTCAAGGCACTCCTTACTTGGGAAAACTTCCTAATCACCCTTTACTAGGCATACATTTGATAGAGCCAGACAAAAGGTTAACAATTTAATAAAAATTGCTATACTGACTCTTCCAGAGCAATATTTTTTCCTGATGGCAACACATAAAAACTTTAATGAAAGAAATGGCATAATATTCTGTCTATCTCAAGTCCCAAATATCAATTGAAATCGACAGAAAACCTCTGTCGTTTTGCCTAATCGGTGCCCTCCAAAAAAATCAAATAACCAAAAAAGCAAAAAATATTAGTGAAAAATTACACGAAATCCTTGGAAGTATTTCAAAATCAAATATTTTATTATAATGTTAAAAATTAAAACCGTTTAAAGAGCAGGTTGATCCCTGATAAGTGAGTTCATAGATACAGTTAGTGTCTCATGTTGAATCACACTCTCTTGCTGCTCTCTCCTACAAACACCAGAATCTCCAGCCCCCTCCTGCTGACAAGAGACCACATCGGGCCCTGATATGTCCTGAAGACATCACTTCACTGGATCCTCCTAAAACAAAGCACAGGGAATAAAGGTATTCACCAATTGTTGCAAAACATTCCTTAAATGAGAGCTGGCTACCACAGAAGTTGTTATAGTAGCACCACAATGCATGGACTTTGGACTGAAACCCGTCCATACGAAGAGTATGTGTCATTATGAAGTAAAGTCAGCGCCCTATCCACGCCAGGAGTTCCTTCAGCTCAAGCGAACACAAAGAAACAATTCCGATGCAGTCAAATGCCAGAGTCGCAGACTACAGGGAACAAACAATGGGAGTAAACCTTCTCAAAGTGTTGACAACACCTTGCCCACTGGCTACTGAAAAACGTTTTAAAATCACAAGAGATAATGTAACTGCATGTGTTTTGTACTGTAAATTATTAATGGATTAACCATATACAAATATATAAACATTATTTAAATACCGAAGCTATTGTCGGTCTATACAATCACAGATGCTTAAAGCATAGCGTCGACCTTCATGAGAGGCGTAAAACATTTCTATCCTCTTCCTCGTGATGCTTCCTGAGCAGAGAGAGTTTGTAATGTAACTCACAGCAGCGTCCAGGGCCTGTTTTAGGTCATGGACGATGTCCTGCTCATCTTCAAGCCCTACCGACAGACGAATGAGCGTGTCACTGATTCCCAGGATGACCCGATCCTCCTCCGGAACAGAAGCGTGGGTCATTATCGCCCTGCAAGAGGAGGAGAGAGTACTAATGCTTATAACATCCCTAATGGACATCGTTGTTTACCTTCGTAAATTGTCGAACAGTATCTTCAACTGAAAATGTAAATACTATAATGTCATTATGGAATGGGATACAAATAAGATAGGAATTGTATTGGGTCTGAAGTCAATTTCAACCCAAAAGTAAAACTAATATCGTTTTCTTTTCTTGACCACTGCTGCCTCCTTGTGCATTGTCATTTAAAAAAATCCTAATTTGGTATTTAATGTTTTACAGCCTATTATTCAGTTCTGCTGAGAGACACTGATTAGCAAAAGACCCGTGAGGGGCTCTTATTATTGAAACAGTTTACAATTGTTAAAGATTTTTCAGAATACTTACGGATGCTCTGCCAAGCTTTCATACCCGCCAAGACTCTCAGCAAGTGCAAACAACTGAAAACAAAAAAAGGACAAAACTATATTTATAATATATATATGATCCATCAGTAATTGAAACTTAAACAGTGAAATGTAGTGCAGCTGCTCTATCCTATAGAGCCCAAATGTAGTGATGCAGCTCTATACTATAGAGCCCAACTATACAGTTTCTGGTCATTGTTTTCTTGCACGTTTCCAGCATTTTGACACCAGCCCAGTACATTGTAACAGGAGTCATTCCCGTAATGACCTTAAGGTTTTGGAGGAATGAGGTGGCATTGGACAGTTTGCCCTTTATGTAGAAGGTGATCATCCCTGGGCAGCCTGTACACTGCCTCTTCATCAGCTCATACTGGGGGTGGGAGGGTAAGCCTAAACAGTGGGGGAACAGGAAAGAAGTGGACTGTAAGTGTGCTGGGAAAATCCTTAAACCCCAGGGTGGGACTCGCTCAGGGAAGGAATTACCAGAGGTCCTGCATTGCCAAATGTTGGTTATATTGTCTGGTCACCCATTAAACAGGTCATATTAATTTAGCTTGATGCAATACACAGAAATACTAGTTTGACATTGTCCCCCCTCGTCCGACCTGGGAAGATGACTCGTTCAACCCTGGGGTGAGCCTCTAGGATCTGTGCAGCAGCCAGGGCGTTTTTAAAGTGCTGAGCCATGCGTAGATGCAAGGTCTTCAGTCCACGGTTACACAGGTAGCAGTCAAAGGGGGAGGGTACAGCTCCCAGGGCTTTATGGTCAGGACACAAGGAGGCAGAACAACAGGTTAAAAACAAACAACAACCAGCCCTTCATACATACAAATAAACGAACAAACACCGATCTACATATCAGGGCACCACACAAAACATTTCTTTATAAGCACGGGAATTTGAGGAACATTTGATGTGCCAAAGTAGGTCATAAGAATTTAACAACTGCTTTATTGACAGTGCTTCAGTTAACACAATATAAATCAGTCACCAAATCTCACCAACATGCACATTCAAACAGGTGTGGTTGATTGTGCATATAGGCTAATAAAAAACAAGTCAGAAATATAAAATTTGATTGTAGTAAAAAAAATAAAGAAAACACACATTTGCACCACAACGCACATCTTGCCCAAGCACTGGGTTGCTAGGTGACAGCAGTGGTTTTAGGTACTTAAGTCACTTAGCAGACGCTCCTATCCCAGACAGCTTAGTTCTGCCATTAAGCGTGAGTGCGTGCGTACACGTTCTGCTCTATTGTGTCTGCCTACCTGTGTCACATGATAGCCATATCGACAAAGGCTTAGTACGACTTCCTCAAACAAGATCCTGTTTAATCGACTACTGTGCCGAAACACATGATGTTTTACAGGATCCCAATTAGTGTACATATTCTGGTACATTTGTTCATTTCTCTTTACATGTCATTATCATTGTGGAGTGGCCAATGTATCATAAAAATGACAGCTTTCACATTAAACTGGAGGACTCATTGTGAGCATTAGTGCAACTCTCTTTTAATTAATCAATTGATCTGATAAAGTATGGCCACAAACTGGCCATTTGGCACAAAAAAACAAATATTCAAAAACATGGTGTTTCGTCTGGCAGTAAGCCCGCTGCATTATTTGCAATTGGTTCGTCTCTCACCATTCTGTAGAAATTTCAGTCGTTCGTACACGTCTTCCCGGTTCACAGACACCAGGCCCATTACAACGTCACTGTGACCTTTCATTCAAATAACAAGTGAAAGAAACGTTAAACTTTATCGCTTACAAGTTGAACCCACAATGGGATGCATGTTCAATCAACAGCGGGCACATACCATTCATGTATTTAGTAGCAGAGTACATGCAGATGTCCGCGCCAAGGGCCAGGGGGCGCTATAGACCAAGAGGCAAACAGAATAGAATACATTATATATAACAAATGACTCATTATGAGCTGGTTTGTGGAGATGAAATTACTGAATTATTTAATTATAAATGAATTATTTTCCCTACAACTGTCACAGAGCTGACATACATACAGACTACATGTAGCATCTAGATATAGATTCTAGATACATAACTAATTGACTAATACAAAGCAGGATGGCTCCATACCTGGAAATAGGCGGACATGAAAGTGTTGTCCACGACAACCAGAGCATCCTGGTTGTGTTGATGCACCACCTCTGAACATGCCTGGATATCTACCACTTTCATGGTTGGGTTAGTGGGAGTCTCAATCCATACCAACTACACGAAAATTGAAAAACGAAAGAGAATTTTAGTATTTAAATGGGAAAACGTTTTTGCAATGTTCTGGTAGGTGCTGGTGTTGTTTGGGTTTCAGGAATTAGGATTTTTACTTTGAATTAATCAATCACATTAAATTATTCCTTAAAAACCGATCTGCCTCTAAGACATGTTTAAATAAGTAAAAACCGCACATGATATTTTATCCACGTCTCAGGGAGTAAAATGGCCACTGGACTTTTCAAATGGACTCTACAACAACAGCATGACTCAGCACAACCCTTAAGGTCAACATGAAAAAAAAAAAAAAAAGAAATAAATGTAGATGCTAGATGACATCTAGTATAAAACAAATAGTCAGACAACTGCATGTGCTATAATGTCTCTCACCTTTGTGTTTGGCTTAAGAGCCTTCTGGAGCACCTCAACTTTAGTGAAATCTGCAAAGGACACATCCAAGCCAACTTCTGCTGCAATTTGTCGGAAGTAACGATTTGTGCCTGTGGGGAAAAACATTTTTGTAATTTGTAATAGTTGTTGCCATATGACTCCAACAATTTTGCCAAATCACTAAAAAGCAAGAGCAAGGTTATTAGAATTATATTTTTTTTAAATAAAGACTGATTAACAACTACAAATTGGGTCTACAAATTTGAGTAGTCTCCACAAACCTGGCCCTGAAAATAGTTGGTTAAAACTTATCATTTCACATTGTCAACAAATGGAAAAATATGGCTACAGACAAGGTTTATTTTAAATATTATTAAAATAAACCTGCTTTAGCCATAATGTAAAGCAAACACTGTACACTGGGCGGAGCTTTGTTTAAAGGACATTTTGGGAAACCTACAGGTATTGACAATCGTGATGCATCATTATGGACAGAAACAGAAGATTCGAATAATGCCAAGAGACATACAGCTGACTGGACGTGGATTTATTGGTGAGCCCAGAACACGCGCCCAAACAAGTCTACTCGTTCGCACTTCGGTGGCTTAAATGTATTCGAAGTCATTACACAGCCAATAATGTCAAAACAAAAGATGACGCGAGATGTAAAAACCCATTCAACAACACGTGCCTTCAGAATTGTTCAGTAGCTACCGAACCGAAGGAAGTTGGGGTGACTACACACCCCGAAGCAGCCTCAGCACCCAGTCCCTAGACTCCGCCCCCCACCGGATATTGTCCATCCTAGAGGTTAACGCAGGTGGCGGTTCACCATCAACCCTGACATCTCATGTCCATGTACTTTTCACCCGCTACATTGTACCTACTTTTTGTTTCTCCATCTTACCTCCATATACATCGTTCATGCAGACAATGCCATCTCCTGATTTCAGCAGGTGAGTGATGGTCAACGTTGCAGCCAGGCCGGAGGCAACAGCAATGCCTAAAGTCCCAGAAAAATAAACTAATGTTTATGGTTGTTCAGCGAGTAGTAAGGTCGATGCAGAAGTCAATTGTATACGTAGACTACACATTGTTTTAAAATATTAATATTTTAGGGGTCGGACATGAACACTTACAGTACTTTGCTCCATCCAAAGCAGCAACAGCTTTCTCCAGACAGTTTCTGGTAGGGTTTCCACTTCGACTGTACTCAAAACCCTAGTGAAGCAAAACATACCATGTAGATTGACCATGTTTTATAAACAGCTGCTGCAAACTCTGTTTCTGCATTTCAGAAAGTTCAACTGAGCCCCGCGCTTGTGCGTGACCTTCAGTTTGAAATAAGACCAGAACAACTGGTTTTGCAATGAGAAAGGAAATGGGAGAATAAAAAGAATTGGATAATTACTTAATCAAGTAATACCCGTTTATGTTGACACCTAGCTAACAGAATCTCCTGATGATCTTTTGGAACATATACATTTAACCATAAAATATAATCCGTTGCAAACTACAGATCAGTTGAGACTTGTAAAGAAATGTTTCTGAACGCAAATAAATAGGCCGGTGGGAGAATGTTTTTTTTGGGGGCTCAGAAGGGAAAAAATAACTGCTCCATTTCACTCGTTTCATGAAAAAAATAAAATAAACTTGCAAAAACACATGTAGAACTTTATCCCGTTGTGAAATAGTCTGTGTCGCAGAACCGCTCATTGATACTACCTGGACATATTTGATGTTCCTTTACATGCATAGCCTGTCTGTATAAAAGCCATCAGCTGATTTTAAGAACACAACAGAAGGGCACATCAACAGTGAAATTAAAAAAATCTAGTTGGCACTAAAGATTATGTTAAAAAACGTAGCCCATGGAATATACATGGTGAGTGAAAATGTCCGACAGTGTAACATGTGTAATAATTTCATTTAATTATGATTGTATAATCCCATAGCTGGCTCTGCCCCCTCGCCTGATAGGAGAGGACACACAGATTGTACATTAACTTATTGGTAACTTTTGATTACTTTGGAATGTGTCGTGCGTCGGAGATTGTTATAAGCAAAATGTTATATTGTATTCATTAACTAGCCTGGATGTTTTTTTTGTTGAGGGGGACGCAAAAGTCAATTAAGAGGGGGGCATAATGTGACATAACGTAGCATAGTGCAGGTATTACAAGCAACATCGCCTATAGGCCGGGCTTGCTGTATTATCGTGTTGCCTATAGGCCAACAAAACGAAATTAATACATTTTTACTGGGTTTATTCCTAGACATCACTCAGCGACGGCCCAAAACAAGTCACTCAGGTGCCATATGTCACAAACGTGTGCTTGAAAGACTGCCATATACATGTTTAAATGACGGTCGCTCACCGAAGGTACTGAACTAAAACCCATCGACACCCGACACTTCTTATTGTTTGCCGGTCTAGTCGGCAGGGTTACACATATAATGCAATAGCCTACCATGATGCCAGGACACATGCTGTCATTGCAGTACAGTTTACCTATATGACAATTGTCAGACTCGCGTAGATTAATAAATACAGTCTATTAACAGCCTATCTGAACTGACTTAAATCACACATTTCAGCAGTATGTTGACTTACAGCATGCTCTCCAGGTCCAAACTGCTTGAAAGTGGTGGACAGAGAAATAGGTGGCACCACGGCCATAGACTTCCATTGCTCTGGTTCTTGCCCAACGTGGATCGCCTCTGTGGCAAAGGATTTGTACTGCTCGCGGAAACCAGCAGCCAAATCGATATTTTTGTGTGAAGAAGCCATGTGTCAGTCAAAAGCCCAGAGAGTACCCTACAAGGACGTACGCGAACCGCTAAGTAATGATGATCTGGGACTACATAGAGAATTTACAGCGTGGTGAATTCTGGCTGTGATTGGCTACCAAATTTTCCACTAACCCAATCAGCACATCTTTCGCAGGGGCGGGCGGCCCCTATTGGTGCGTAAGATACCACGTGACCCGTGTTTGCGCATTAGGCTCTGCTTATTTTTTTCTCTGGTAGTATGATGCAATGGATATGCACGTTACATGAAACATTTAAAAAATATATAAAAAAAAAATATTTTCTGTTACCGAAATAATATAGAATATATTTTATGAGAAAAAAAGGGACAACACTAATTTGTTGACGGGTTTGTGTATTTCTTTTCGGAGAAAAGTAAACCAGAAACAATTTACGGATGTGGTTGGCTATAAGTAAACTATGTAAAATCTAACAAGTTGCAAAAACAACAATAACATTCAAATTGAGGAGAGTCAAGATATTGCTGTAAACAAATTAGAAAAAATCTCTCACTTCATGTCCAGTTCTGGGCCACAGGGGGAGCCGGCGTCTGTTTATCAGTCTGCATCAGCAGCTACGTTTTTCTGGTATACAAACAGCAATCAGAAACAAAAAATACATTATATTGCACATAGCAATACAATATCTAACCCAGTAGGCCAACATAAATACAAAAAAATAAAATGCACAAAAATAAAACACATGGAAAATACTGTCTGTCTCATCAAAGACCCCAATCTTTTCAGATTTTATAATTGGCTTTATTTGCCTGGGGTGGCAAAGAGAGTCAATAATGTGAAAAGTCTGTTCTACATTGAATATGAGAGAAAATGTAAAAATTAGACACAATTAATCTAGTCATCCATCTATCTTTCACTGAAGTTTTCTATTTCAAATACTTTAGTTTAACTTTTAATATCCATATATCCATTTTCTTCGTTCCAATTGGTATTATTATTATGTTTAGCAATGAATAACTTACTTTTGGCGGGTGAACTTGTGGACATTGTGACACTGTTACTGTTGGTTTGTAATTATCTTATTGTAGGTGTGCACACTACTAAACCGTTTTTAAAAAGAAAATGTATATATTTTTGCCAAAATCGATATATATGACATGATCCAGCACATTAAAACACACGCCTGACGCTTTAACCTTCGCTAACTCTCGCGATACTACGTGGGGAAAATGGCAGATGAGTCTTCCGTACGGATCTAAGCGAAGCACTAGTTAGTGCAGGAGCGGGCGGTTTCGGTTTTGAACATAAGGCAACCGAGTTTGAGAGTAGTTGTGTAGTTATTGTGGAGTGTTTGCTCGTGTTTAACATTTCCGCGTTATGTCGCTGTATTCGTGAGATAATTCAGGGTATTCATGTTGGGTACTTTAATATTTTTGTGTGGTCTAGGCTAACAACACTGGCATTCCTGTCAGCGGAGTACTTTTATCCACCCAGAGGGCCGTCGTCAACGGCACTCTCTGGTCCCCTGTCAGTGTTTAGAAAATGACCGGAGAAAAGATCCGATCCCTACACAAGGATCATAAACCGAGTAAAGACGAGGACTTACTGGAACCCGAGGAAGAGGCTGCGACTGGGACGTTTACTTTAACCAACACTAATAATAAGGGGAAAGCAAGTAAAATATTCAGCAACCACAAGTTGACCAAGTCACCATCAACACAGCGGCAGCAACATCAGCATCAGCAATCGCAGATAGATGCCAACACCAACACACTCTCTACGGCGGATGTCATCGATGATAACAACAGAAATCCCATCATCCGAACGGGCAGAGACTTTCCAATCCACGAATGTGTGTTTAAAGGGGATATCCGACTCTTGTCCTCGCTTATTCGCACTCAGAATATTGCTCAGAAAGATAACCATGGTAAATCGTATTAATAAATCTTCTGATTTCAAGTTTCGGCTACTTGTTATAACGGTATTGCCAGTCAGCTAAATATATTTGCAGGTGAACTTTGGATTCTTTCCAAGCTCGGGTGTGCATACTTTTTTTGCTGTAGTCAGAGTGGTTTATATTCTTCTACCATTTTCTATATATGTTGACACCTGGCCAACATAATCTGCTGATGTTGTGGAACATATCAATTTAAGCATGACCACGACTTACTCAGTCTCTACTGATTCTTCTAAGGACATTTAAATGATCCAAACAGTCTCAGTTTAAGTGGACTTGCATTGTTTTATAGCGGTATTGGTTTACGTTGTTTATAATGGTCATTAGGAACGTAATAGGTACACAATTGTCCCAACCGGAAGTTATGCTGCACATGATAATTAACATTGATTATAAACATTGAACTAGAATATAGGAGCTGTAGATGTCAACCTGAAGCACTCCTTTTTGTACTCCTAAGACGGGACTGCTGGTTCAAACAATGCAATTTGTCATAGTCGGGCTTACAGGGATACACAGATAATTTAAGACTATTTTTTTTGCCCACTTCAGGGACTTTGCAGGCAGGCTTTTATATTCTATGGTTGTGACTTTGGCTAGCTCTTGTTTCTGGGCTAACTATAGTGGTGTTTGTCGTAACTACACATTGGTTTGTTATGCTTGTCCTCATTCATGTCTTTATTTCTTGAATGCAAGCTAATGGAACCCATTGTAGATAATTATTCGGCTAACTGCATTGTACAAATGTGTCCGTTGAGCGATTTTCAAACACTTAAACACACACTTATCTTCTCACTCTATAATTCAGAGTTTGCCGTTTTACATAATGCAACCTTTTCTCCCCTGAATGTTCAACTCAATTTCACTACTCTGAGTGTTTCTTGTATTGCCTACTTCGCCGAGGTATGTTCTTGTCGACAGTGCAGTTATGCAAATAACAGGTTTGGGGAATGATTGAATGTTCCGGGTTTTTGTATGCAGGCCAGACGGTTGGTGTGAACTCAACCCTTTGTTTTCTCTTTTCAGGAAACACACCTCTGCACCTCGCCGTCATGATGGGTCACAAAGGTCGGTAGTTCAATGTTTCCTATACACTTAGTGTTTTGGCTGACGTCTGTCTGACAGGTGTGTTTTTTTGTGGAGACTTGAGTCATGGATCACCACTCTCTTCTTACAACCCCCAAAGGCACAATGTTCATGCTGTTCTAAACAGGTTGAGGTCATGGAGTTGCATCTAATGGAAGTAGGTTTCACTCGCAGTCCATTTAAATGGACGCACCAACAGATTTGAACCATATAAATGGAGTCTGTGCTTGATTGGAATAAACATCGTCGAGCCCTTTTTCTTATTGGTATATAAAGCTGCACATTTCTTGCTATCCTCTGTTGCCGGTTTTATGATATGAGATGAATGAAGATGGGACATCCGGTTCACACACCCTGAGAGATGGAACTTGGCAGTGAGTCTGATTCGCCGTACGAAATTACTTGAGGAATCTCTTCTGTAACATCAATGAGTTTCTGCTGCGCTTTCATGTTTTATCTCTGGATGACAGAAGACGCAATCTTCTCTTAGGTTTAATTTTAGACTGTTCAAAGCTAGCAAGTCTTCTCTCAAATAAATTCTCATCTGTTAAGGCTCAATCCATACCATTGGAATTATATATACATATTAAATGCAGTAAAATACAGTGGTGCATTTGTTGAGATGGCTGGAGTGCAAATTAGTATTATAATGACCGCTGGTAAGGCTTTGTACAAACATTTATCCTTTTCGTTTTGAGTTTTGTTGACTTACCCGAAAACATGCTCCTTTGTAAAATATTCATGCATTGCTCCTCCTTTTTGAAAAGATGCCTACATCCAGTATATGCAGTTAAAAGATTAATGGATCTTTTTCCAGGGAGCTTACTACAGTGAATGAACCAGATGTAAGTTCCTCAGGCTCTGAATTTTATTCAGGGACATGGAAATGTTTGTGCCCTCCTCCTATCAGTGTCACCATGGTACCTTCTTCCTGACTACGTGTGGTGGTTAATTGATTGTAGTAATTAGTTAGAATAGCCCCAGCGAATAGCACTGACCTGTTCTCCAGATGGATGTCATGAGATGGCAACAACATGAGTGCATATTGTGGGTGTCGTCCTCCTATTAGGATTTCCATTTGGAAACTCTGCACTGCTGTGTGTGTGTGTGTGTGTGTGTGGCATACAGAGAATTATAGCATGTGTGTGAAGAGGAGCTGGTTGCTGACACTTGTCAATGGAGATTCTGACCTCTCTCTCCTTTACAATGGAATCATGAATCAAGATGTACACTAAAGAAAGTCCTTGGTAAGAGGGCCTAGGGGGTACATGTTTGATATCGGGCGTTGATTATGCCCGGAGAGTCTGATTTGTCAGACAAGCCCTCATTTGGGCAGTCGATCCATAGCAGATGTTTCTTTCGAAACTGGCATTCACGGTTCCTTTGTTTTAATCCTCAATGGCCACAGGGATACTGAACGTTTTGGATAATCTCCCTATTTGCCCCACATAAACAGAACACTGGACTGCCTGCACATTTGCCCCAGCTGTTAGGACACTGTTTGCTATATCTCCCTGTTTTGCTTCCTGTCCAGTAGGGCTTTGCTGTCCCAGAGAGTCAAAACGACAGTCACCCTCAGATGGATTTGTGAGATTCAGGATAACATGTTGTGGTTATGGTCCTGAGGTAGCAGGTAGTGCTTGCACCTGTACGTTGTAGCACACGGATGCACAATTCTATATACATCCTAAACAAGCAATGTTTTCACAAGTCAGAGAAATATTTCTCATCCTCCCCATATCAGAAAGCGTTTTACATAACACTTATATACGGCATATAATAAGATATGCATAACAAAGAGTTGAACAGTGGGATATTAATATCTCTCATGTAAGAAGCGATTGAGTGGAAGGGTGACGGACAGGGGAGTGACAGACAGTAAGGTGTTTGGGGATTTGCCTGTCTGTAGTCTGGATGAGCCTGAACTGTACAGCTCTGGGTGTTTCTGACAAGCGCCATCCAATTAAGTACAACTCATCCAGTCCTGTTCCTGCTCTTTACACTGGGTTTGTTGTGCCTCTGTATGCGCCGAGAAACCATCCATTGGGACTTTCATCAATTCGCTTACAGCTGACGTCTGTATATGTAATGGGTTTAACTGTAGAGGCAGGCTCTGGGAAATTACCCGGCAATTTGAGGCAGTATTGCTTTTTATGCTACTTAATTAGGTGTATAAAATGAATTAAAACTGCGGGCCCCATATCTGAAGGCTCATTTGCAGTTGTGTAGGAGTTGGAATCATGAATCATGAATGCTGTAGTGGCGAGAGTTTATGGAGAGATGGCATCAGGTTTTTCCTGATGTTTCACTACATCGGTTCTGTCAGCTGGACTAACTCACCTAAACAACACTACAGATCTTCCCAATGTACGGGTTTATAAATCCAAAGCAGGTGGTTCCCCCGGCCATTGGCAGCCTCTAGAGCGAGATTAAAACCACATTCTGTCAGTTATTCTATTGATGCAACATGGGACCAGATATGACCATTTCGTTTCACTAGCCTCTCGTTGCAATCAACAGCTTGTGGGCTGTCTTGGTTTGGTTAGAAATTCCCTAAAATGCCGAGCACTTGGTCTAAGTTGGGGCTTTGCCAAAGTGACATGCCCTGCCTTGCCTGTCTTTGGTTGCTGAGGCTTACATGAAGCATTTCCGCTAAATGCTGTGCTTATTACACAATCAGAGAATATGCAGGGAAATATAGGCCAGAGAGTTGAGTGCTGGCTGGCTGGCTTACGTCGCTCGGGTAGGATGCTAGTCGTTCACTTAGCCGCTTGGACCACGGAGACCGGGGCCAGGAACTCGGTTTATCTAGATTTCCTTTCCCGGTCAGCTGACATGGAAATGGAAAACGTGGCACAGATCATCCTGACACGTGGGCATAATACTTTTCAGTTGGACGGTCTATTTTACGTTTCATTTAAGAACCTTTTTTCAGCACACTATCCAGAGTTGCCCTCCCATAACTGGAGGGACTAGAGCCCAGGGAGCCTGGATGTCACACTGGATGCTTTTTGGAGGATTCAATCAGTTGGTTATCCTAGTGTGTATACATATGTAACTATAAAGAAGTGATAAATGGTCCAGTTTCGCCCCTTGATATGGCTAGCCTATATGCAGTGTTGTCCCATGCAGGATGGTGTGAAGCATACAGCAAACTCAAACAGACTTGCATGGAGGCCCTCATGTTCATTTGTGTCGTCACTGTTTTCTCGACAGAAACAGCGGTTTTCATTTTGGATCTTTGTTGCGGTTGTTGTTGACATGCTGCCCAGTCTCAGGAAGTGGATGAGCTCAAGCCCCCCTCCATCCCCCCATCCGCCCCCGCAGTAAAGCTTCCTTTATGTATGCTTTTTGTTTTCATCCTTGCATTGTTTATGGTGATTTCAAGCAAGAGATTACAAATAACAGTTGTTTGACCAATATGTTTCTAGTAATTGACTTTAAACGGATGAGGTTACATGCTTCAAGAGTGTCATTATATTCCCATGGCTTGTCCCATACTTTAATCTGTTCCTCCACCTTGCTTTGGATGAATTAGCCTGTGGTGCCACAAAGCATTACCCTACTGTGTTATTCAACATCAAAACCAGTACACTGAAAGAGCCTAACAGTGGAATGTGCGAGAATCTCTTCAGTCTTCGGTGGCAATTAATTGAGCTACAAACTTATAGCTCTGACCCAAAATGAACACATGCTATTATCAGAACTTCAAGTGAGTTGTATTATTAAATCCACTCCAAATATAGGTCCAGTCTGTTTTTGTCTGGGGTAAAACATGTTAAACCTGAGCAAGTGCACTTTGGTCATTATTATTGATGTGCACATCTGAGTTTGCATGCCAGTACTGTCTGCCTTCTGTCCGTTGCATGCCAGTACTGTCTGCCTTCTGTCCGTTGCATGCCAGTACTGACTGTTTTCGGTCTGTTGCATGCCATTACTGACTGCCTTCGGTCTGTTGCATGCCAGTACTGACTGCCTTCTGTCTGTTGCATGCCAGTACTGACTGCCTTCTGTCTGTTGCATGCCAGTACTGGCTGCTTTCTGTGTACATTTTCACCTCACTAGTCAATCTGTTTCTGGTCAGATATGAAGGAAAAATGCCTACAGGAGTCCTCCTGTTCATCTTTTCCTAACCAGTGTCACCTGCCAGTTAAATGTTTTCTCAGAGGCACCCTTTCATCTGTGTGAGTGGATTAAGTAGTGAGAATGGCCCCACCAGAATAGAAGATGAGGGGGTCTTCGAGTCGGAGATATTGATTCCTGTACGATCTTAGTAACTACCCCCTATTTGGGTGGAGTAGCAACATGCTTTGCCAAAATGGCTGTAATGAGTTCACAACTGAAGATGCTGTTCCCTGACCTGTTTAATCAGAATGTGCCTTTGCCTTTTTGAAAGACCAAATCCACGTCATTTAATTCATGTTGTTAGTCGGCTACTTCATTTGGAGTAGAAGTCAAACATATAATGTATGAAATCAAACAACTGCATATTTGGTTTCTTTGTATAACTGCTTCCTGCAATCACTGTTCCTCGGATTGCAGTTACAGTACAATGGTGTCAGTTTCAAATTGGCCATCTCATGTGTCGAGGCGTTGCTTTGATCTCTGCCAGCCTTGTGGTTAAGACTGTAGACAAACTGGGATCTCCTTTGCTGTCCCAGGTGATGCAGAGGCATCTGTGTAGATGCATTAAATCCCCTGACCCGGGGAACACAACTCTATGTGACCTGGCAGACATTAAGTTTGGATCCAACCATACACGAGCACTGTCTGCCATATTAGTACACCAGAAGTTCATGAAGAATGAACGATGGCAATTTGCAGGAGAATTCTGGAAGCCCTCGTCCCAATCAATAACAATTCCCTTAGTTCGTTCCGAAGTCAAGACAGACCATTGTGAAGCAGTACATTTGTGTCACGGCAGCTATTACTGACTTCCATTTTCGGAAGCTTTCCCCCTGAGAATGGTAGTTAAAAGTCCAAATTAGTGCTTGTTCCTCTGTGTACATCGTGTCAAGTTGGAATTAAAATTAGCTTTCGAGTCCTCGTTTGTCTGTTTAATGGGGGCAGCTTACTGGCGTTTGAATGAAATACTCATGTCATGACAGCAAGGAGCTGATGTGAAGGGAGGTGTTTTTTAATTAGGCTTTAGGTGATGAAGAAAAGTTTACACAGAACATGCTTGTTAAGGATGTTTGTTTGTCTGTGTTTTTGCCATGCTTTTGACCCCACTCTCCTATAATGAGCCCACACTCAAATCAGATTAGCCACCGTCAGATTGTCAATTAAACCAGAAGACAGTGCTCTCCCACTAGCTTCGTCTCACTCTATTGACGGCTGAGTCAATTTCCTTCTTTTTTTATCTACTCTTTCACAGAGTGTGCCCATCTGCTGCTGGCCCACAATGCACCGGTGAAGGTAAAGAACGCTCAGGGGTGGAGTCCCCTTGCCGAAGCCATCAGCTACGGGGACCGACAAATGAGTAAGCGTCTATTCCTTTCCGTTAAGGATTTTTGATATTCGACGTATGGCAGGTGTGGGAGAGGAAACAAAATGGAGGAGAAATTATTTTGCTGATCGGCAGATGCTTGTGTGCATTCCTTCAAGATGGCTTTCAAAGGGTCTACTCGTGTTTTGTGTCATTGGGTGTGTTTAGGCAAGCCTCTTTCTCTGACCAGTTGTCACACAAGCATGACCTGGCAGTCACCTCAAGGCCTCAAGCTTTCAGGGATGTTATGTCATTTTTAACCCTGGGTTGTTCTGTTTTTACCCACTGCCTTCGCCCACTATTGGTTTCTATCTGAGTACACAGTGGTGTAAATTTACTGGAGTTTAAAGGGAAGCTAGTTCCGCTATTGGGTGCCAAGATAAAAAAAGAGCTAATATTATGTTGATTGGGAGCTGACCTCCTGTAAAAGTGGGTAGGCAAAAAAACCAGACACGTCTAGGTTCTTTGCACACTAGGTGAAAGTGTTGTCTTGTAAACTGTGATGGCGAGATCTTAGAGTGCACAGGAATTCTCCCTGCGGAAGTGCAACTCAGTGTTTTTTAAGATTGAGCTTGAGATTGTGAAATGACATCCAAGCACATATGTCAAAGAGAAATAATAGGGAAGCCAATGTGAGGATTTGACAGAGCTGAAGTGAGAAGACGGTCTAGAACAAATTATCATTTACAACGGCGACCTGGGGAGAATATGGGAATTAAACCCAGGACATCATACTTACGAAGCATGCACTCTACCACTGAGCTACCAACTTGTTCAAAAAACAAGCAAGCAAGAATGGATAGAGTCCAGGAGGTTCTGACAGAGATATAAAATATTTCCTGGTCAGAAACGGCTTATTTAAGTTCTTTGGAAAGGGAAAGACAGTAGTGAAACCAATCTGTAGCTTTTACCATCAAATAAGTCCTCCAGGGATTATAAGAAGAACGACAGAGGAAATAGGGTCAAGGGGTCAGGTTCTCTCCCGGCCAGACATGGCTAGTTGCCAGATTTAATACTGTACGAGTGGGGGGGAACGGTTAACGAGTGGTGTGAGGAACAGCGGACCTTACTGTGTAGCTGTAGAGGACGGAATATAGTCGTATGGGTTTCCTGATGCTCTGGTTGAGCTGTAGGGGAACCAGGCAGGGAGCCTGTGGTATGTAGATCAGTCATTCACATGTACTTCTGGAAGTTGACTCGGTTCCTGCAAATCTTGCTGTTTGTAAATGATGACAGTTGGCGAGTTGACTTGGCCCTATGATATGGCCGAGCGGTCCATAAGGAAGCCTGAGATGTCTGTTTTCCCTGGTCATTGTTAATAATGGATGAGATAGATAACAAGGCTAGTCTAACAAAGCACTGGCCAGTATTTCTAAAGCAATTGTAGGTTCAGCACTTCTCTGGTTCCGTTTGGTTCCGTTAGGATGTGGGAGCTGTCAGTGTAAATCTGAAAACATCAGTCAGGCTTCACTTCATAGTGAATGAGACGTCTTTAAAAACACTGCAATATCACATTTTTGTTGGTAATGTTTTAGTCTTTAAATACTATTGTATATGGATAAGATCAGTGCTGAACTGAGTTCATTGCGTTCTTTTCTTGTTAATTTCTGTCCACATGCTTTTTCCACACAAATGGGACGTTTGAATTTAACGCACTTAAAGCGGGTTATTACATGCCAATGATGAAGTGAGTAATCAAGGGGATCCGGAACGTTCCGCTGGTTGTTGGGTCGATGACTGGCGCTAAACTCGCTGCAACGCGGAGTGGGCCACTCGCCTGCGGATTTGCATTAGTGTCGCCCAGTCTCCAAACCTCATTCATAGCTCACATTCTCACACACACACAAACACACACACACGCTACTGTCTGGGCTGCTATGCCCCCACACGGCCCACACCAAACCTAACCTGAGGTAATTACAAGTTTACATCAGAGAGTACGATTCATTTAATATACTAATGCCGGTCCTTGAATTTAGCGGGAGCTGTCAGGATTGCAGTAATGACCTGCACTTATTGTTTACTAGTTACTGTATTTGGCGGTTGACTTGTCTCAAGTGCTTTACTGATATTTTTTTTATTATGTCATAGGACAGTTGGCTGGTTGAATGGGGACGTCAGGGTGATTGCTGTATTGAGCTAGATCAGTATCATGTTTAATTAACATAATGACTATAATCTTATAGGAAATCTTTTTGCTCCTTTGATAATTACATGAAAGCTGATAGAGAGTGGCTGTTTTTAATGTCTGATATGGAGCCCTAAGTGTTCACATCAATCACCATGATGCTTATGAGATCCTAGTCTGGGAGTTGGCCTAGTCTGGGATAGAGAGTGACTGTTTTTAATGTCTGATATGGAGCCCTATGTGTTCACATCAATCACCATGATGCTTATGAGATCCTTGAAAAGCTGCCCTTGTTTCTGTCCTGATTCACTCTCAATGGGGCTAATGCTTGATGCTTATTATGACGTCTGCTTGATATTTGCTGTTTTACCACAAACTAGTGGAATACTGGCTCACTCTTGTTCCTTGCTGTCCAGTCTGGTGCTGACTGCTAGCTTAGCCTAGTGGTGCGATAGCCGCGTCTTGCAGTTTGCCTAGTCTGGGTGTCGGCCTAGTCTGGGTGTCGGCCTAGTCTGGGTGTCGGCCTAGTCTGGGTGTCGGCCTAGTCTGGGTGTCGGCCTAGTCTGGGTGTCGGCCTCGTCTGGGTGTCGGCCTCGTCTGGGTGTCGGCCTCGTCTGGGTGTCGGCCTCGTCTGGGTGTCGGCCTCGTCTGGGTGTCGGCCTCGTCTGGGTGTCGGCCTCGTCCGGGTGTCGGCCTCGTCCGGGTGTCGGCCTCGTCCGGGTGTCGGCCTCGTCCGGGTGTCGGCCTCGTCCGGGTGTCGGCCTAGTCCGGGTGTCGGCCTAGTCCGGGTGTCGGCCTAGTCCGGGTGTCGGCCTAGCTTTTGCGTTATCGGTTGTGTTGATTCAGCGACGAGTAGATTCTACGACTGTGGTCGTGCCTGGGGCTTCTGTGCTTACACAGCGTTAATATTTAGTGCCATGTCATCTTCTCGCTTCTCGGGGCGCATGCCAACAGATGTTGTGTATTCAGCCCCGGTCGATGTATCTTTCAGGCATTTTCATGCTTCATTTGACAGGAATGTATGGTGTTATAAAGGATAGAGTTTTATAAGGGCCCCCGTGAGACGTGCTCGAACCCAGAATGCATGTCTGTCGGAGGCAGTGGCTCAGTCAGGGACACAGGATTGATTTTTTCAGCATTGCAAACACATGATTTATCGTCGACTTCTGTTAAACTGGACATTGGGGTGTTGGGTTGCTTCTACGCTATTACATTTATATGCCTCCTCACACCAATTTCAGAAAATGGTGGCAGCAAAATATCTCTGCAGAGGTCTGAGTGAATGAGGTTGGATATGCCTATAGAGGAAGTCCAGTGCCGAGCCCCATTCTGCCTGGTTCATGTGCGCTGGGTGGTCCAGGGGCAGCTGATATGTTAGTGCCCCCCCTCCTCTGGGATCAGATGAGGATCAGTTGGCCTTCACATCCGGAACCTGTCGCCCCTCATTAGGCAGCCAGGCCAGAGAAATGCCTGGCCCCCAAAACACAGTAACACAGGCCAGCTCAGTGTGGGTGTGTGTGTGTTTGATCACAGAACTGGACCCCCTGTAGCCTGGTTTCACTAGAATGACCACATCGTCTCCTGCGTTGGTTTTGCTCTTTAGATTTGTGGGATACAGGATAACGCAGACCTGGGTTGATTTTAGGAAAGCCACCTGAACATATTTACGTCTGCATACGCATTTGAAACCGCCAAACAACATTGTTTTATCTGTAAAATTCTCGATTCCTTTTGTGGTTTTTTTTTAACGCATTTTCTAGGTGTGAGATTGCAAATACGTCCGTGCTGCCTCTCATAGCTGCCATTACCTGTGAACCACATTAGTCCCAGCTAGGGCGTTTCAGGTTGGTCTTATTTGTTTTATTTGAAAACAAACCAGCTCATATAACCCTCCGTTGTTTAAGTCCTCCTCTGATTCGTTTTCAGACAACCTCATTAACAGTCACAATGTGTTTCCCATCTTCTAGACTCTTTTCCTTTTTGAACTTCCTGGAATATATGTAATCCCTTCTGGTGTTGTAGCCGGCTTGTGATTTCTCTTTGGTCAACACAGAGTGTCGCTGTAAATCAGTGATTAACCGTTCCCCACAGAAGACTTGTCTCCGACCATTTTCATGTGATGGAGTTCATACAAGCACCACAAATTGTATTTTGGAACAACGGAGTCGTCGATTAGGTTTTAAACTTTTTTTTATGTTGACAAAAATGTGGATATGTTTGCTTTGATGTTTTCTGGTTTGTCTCCTGCTATCTGACAGCCATACATCTCCTGTGGTGAGCTGCTACTGGCGTTTTCTTTTCGTCCAATTATAAGTGTTACCTTTTTACTTTTTCTCTTGACTTGACGTGTGACGACTGGACCACGCCTCACGAACCCTGTCATATACACGCCTGCACACGCAAACAAAACCATTATTAATGAGTGTCAGAAAAAAACGCCTGTTTAAATCAATGTTGATGTCATGCTGTAGGTTTCGTGTATCGTGTATTTCTTTACCTGATGTAATGGTGATGACCTCATCCCTTTGTCTTCGTCAGTCACGGCGCTACTGAGGAAGCTAAAACAGCAGTCCAGGGAGAGTGTGGAGGACAAGCGGCCGAAGCTGCTGAATGCTCTCAAAGAGGTACGGCACTGGCACCCCCCTACTTATTTAGTCTTTCGGGTTTCTCATCTCGGTACACATATGAAGGATGATAAATCATTCATCCCAAACCTCGTCTCTGCCCTATGCCTCTTTTGAAAAAAAGCCTGGAGGCTGTGTGCTGAATCCAGATATGTCAGCAGAGTCCGTCTGTCACGCACACAAACACACACAGCCCCGGGCGCTCTCTCTCGGTCGCTCAGTCACACACTTTCTACTTCACAATAAAATTCAGTGCCATACCTCAGCATGCAGTGAATATTCTCTGTCCTCTAGACCTCATCATGCAGTGAATGTTCCCTGTCATGTAGACCTCAGCATGCCGTGAATATTCCCTCTCCTGTAGACCTCAGCATGCCGTGAATATTCCCTCTCCTGTAGACCTCAGCATGCAGTGAATATTCCCTGTCCTGTAGACCTCAGCATACAGTGAATATTCCCTGTCCTGTAGACCTCAGCATGCAGTGAATATTCCCTCTCCTGTAGACCTCAGCATGCAGTGAATATTCCCTGTCCTGTAGACCTCAGCATGCAGTGAATATTTCCTGCCCTGTAGACCTCAGCATGCAGTGAATATTCCCTGTCCTGTAGACCTCAGCATACAGTGAATATTCCCTGCCCTGTAGACCTCAGCATGCAGTGAATATTCCCTGTCCTGTAGACCTCAGCATGCAGTGAATATTCCCTGCCCTGTAGTTGCACCTGTTCTCAGATATTATCTTGACGGGGAGCAGAATGTGCCCTGGAGATGGAGGGGAAGGTGAGGTGACATTATCACATCCATTCTAGCAATGATCCCTGGGTATCCTGATAGAGGACAAGACAGAGGCTTCTGCTCCACACACACACACACACACACACACACACATACACAAGTAATACTCTGGGCTTTGGGGTACTTTGCACGAGTGCTCAAACATCTGGAGCTTTGGCACAAGTCATTACCAGGTCGGCTATGAATTCCCAATGGGAGAAACCGGAGCGATGCAGGGGGGGTGAAGCATCGTTTCTGGGCATGGCCGTGTAACCTACACTGGCTCAGGGAAGCACAAGGCCTAGATCACTAGAGGGGGTTATTTCCTGTCAGAACCGTTGATTTGTTGTCTGCTTTTATGTTATTTAGAACTACATATTAACATTAGATCATTAACTCCTTGAGGAACGCGAGTCTTGACTAGGATGGTTATATTTCTCTTTTGCACTACAAGCATTCCATTTCGTTACAATCCCTGGAGATTAAAAAATAATAAAAATTATATAATAATAATCATTCTGTTCTTTTTTCTTCCTCCAGCTGGGGGACTTTTACTTGGAGCTTCATTGGGACTTTCAAAGCTGGGGTGAGTTTCGTGGTTGTTGTCGATTTAATTAAAGTTAAAGATGTTTCTTTGCTTTGTTCATCTAAGAGTGTACAGTTACAGTGGATCTCGCAATACTGGTACGGTTGTTGCCATGGGCGTGTTAATGTAGATGCAACCATAAGAGCTGACATTCAAGAGTGCTTGTGACATTGTTTCAAATTCTGAGCCAATCTTCAGAAGGGACTGGCTTTCCAGTCTTCAAACAGACAGTGACACATCCTCCCCCTGGTGGTGGCTGTAATTCATTACATCCACCATCTGGCTGCAGTACTGAGGAATAGAAACATTTACATCAAGTGTGTCAAACTCATTCAGTCTGGCTTTGGTGATCTACCAAGCTGGACACTGTCAAGAAAATATTTCAATGTAGGTCCATTTGTACTTTTGGTCAGTTTAATTTAGTTTTTGTTAGGCATTCTAAAGTTTCCACTAGATTTTTTTTGTGGGGGGATTTTTATTTTATACCCCCAAGCCCCAACATAATTTTTTTTCTAAAACCACCCGTGAGCTGGATTGAACAGCATGCTCGGGTCACAAGCTGCAACAATGTGTCGCTAGAGTGCTACCATATTTGATACCACTGGTGCTACCATATTTGATACCACTGGTGCTACCATATTTGATACCACTGGTGCTACCATATTTGATACCACTGGTGCTACCATATTTGATACCACTGGTGCTACCATATTTGATACCACTGGTGCTACCATATTTGATACCACTGGTGCTACCATATTTGATACCACTGGTGCTACCATATTTGATACCACTGGTGCTACCATATTTGATACCACTGGTGCTACCATATTTGATACCACTGGTGCTACCATATTTGATACCACTGGTGCTACCATATTTGATACCACTGGTGCTACCATATTTGATACCACTGGTGCTACCATATTTGATACCACTGGTGCTACCATATTTGATACCACTGGTGCTACCATATTTGATACCACTGGTGCTACCATATTTGATACCACTGGTGCTACCATATTTGATACCACTGGTGCTACCATATTTGATACCACTGGTACCCTGCCAGTGCTGGCCAATTGCACCACACATGTTATAAAAATCCAATATTTATTTGGCTTGAATGTCTAGTGAACTTTGCGACGCAGGTTAAAGGTGTCTTGACGGATTGTTAAATACTGACTTGTTCGAAAAGCCAATGGGATCACAACAGAAGATAGACTGTTGCATATTGTTGGCAATGTTTGACAGGGGTTTAGTGCTCGAGTGGCACGTTGTCAAACACATGGTATGTTTTGGGTTTTGCCATTGTATTCGCACTATTCAGGAAGATAGAAT